>ML796777.1:83044-94995 GCA_009831015.1 Picea engelmannii | reverse complement strand
CGCAAGGCTCGAGAAGTTCTACCATTAATGCAATTTTCGCAAAGGCTTTTCTTATCCATTCCCAGTCTTAATTTCAAATGCCATGGAATGTCATTCACACACCGCCAACTTGCTTCCTTCATGAAACCTCCAATATCTTCCCCCTCTTAATTTCAAATACCATGGAATGCCATTCACACGCCGCCAGCTTGGTTCGTTCACAAAACCTCCAATCCTTAAATTTTCTTCGTTGTAACCCCCACCTTCGCACTTCTAAGTATGCAATAATTACGCTTTACTTCTAACAGCTCACCATACATCACGCATAGATATTGTCATTAATGATGATATTTTCCATTCGTACGCATTGAAGCAATATTTCTGAAGGGTTATATTGTCCCCTCCATTTCTTCATTTCAAACAGCATCTAGAGAAAACCAACATTTTCATAAACTACTGGAAGCAACTCCATAGAAATTTTGTAGAGATACACTGAACATCTTCCTCACGAGATACCTATGCAGAAGAAGGGGAAAAGAATTGTAGGGGAGGCGGAGCAGCCCGAAATTTACATTGAAAACATGGATCTTGACGCTGATCTGGAAAGCATATTCTGCAACCTTGATCAGCCCAGAGACCCAATTCATCATACCTACTCAATGGACATGGTTGATACCGAAATTTTTTACGAAGATGAATCCTTCGTATTCCAGAGTGTTGCTTTTGAAACCGAATCAAAAAAATTAATCATTGAAAAAAGAGATGTAAAAAATAATAAAATAAAACAGTGTTCAAAACTTGACCTTGCCAATATGTAGCCGTTGAAAATCTCTCAACTTCACATGGAAACCAGAGATGCTCTTCATGATTACGTTGCAGTCATTGAAGTCGAAAATGCCAGACTAAATAACCAGATTAAGGAATTATAGGAAGCTTTCTTTCCTATGCCATTGCTTGGCAGTTCTTTGGAAATATCCATGCCTGCGACTATGTGCACCCCTGCAAGAAATCTAAAAGGGTCCTCCAGCTTCCTCGCATCCTGTAGAGGATATGTGGAGAAAAATATCAACAAAAGAATGGAACTGATTACTAAGTCCTGGGAAACATCACAGAATATAGATTCATTGGGGAGCAGGGCACATAAGTTTCTCCTGCTTCTGTAGATGGATTTAAAAAATGAAGAAACTTTCTATGTGCACACAGTCGTTCATTTTTCCTATCATGTCAACAACATGCCAGAGACGAGAAGAAGACAACATGATCTCCCATCCAAAAAATGGCTCACTCAATTAGAAGCATGCTGGAAAGAGAAAGTGAAGAACCTGTATCTCATCATCCAATCATGTGAGCAAGCAATATCACAGAAAGAAACATTATTCACAAACCTCACCAAAATAGACTTAGAAGGAAATACAAACGACTTCCAGGATCCCATCTTAATCCTCAACTCCTTGGCGTTAACCAAGCAAGCTTTCGATAAACAAGTTGATAATTTGAAGGCCTTGTCTTTAGAAAATATTTACAGTATTGTTGAATATCATGAAGAAGAGGTGGACAACTGGCTAGTCCAATATTCGATACAGAATGGAGACATTCATGAAGCTTTGTGTAAACTTTCAATTGATCTAACGGAATTAGAAAATGAAGTTTTCATCATTCAAATCCGCAATGACATCAACGTCGCCCCCTTGCGAAGCTATATTGAAGAGAACTTGAATTGGGTCGCTGACGAAATCCAACAAGCAAATGCATAAATCCTCTGTTTATCAATCCAGTTATTCAAGCAGGCCGCCCACAAAATCCAACAGGGAAAGGCATGACCAAGAAAATACCAAAATTACTTATACGTACCATCCCTGTAAGTGTATAGTGATAGTCATTTCCTTATCAATCCAGTTATTCCAACTTTTCTGAGTATAAATCTATAGCTAAAAACTGATCTTCCCATTTCTACTTTTCAGGTATTACATTTTACCGTGTCCAACTTCTTTCCACAGTTCTATTTCTTGTACATATTTTTGTTATGGTCCGCGGGAGCTCCAATCCCAGTCTATATGACAAACACATTTACATTTCCAGGGATATGTAACAAACTATTTTTTTTCATATATTCCAAATAAAACTATTCTTTTGTCTCCTTATATATTTATGTGTTCCTAGATTTTTACCTTCAGTTATGCTGAATGTGAACTCATTTTGTTTTTTTTTTATCTCAATTCTCTTTTTTTCTTATGCATTTTTTCTCCGACCTGGTCATTTTCAAAATAAAGTATGACATAAATGACTCACTCAAATTTGAGATATCATATTTCACATATATATGTATATGTTTCTTTAAATTTCCAGGAATATGTAACACGTTTCATTTTTTTCTATATAAATGTCATAAAATTATGTTCACTACTTTTTTTGTACTCAAATGTATAGAGAGTATGTCATTTCTTGCATCTTTACCACATGTCCTTCATACTTTTGCCATAAAGACCCTTAAAATTAAAATAGTCCACAAGTCCGCTCGTCGATTTGTATATCACAGAACTATGGTGCTCTTTGTAGGCCATGGAACAACACATGCCCAATTTTCAGCATGCCATCTCGACAACCCACGATCCAAAAACTGCCTAGGTATGGAATTAGGGCTCCGTGCAAGTATGGAATGAGGGATTTGTGCATGCTCTATAAAATCTCATCCCCATACTTTATAAAAGTACATATTTCGTATGTATAAAAGTAAATATCTACTTTAAAAAATAATGTTATTGCTATGTATAGTTTATGCTCCCCAGGAACCTATAATTTGATACATTTCAATTTATTCTATCCAGAATCCCCTGTTTTAAAGAAAACTAATTCAGAAATGCTATTTATTTGGTCCTCTTGTCCACCATCCTATGTAACAGACATTGGTACTATATTTTTTGTACATTTGTCCACCACCGTATGTAAAACCTATGTAAAGAAAACTAATTTGTGAATGCTAAAATAGTACGCAAGCCCGCTTCTCAATTTGTATATCATGTAACTATGGCTGCTCTTTGTAGGCCATGGAACAACCAAGGCCCAATTTCTAGCCTGCCAGCTCGAGAACCCGTGATCCAAAAATTGCCTAAGTATGGAATCAGGCCTCCGTGCAAGTATGGAATGAGGGCTTCGTCCTTGCTCTATAAAATCCCATCCCCATAGTTATAAAAGTACATATTTCGTATGTATAAAAGTAAATATCTACTTTAAAAAAACATGTATTTGTTATGTATAGTTTATGGTCCCCAGGAACTTATAATTTCATAAATTTCAATTTCTTGTGTCGAGGAGCCCCTGTTTCAAAGAAAACTAATTCGGGAATGCTATTTATTTGGTCCTTTTGTCCACCGCCCTATGTAACAGACATTGGTACTATACTTTTTTCTCTTTTTCCGACTAGCGTATGTAAAACCCATGTAAAGAAAAATTTGTAAAATTACATAGTCAGGAATGCTAATTTTTTTTTTTTTTGGTCAACAAACCTATGTAACAGACATTACCACTATTTTTTACAATTGAAATAGTCTGATCTCCACTTGTCAATTTGTATATTACGTAACTGTGCATATTCTTTGTAGGCCACAGAACAACAAAGGCCCAATGTTATATTTTTTGGACACGATGCGCTTAAAATTCTAATAGTCCAGAAGTCCAATTGTCAGTTTGTATATCATGGAACTATCGGTGCTTTTTGTAGGGCACGGAAGAACAGAAGCCCAAATTTCAGCCCGACATCCCGAGAACCCGCCATCCAAAAACTGGCTAAGTATGGAATAAGGACTCCTCTTTGTAAAATTACATATTCTGTATGTATAAATTAAGTTGTCTAGGAACCTTTCATTTCATAAATTTCTATTTCTATTATGTCCACAATCCCTTCTTTTAAAGAAAACTAAGTCAAGAATGTTAATTTTTTTTGTGTTTTTTGTCAACAAACCTATGTAACAGACATTACCACTATTTTTTGCAATTCAAATAGTCCAAACTCTGCTTGTCAATTTGTATATCGTGGAACTCTAGGTATTCTTTGTAGGCCACGAAACATCAAACACCCATTTTTCAGCCCGAGAACCCGCGATGCAAAAAACTGGGTAAGTATGAATTCACGGCTCCGTGCATACTCTATAAAAGTACATATTTTGTATGTATAAAAGCAAATACCTTTCATTTCATAAATTTCAATTTCTATTGTGGCCACGATCCCTTATTTTAAAGAAAACTAAGTCAAGAACACTAAATTTTTTTTATTTTTTGTCAACAAACCTAAACCGCAAAGCAATGATACATACATAGTGTTTTGTCTGATTTTTCTCCCCGTAGTCTGAACTCCGCTTGTCAATTTATATATCGTGGAACTCTGGGTATTCTTTGTAGGCCACAGAACAACAGACGCCCATTTTTCAGCCCGAGAACCCACGATGCAAAAACTGGTTAAGTATGAATTCAGGGCTCTGTGCATACTCTATAAAATGTCATCCTCATACTCTATAAAAGTACATATTTCGTATGTATAAAAGTAAATACCTTTCATTTCATAAATTTCAATTTCTATTGTGTCCACGATCCATTCTTTTAAACAAAACTAAGTCAAGAATGCTATTTTTTTTTTTGTTTTTTGTCAACAAACCTATGTAACAGACATTACCACTATTTTTTTCGGTTTTTTCCCACGTACCCATGTGCATCAACTTCCTGCCCATGTGTCTATACTCTGTCGCATTTATTCTCTTTCCCGCTGATGGGGTGCTAGTAGATCACACGCGTCGAGCGGAGTAGCCAGGACCGATCCTCCGTGGCGCTGGCCACATGACGACCATGTACCACTCCCTCCCACCTGTATCATGAATTTAAGTTCAGCTCGCTCGAGGCAGGGTGTCATTACTCTCAGTGCGCCCTACTCTGCCTTCGCATCCTTTCGACGGACCAACACCCTCATTGGGCCTTTACTCTGTGCATGCATCCATTTATGGAACGTCACCAGCTCCCCGACCTATTTCAATTACTCCAGCGGCTCCAAATGGCTCATTCTTTCCTGGTTTTTCTTCTCAGAGCTCGGCCTCCTGCCCAACTTTTCCCTACTCTGCTTTTGTCCTCTCCTGCTCTGTGTCTGGCGCATTTTCGCTCTCCCACTGTCCCTAAGATGCCCCGACTACGAGGGAAGTTGAAACGCGGTCTAGCCTGGCAGCCAAACCGACTTTGCCTGGTCCTCTATCCCCCGCCTAGTCCTATGTCCCCCGCCTGCTCCCTCCCTACTATCTTTCTCCTCTTCGGCCACCTCGTCCTCCTCCCTGGCACAATCGACTCGAATTCTTGCTTCTCTCCCGCCCCTTGTTGCGTCCCTTGCCAACAGAATGGAGGGGCTAGACTTCTAAGGGACCTCATTGGACTACAACCTAGGACCTTTAGGCAATTCAGCATATGTTTCACACCCAGGCCCTTTGGTTCCTCCCAACTTTCCGACCACCCAGTCGCTTCAGGACTAGCCTCACGACGCCCAATTTCATATTGATGGTTCGGAAGCCAGTCAAAATCCGCAACGACAACCCCAATCTCGAGCCGATTCCAACGCTGACCCAGAATGCGAGTGGAAAATAGGCCTTTCACTGGTGCAGATCCTGGTATTCGACCTGCATCGGGACATGGACGACCTCCAGTTCCACCTAGAGACCCTGGACGACAAAGCCTCTCAACTCCTGTAGTTTATTTTCGCGTTACAGGGTGCTCATCACCTCCCAGCAGAGGCAGCCCAAGTAGCAACAACCCAACCAACAACAACCTTGGCACCAGTGTTGGCACTGGAAAATTTGGTCCACGCAGAGGCAAACCGCGAGGAGCGGAGGCTTCCATCACGCCCGGAGGACGTCCAGAAGGAAGAGCACATGCCATCACAGACCGAGGATGCCATGCAACTGGATCGGACACTGGTCGAGGAGGAGTCGCCTCCTCCTAGGGACACGACATTTCGTCCCTTCTGCATGGTCATGTCACCGCACTACAACCCATACCGGTGATGTGTCTGTTGTTTTTGTCTGTTTTTTTGTCATGTGCATGGCGAACTTTCATGCATTTATCCATGGTTATTATAATTATGTTGTCTACACTTTCCACAGTTGTAATGGCCACAATTAGGGGCCATAATTTTGAACTCTTTTTGTGTCAGTAACAGTTTAGACTTCAGGTATGAAGCGGTTCAACTGGCTGAGCTAGTTTCCCCTCAGGGCAACTCAGTATTTACAGCTTGAAACCATGGAAATTCTCTGTACTCCTTCATTTTGACAGACTTTTATACAATCTTACTTATAAAAAATATATATTGAATAAAATTTAAATAATTGTTTATACTATTCATTAGGTAAAACATGTCATAGCATTATATAAATTACTAGAAATCTCCATACAATGTTATAATATTCTATAAATTGCAGTCTCATGTTTATGATAGAATTGCTCGGTGCAAAATGTATATCATGTAACACGTTGGACATGAAAAGTGTGAACTCGTGACTCCGCCAACTCGCAACTCCATAATTGTTCGGTGCAAAATGTATCAAGTTTAATAGCATTATACAAATTACTATAAATCTTGGTACAATGTTATAATTCTCTATAAATTACTCTCATGTATATGACAGAATTGTTGGGTGCAAAATGTATATCACGAAAGTGTTGGGCTATATATTCATCACATGAGCCCCTTCAAATTGAAATAGTTCACAAGTCTGATTCTCAATTTGTATATTGCGAAACTGTCGGTGCTATTTGTAGGACACAGAACAACAAAAGCCCGATTTTCAGGTCCCCAGCCGAGAACCCAAGATCCAAAAACTGGCTAAGTCATATAGTTTATGGTTTCCAGGAACCTATAATTTCACAAATTTCAATTTCCTATGTCGAGGAGCCCCTGTTTTAAAGAAACCTCATTCGGAAATGTTGTTTATTTGGTCCTTTTGTCCACCGCCCTATGTAACAGACATTGGTACTATACCTTTTGCCCTTTTTTCCACCAGCGTATGTAAAACCTATGTAAAGAAAACTAATTGGCGAATGCTGGATTTTTTGGACACGAGCTCCTTAAAATTCAAATAGTCCGCAAGCCCGATTCTCAATTTGTATATTGCGGAACTGTCGGTGCTATTTGTGGGAAACTAATTGGCGAATGCTGAATTTTTTAGACACGATCTCCTCAAAATTCAAATAGTCCGTAAGTCCGATCTCAATTTGTATATCGCGGAACTGTTGGTGCTATTTGTAGGACATGGAACAACAAAAGCTCGATTTTCAGGTCCCCAGCCCGAGAACCCGCAATCCAAAAACTGGTTAAGTCGAGAACCCGCTTTTTAAAGAAAACTAAGTCGGGAATGCTATTTTTTTCATACTTTTTTCCATCAGCCTATGTAACAGACATCAATACTATTTTTTTTGTTTTTTTGTCCACCAGCATATGTTAAAAGAAAAACTAATTCGGGAAGCCCCTTCAAATTCAAGTAGTCCGCAAGTCTGATTGTCAATTGGTATATCGTGGAACTCTAGGTGCTATTTGTAGGCCACGGAATAACATAAACCCAATTTTCAGCCCGCTAGACCGAGAACTCGCCATCCAAAAATTCAAATAGTTCACAAGGTTGCTTCTCAATTTGTATGTCGTCGAACTCTCGGTGCTATTTGTACGGCACGGAACATTAGAAGCCCAATTTTCAGCCCACTACCCTGATAACCCAGAATGGAGAAAATTCAAATAGTCCACAAGACCTCTTGTCAATTTGTATATCGTGGAACTCTCGGTGCTATTTATAGGGCACGGAACAACAGAAGCCCAATTTTCAACCCGAGAACCAGTGATCCAAAAATTCAAACAGTCTGCAACACCGCTTCTCAACTTGTATTTCGCAGAACTCTCGATGTTATTTGTAGCACACAGAACAACAAAAGCCCAATTTTCAGTGCACCACCCCGACAACCTAGAATGAAGCTTTCGTCCATGCTCTATATATCTACTTAATCAAATTACATATTTGATATGTATAGTTTCTCTTTTCCATGAACCTATAATTTCATATATTTCAATTTCTTTTGTCCAAGAGCCCTTCTTTTAAAGAAAACTAATTCAGTATTGCTAGTCTTTTTATGCTTTTGTCCATGAACCTATGTTACATACGTTGACCCTTAAATCTCGAATAATCCATGGGCCCAATTGTCCATTTGTATGTCGCAGAACTCTGGGTGCTATTTGTAGCGCACAAAACAACAGAAGCCCAACTTTCAGCCTGCCAGCCCGACAACCCCCATGCTCTATATATCTACTTAATCAAATTACATATTTGGTATCCAACGGCCCTTCTTTGTAACATACGTACGCCCTTAAATTTCAAATAGTCCACAACTCCAATTGTCAATTTCTATGTTGTGGAACTCTGGATGCTATTTGTAAGCCACAGAACAACAGAGCTCGATTTCAGTGCACCAGCCCAAGAACCCGCGATACAAAAAAATGACAAGTATGGAATCTTTTTTCCAAACTTTATAAAAGTACATATTTCGTATCTATAAAAGTAAATATCTACTTTATAAAATTACAAATTTCGTATGTATAATTTATGTTGTCCACGAACCTATAAGTTGATAAATTTCAATTCCTTTTGTATCCACTAGCCCTTGTTTTAAAGAAAACTAATTTGTGAATGCTATTTCTTTTGTGTTTCCATGTACATCAACTACCTGCCCATGTGTATATACTCAGTCGCATTTATTCCCATTCCTACTAGGCAGGGACTACGCTACCATGCAACACTTGTTTAAGAAAGTTATTATTATTTTTTATTTTAATTTAAGTTTTTTTACATTAATTGTAATTCTATCTTGTAATTTTGATCTTCTAGATTAGGGATGATTACATCCTTATAATATCTTAATTTTCTTTTTTCCTCTTTTATTAGATCACATTTTTTCCTTAAACTTTGATTTAAGGATATTTTTAATAGTATCCTTATTCTGCAAAATGGTCTTTTCCATGATTCCCCACTGACTTAGCCAAAAATGGGCATCTTTATGTCATTCTCTCTTGAGTGGAAGATGGTTATGACTAGAATGACGTAATAAGTGAAAAGACATCTTTAATAAATTTCAATAGATTTTTTACATTTATAATTTATAGTCATAAATAACAAAGGTGACATTGTGACACTCATTTTAAAATAAATATAAATGCAAATTGTGCATTTCTTAGATTACAAACCTTGAGAAAATTATAAATAATTTAGTTAATTTGATTGTGATTTTATTTTATGGCTTAGAGCTTTCAAAATTTTAGATAGTTTAAGACTTGAAATTTTATCATAATGCATTTAGTACAATTTGAGTGGGCTTAATGGTTAAGAATATGTTTTTCCTCCTTGAAGGTCACACGTTCATATCCAAAGGGGGTAGGGTATGTATACCTTTGAAGTTTAGTAGTGAAACAAGGGAATCTCATACACCAATTTGGTGTGTGGCTTGGAGCACTGACATAAAAAAATATATTAGTATTAGTATTATTAGTATTAATTATAATGATATTTTAATCTTTGAAGATAAAGGAATATTATAAACATATAAATTTAGTTTTGGGGATTTTCTAATTTTCTTATGATAATTTTCCAATTTTTCATTATAAATAAATAAAAATTCAATATATTTTAAGTTTGAATTATTTCCCTGGATCAGGTGATAGGGAAACGAACAGATGAGGGGATGCACTTCGAAAAGTGTGTACACATGTCATACTCGTGACCCTCCCAAGCACATCTAGGGCACCCCCCTCATAAACTCTTGAGCATGTCTTGATCACTGATCGTTGGCTTATGTTCGTCAACATACTCTCCTTGTGTGGTGTTTATTTCCCCTATCCTTCCCTGGCTTTTCTAGTTCTGGGTGAATTCATTTCCAGTTATGGCAACGAACGACCTCATCATTGAAGTTTTCTAAACCCGGTTTGTCTATGTTCACTCCTTGAGGTTTAATCGACCCCCCCCTTGGGTCGAATCCAAAGCCTCATGCTTCTCTACCCCCTAACTCTTTGTTGGCTCCCTTTGGTCTCCCTACTATTTTCGGGTTATCCCTTCAATCTTGTTTTCCTTTCTAGTTTGTCATCGTGGCAAGAGGGGTCTCACACTGTCACTTGAATGGGCTACAGAGCACAATTGGAAGTCGAGGACTCGATAGTAGATTACCAGGCTCACACTCCCCTACAGGTGGAGATCAACTTGGTTGAGGCGGATATGAGGGTTTTAAGGCATTTCATTAAGGATGAATCGATCAATGAGGATACATGTTCATGGATTCCAGACCCAAGGTCCTCTAGTGCCAGATAATCCAAGTAATACAAGACTTTAGACTTATATTGGCACATGAAAACTCTCATGGGCAAGGTGTTGGTTGAATGCAACAAGGCTCACCAAGATATTCTTCTTCAATTAGATGATGTGCACTTTCAGATCAAACTTGTAGACCATAAAAATATCAAAGTTGAATTATTTAAATTATTTGAAAAGAGTTACCAAAGAATATTATTTTGAAATTTAGTAACATTTTGGTTAGTATGTGTAAACATATTTATCTATATATATAGGTAAGATAAGTATTAGATAGTGGTAGTCTCCTCTTTTATGAGGATATTTTATTTATTTTTGTCGCTATAAATTGTTGGATCTGTATAATCCAATTATAAATTGTTAGATCTACATATTTGAGTGGTTAAATATGTATAATCAAAATACTCCCGAGTCAAATATTTAGAAAACAAATTACATGATTTCCTAAAAAAATTTAATCCCAAATTTAATTTAAAAACGAATATAATCAAATATTTTACTTAAATGAATTGTGTCATTAAAATTAGAATGAGTCCAAATAATAGTTAGTTATATCTATCACATGTCAAACAAATATTTGTGTTTTAATTCACCACTAATATATCCTAATATATCCGTTTCCGTGCATGCACGCGGCCTTTAATTATGCATGGCCATGTATAGTACGTCCATAGTTCGAAAGGGACAACGCTGCGGCCGTTCGCCGTGTGATATGCGGTGAGAGTCGGCCAATATATTTAATTCGCGCTAAAAACAAAATGGCGGGAGAAACGAATAAGTACGTACAATTTCCCGCCAAGTGTTTTGAAGCCTCCAGCTGTCTAACTTATTTCTTCGTCCACGCGTTCCAGACGGTGACATTGAATATAACGTGGCCGGACAACTCGCTCTCGACCAGCTGTCAGTGGGACTGTTAGATGCATTTTCCCACGCCATTCTTCTGACTGAACAGCTCAGCATGCAATATGTAATACTAAATTGGCGTCCATGGGATGATATCCTGACAACAAAATGCCAACTTCATTGGAAGGATTTTCTTAAAACAAAGAAAGAATCTGTTTGAGTCTATATCTAAATCTTTTGAAATAAATATAAACTTTTAAAATTAAGACTTTTTGCCAGTTTGACCATTTCCTAAAAAATGAAATGCTTTTAATTTTATAGGATCATACATGAGCGTGTACATTAAATAATTTCAATATTTTTTAGATTTATCAGCTTTTAAGATCAGCGCATCAAATCTTAAAAAAATTAATTATTAATAATTTGTGAGTTACAAGGTTCCATATTCGTGGCGTCTTATAATATTTTAGTTTTTTAAGAAATTTTTAAAAATATATGATAATGATGATAATTAATATTTATTTAAATTAAATTTGGTTTATCTAATTTTAAAAAGGTAAAGAAAAATGTTATTTAAACATCATAGTTTTGATAAAAGTTAGTATTGTAAAGCCCGCAGGGGTGTAGACCGATTGGCAAGTGCCGTGTAAATGGAAGGAACTATGTAAAATGAGGTCTCAAGGTCCATTCTCACCCCGATTTACTCGGAGGGCGTGCTTGCGATTACCGATTCCCCTAGTACTAAAAAAAAAAAAAAAAAAA
>ML796777.1:57279-82944 GCA_009831015.1 Picea engelmannii | reverse complement strand
ACAAAATGGCGGGAGAAACGAATAAGTACGTACAATTTCCCGCCAAGTGTTTTGAAGCCTCCAGCTGTCTAACTTATTTCTTCGTCCACGCGTTCCAGACGGTGACATTGAATATAACGTGGCCGGACAACTCGCTCTCGACCTGCTGTCAGTGGGACTGTTAGATGCATTTTCCCACGCCATTCTTCTGACTGAACAGCTCAGCATGCAATATGTAATACTAAATTGGCGTCCATGGGATGATATCCTGACAACAAAATGCCAACTTCATTGGAAGGATTTTTTTAAAACAAAGAAAGAATCTGTTTGAGTCTATATCTAAATCTTTTGAAATAAATATAAACTTTTAAAATTAAGACTTTTTGCCAGTTTCACATTTTCCTTAAAAAAATGAAATGCTTTTAATTTTATAGGATCATACATGAGCGTGTACATTAAATAATTTCAATATTTTTTAGATTTATGAGCTTTTAAGATCAGCGCATGAAATCTTAAAAAAAATAATTATTAATAATTTGTGAGTTACAAGGTTCCATATTCGTGGCGTCTTATAATATTTTAGTTTTTTTAAAGAAATTTTTAAAAATATATGATAATGATGATAATTAATATTTATTTAAATTAAATTTGGTTTATCTAATTTTAAAAAGGTAAAGAATTACTTGATTTACTTTAGAATTTATTTTGTACTTACAAAATTTCACGAAAAGTATTATTTAATCATCATAGTTTTGATAAAGGTTAGTATTGTAACAAATATTTTGAAATTATGATTTAGTATAGATTTAAGACATTTTAAGAAAAAGTGTTTTCATTTCTAATCATCTTAATATAGAAAATATAAAATTTTAATTGAATTTCAAATTAAAAAATTATATGATATTTTAATATTTTGAAGTTTTTTAAGACTAAGTTTTAATGAAATTTCAAATTAAAAAATATATATAATATTTTAATATTTTAAAGTTTTTATTTATGATGGGGTTGTCTTAATTTAAAATTTTAAAAATGTTAAGAATTGTATTTTATTAGTCAAAATATCAGAAAAGGTTATTGGTATTTGTAATTTAAAATTGGATAAGAATTATTTTAAATCAATTAAATTGTAAATTTAAAATACTACCATTACATTATTCTTTAAAGTAGAGATTCTAGAACATGTTGAATTATTTTTTGAATTAAAAATAATAATTTAGTGTATTAAAAAAAATCAAAATATTAAATTTTAACTCTTTCTTCGAAATATTAAAAAAAAATTCAAAATATTAAAAAAATTGAAATTTAATATGTAAATATATTATTTAAAAATTTAAAAAAAAAAATAAAATGAAAAAACTTTAACATTTTTAAAATATGAATTTGTTATAAAAGTCGATATGTTAAAGTCTGCGGTCGAAATTTGTTAAAACATTGATACGTTTGAAAAAAAATGTGTTCTTTAAATGTCGCCCTAGTTAACCGGTAAATGTGATTTATAAAAATGATAAATTATTTTAAGTTGAGGATGATACTCTTTCCGCTGCAAGGAGAAAGAGCAGCTTGTCTCTATACATTGGGGTGTGACATACAAGTGAAAAGACATATTTAAAAAAATAAAATATATTCGTAATAGTTAAAATTTAATTTATATGCCATATATCCAATAAGGTGATATTCATTCTAAAATAAACATAACTGTACATTTCTTCGAATATCCCTATCCTAGGGAAAGAAAACTATAAATAATTTTAAGTTATACAAAAATTTATTGCATTAGTATTTTATAATATTAATTTTAGTTTTATTTTAATTTTAAAAATAAAAAACTATATTATTATATTATCGTGAGATATTAATTTATCATTTTCATCAATTTTGAATCTTTCCATTTCCATTATTCATTATTATATTTTGATTTACATGGTTACTAACTTATTAAATTACTTTATATATTATCTTGAGCTTATGATTAGCTCCTTTTAGTATTTAGAGGTTTTTTCAAATTAGTAAATCTATAATTTTTCAATTTCTTCATTGTATTTTTATGTTATTGTTAGATATTAGCTTACTCATTTTAGCCTCATTTTACTTTAATATTTTATAGTGTTATTATATAATTATATTATATTATCTCGACTATGATTATCTCTATTTTGATTTCTCGAAGTTTCTTAACTTAGTTACAATTTTTTTATTCAAATTTTAATTGTATTGTTAAATATGATTTTATATTTTTTATCAATTTTGAATCTTCTCCATTTTCATTATTTCTCTACAATGTCACTTATTTATTATATTATTTTAATATATTATATTTTTATATATGATGATGATGATGATTAACGTCTAGTAAGATCGAATTGGTCTATTGAATCTTAAGAGGGTAAGTGATTACTTGTGATTTTTTAGAATTTTGTTTATGTGCTCGAAAAGCATTAAGAAAAGCTTTCCAAGATCACCATACTTTTGTTGAGTTAAAAGGTTAGGAAGGTTGGTAATGTGACAAATATTTTGAAAATGAGATCTAATATGGGTATAGGCTAGACAATCTAAGAGAAAGTGTTTTTCATCTTCAACCTTCTTAGTGTTACAAAGATGACACACTCTTTCATCCCATGGCGTTTTAGGAATTGGGCAATGCCCAATTTCACTATGGAGCTCGTGAGAATTTGTTCATATCTTAGAAATGCTTATTTTTTTCTTTACACTTGGCAAAACAGATAGATAATTTTGATCTTCTAGATTAGGGTTGATTACATCCTTATAATACCTTAATTTTTTTTTCCTCTAACTTTTTATTACACCAAGTTGGTATGTTCTCCTCGGTTGATGAGCTGAGTGCGGGGATCAACATTAAACACCCTTTCATGTTGTCTACGATTAGCATTTCAAAGCACTTCCCGACTGCTGGTAAGGTGTTTATTCCAAAGAGCAGTGACTCTCCCACTCTTTCCTATGGAGTTCAAAAATTGGGTGTGTCTGCAAAGCGAGGGTCTTTAGGTGCTGGTATACCGTCTTTACAAGCAAACTAGGGAGGACGATTCTTGAGAGCGCGGGGTGGTTCTGTGATGCGGAAAAATGTGTGGAAACCAAAAAAAACAAGACGGAGGATGGTAATGGGCACCGACATTGGACTAGAGGAGTCTTGTAACCTAGCACTTAGTGCGCTGGTAGGACACCTCTCTTATCGCTCTATGTGTAAGCAACCCATCTCGCTTTGGATGCAGACATCCTGGGTACCCTTGTTGGGATACACTCCTGAGATTTTGATGTTGCCGAGGCGCTGGTATGGTTTTATTTTTAACTCACCAGAAGATACACTGCTTATTCTTGAAAATCTTTGGGTCATAGAAGGCAGTAGCTTGATGCTTAAACGTTGGTGGGTTAGCTTTGACCCAACCACCGACTATTTTCATTTACGCCACCTCTGGGTGCTCTTACTAGGTCTCCCTCTGTAGCTTTGGAACAAAAGAGCATTAGAGGCCATTGGAAACGAACTTGGCCACTTCATAATGGTTGATGAACACTCCCTTTCGACGTCTGACAAACGGTTGGAAAAGGTGATGGTTGAATTCGACATACACGATGGGTTACTGGAGGCATTAGAGATTGAGTGGAGGGGTCACTATTTACGTCAAAGGTTGGACTACATGGGTATTCCCTTCAGATGCACTTTTTGTCGCAGGACCATACCTTTGAGAAGGAACTGTCAGGGCTCTATGGAGGAGGACGACTCGGAGGACTCACTGCTCTAGAAGGCTTCTAAGCCTACTTCTCCTGGAGTGAAATCTTTTGGCCTAGAAGATCACTCACTTGCGATGGTGGCGGCTAGTCCGTTGGCGACAAATGCAACATTTGCAGGTAAGCTTAAGAAACTTTGTCCTTCTCTTTTTTTCTCTGTGTCTGCGCTAGAACGTGAAAACCTCGACCTGTCCTTTGCATTGGAGCCTGAGTCTGTGTCTGTTGAATGCTCTGGGGAGAAGTTAGAGTCGAACTTGGAGGACTTAATGACACTGGGAGTTGGGGTGGGAATCCAGAACACCACAATTCCTTTTGTTGAGACTCGGGTCGAACCATGCCTACTTAGTGCATCTCGGTTTGTAGAGGGTCCCTCTCGTGAACTCAGAGTTGATGGGGACTTTACATATGAGCATATTTGGGAATCAGTATTGGACCTGGGTATAAGGAATCTGATGAGAGTGAAAGCTCGCTTGATAGGGTACTTAACACCTTGGTTCCCTCCATCAGAGAGGCCATGGACCCCATTCATGTACCTATCTATCAAGGAAACTCTGTAATTTGTTGCGATGAGTATTTTTCTGATCCTGGGGTGGTAAAAAGGGCTAGGGAGGAAAACACTAAGGACTTTGCATGGTCGAGGGGACTGGGACTTGAGCTTTCTCCTTTAAAAACCAGGAGTTCTCGGAAAAGAGTCGGAACCAACACATCTTTCTCTACACAACATATCCATCATAACTATGATTCAGGAGCGCTTATAGGCATGAAATCCCTTGCTAGATCTAAGTCCTACTCTCCTTAAACATCAGAGGGATAGGAGGATCTCTAAAATTAGCCTCCTTTCGTAGGTTGCTCTCGAAAATTCTCTTGGATATAATTTTTCTACAAGAAACTTTAATTGTTGAGACGAAAGCGAGATCTTTCATGACTTCTTTTCGGCCTGACTGGTTGATGTCTACGATCAGTTATGTTGGGAAGTTAGGGGGACTTCTGGTGTCTTGGGATCCAAATAAGTATGTGTTTACACCTTACTTAAGTTATGGTGGATTTTTCTTAACAGGTACTCATTTAGAAGACAACAAATCTTTCTCCCTTTTAAATGTCTACGGACCTTGTACTGAAAGGAATACTTTTTGGAATAAGCTAGTTAATAGGGGCCTACTTTCTCACAAAGATATGATCATTGCTTGGGACCTCAATTTCACACTCAATGCAGAGGAGGTTTGGGGGGTCACAACTCACTTGGACCCGCTGGCAAACTTTTTAAAGAATATTTTCCAGAAAAACTAGTTAGTTGACATTGTTTCGACTAATGTGGCACCTACATGGCGTAATGGTAGGAAAGGCAGAGAAGAGATAGCAAAGAGACTTGACCAGTTTTTCCTATCGGAGGATCTCTTATCCTCAGTTGGTAGACACAGGTCCTGGATACACTATCCTTTTGTATCGGATCATGCTCCAATTTTATTGCAACTATGGAATTTTACAAATCAGATTGCACATCCTTTCAAACTAAATCCAACGTGGCTGAAAATGGATTCCTTCTGTTCAATTGTCCAAGAATTTTGGGTCGATCCTGTATTCCTTCAAGAACCAGGAGCATAGAGGAGATTAGTTATGAAACTAAAATAGTTAAAGACCCGTATAAAGGTGTGGGCCAAAGATTTTAGAGCCAAAAACTTCCTTATTTTCGAAAATATTGAAGAGGATATTAGGGATTGTCATCAACACAGATTAAGGGGATCGTTGAACACATAATTGGAATTTTTTTTTTTAAATCTAGAGGAAAAATGAAACACTCTTCTACTAGATGAAGAAGAATTGTGGCAACAAAGAAGTAGGGTGATCTGGATAAAAAGTGGGGATAAAAATACAAAGTATTTCCACCAGTTTGCTAGCCAGAGGAGAAACAACAAACACATCTGGGAGATTCAAGATGCAAATGGATAGGAACATTCAAGACAAGAGGAACTAAAATGTGAAGCAGCTAGGAATTTCAAAAGATTCTTTGAGGACTAGGGGAACAGTGTCATTACGGATCAACTTTCCACCATTGAACTCTTTCCTCGATTTGTTGATGAGGAGGATGTTAGAGATTTGGAAAAACCTTGTACTAGAGACGAATTACTCGAGGTCTTAAAAGGATTTGCAATTGATAAAATCCCGAGTCCATATGGGTGGATGGTTGAATTCTATGTCCAATTTTTCGACCTGGTTGGGGATGACCTGTTGGAAGCAGTTGAGGATTCTAGACTTAGAGGTGAAGTGATTAAATATATAAATTCGACCTTTCTTGCTCTTATTCCAAAAGTAAATAAGCCTACCACTTTTGGTGAATTTAGACCTATTTCTCTTTGTAATCTTTGTTATAAAATCATTGCAAAATTAATTTCTAATAAGATCAGACCTATTTTGTCTCGATCCTTATCTGATGAGCAATTGGGATTCCTAAATAGAAGACAAATCCTAGATGTTATAGGAACTGCTCAGGAGTGCCTACATAGTATTAAGGAAAAAAAGATAAAATCTATGATTTTGAAGCTTGATCTTAAGAAGGCGTATGATTACATAAATTGGGATTTTTTAAGATTGTCGTTATTACAATCGGGTTTTGTCCTACCTACTACTAGCTGGATTTTGAGTTGTGTGACTTCAACCACTCATGAAATTATGATGAATGGGGAGCCTACATCTTTCTTTCAAAGTGGTAGAGGATTAAGATAGGGTTGTCCTCTATCGCCACTACTTTTTATTTTTGTGATGTAAGGACTCATCTATCTTTAAAGAAGGGATAGGCCGACAGGAGGCTGATAGGGGTAAAAGTCTCTAGAGTTATCAAGATCCTTCATCTGTTTTTTTTTTAACAATGTCCTCATAATGTCAAAGGCCTCACCAGTAGAATGGATAGCGATTGAAGGAATTTTATCTGTATTATGTAAAGTGTCGGGCTTAGAAGTTAATCCTCAAAAATCTCTCTTGTATACTTATGGAGTACAACAGGAGGTTGTAGATACTTTCAAAGTCTTTTTTCCATACAATTTTGTTGAGCTTGTGGATGGTATAAACTATTTGGGTTTCTTTATAAAATCAGACAACTACAAGGCTGCAGATTGGCGCTGGCTCATTACAAAGTTTGAAAATAGAATTAGTCAGTGGTGCAATCGTTGGCTTTCCCTGGGGGGGCGATATGCTCTTATAAAATTTGTCCTGGAGAGCCAACCTGTGTATTGGATGGCCTTAGCAAACATCCTGGCCTCTGTTCTCAATCAGATCAGACAACTGATCTTCTCCTTCTTATGGTCAGACATGAGAGGAAAACAACATTATCACCTCAACAGGTGGGAGTCTATTACAAAACCAAAACGTTTTGGTGGCTGGGGGTTAAGAAATCTACAACTTTTCAACAGGGCGTTGTTGGCAAACACTTTGTGGAGAGTTTTATTGAAAGATGGCATCTGGCATTGTGTAATTAAGGACAAGTATCTTCCTTACAACTCGCTATCTACATGGCTCAGATCGACTATTGTTCATTCTTTTCGGGTCTCACAGACCTGGAGGAACTGGAGGAACCTTCTAAAGTCACTACACCTCTTATTAATTTGGATAAGTTGGAGCCTTGGTTTCAGACTCTCGATCTTATTAAGAAAGGATCAGATCTTGGATATGGGAAATGCTTCTTTTCTATCAAAAGAGCTTGTAGATACTCTAAATCAAATAAATTTTCACTTTCTTTATCAGGTCAGCATAACCATTCGTCCGGGTATGATTTGTTCTTCTTGGCTCGATAACAAGGAGATTGGTCTTACATGAGCTCTAGCAACTGAATGGGACTTATTCCATAGGTCCTTGATGGGGGAAGGTGTCCAAATTCTAAACAGACCAGATGAGCTAAGATGGACAGGAAGAGACAATTCAGGCATCCTTTTGGTGAAAAATGTCTACTCAGCATTAGCCAACAAACTTTGGCAACATCTTATTGGTGGTTGGCGAAAGAAAATGTGGTCATGGGATTGCGCTCT
Source organism: Picea engelmannii (assembly GCA_009831015.1). Taxonomy (NCBI): domain Eukaryota; kingdom Viridiplantae; phylum Streptophyta; class Pinopsida; order Pinales; family Pinaceae; genus Picea; species Picea engelmannii. The sequence continues at coordinate 75,208 of ML796777.1, read as the reverse complement.
CAAAATAAAACTCTTCACTTGGCTAATTCTGGATAATAAAATTCTTATGTGGGACAATCTACAACACAAAGGTTGAATTGGGCCAAACATTTGTCACATGTACCTAAAGGCGAGAGAGATTGTTTTGCATATGTTTGTAGATTGCACCTTTACTAAGAAAGTTTGGGAAAGGGGTAAAATATATCTTTCTATTACCTCTGTTTGGGAGGGGTCCCACTGCTATTACAACTGGAATATACAAAATATTATTTACCCCACACTGCCTACCATCTTAAGTTGGTTTGTTTGGCTAGAACGAAACAAGGTTATCTTTGAAAATAAAATCCCTTCAGTTCATGCAGTGATCATTAGAGTACTTGGAGGAGTTGGCAGTCATACAAAAAAACAAAATTTAAAAGTGTACAGATCCTTAAAGGAAGTTCCAAAGGACTTTGTCACAAAAGGTTGGTTCGATGGTGCAACTCTCACAAATGGAGGACTTAGTGGCTCCCGAGGGGTACTTTGGATAAATGAGCACTCGACAATCAATTGGACATTCAATTGTGGTCCAAGAACAAACACAAGGGAAAAATTGTTAGGTGTATGGGCAATCTTGACACTAGCTTCTTGGATGCACATCTCGAAACATCAAGTTTATGTAGATTCAAAAATTGTCATAAACTGGTTAAATAACAAAGGAATCTTGAATGTTATTTCCTTGAACTGCTGGAAGGAACGAATAAGAGACCTTAAAAAATCTTTCAACTCACTCACATTTTCACATATCTACAAAAAAAAGCAACAAAGTGGTTGATCGTTTTTCAAAGTTGACGCTACAAAAGCAAGAAGGGAAAATTACCTACAACCACTGGGTATATGGAAACGAAAGGCCCACCTTATACCTAAGCCTTTTTTAGATTCCATTGAGGGAAGATTATGCTTTTTTCCATTTTTGAATTTATATGGTCCTGAAGTGGCTACAATCGCTGAGTAGTGACATTTTAATTGGGATATGAGTCTATGTGTTTTTGGGCACTTTTTTGTGTTGACAATTTTTTTTTTTGATGTAAGGTCAAAAGCCTCCTATGATCTAAGTCTGTGTTGCGGAATAAATCTTAATCTTTTTTAGATGTAAACTTTTTCATGTTTTTTAAAACAAATATATATAAATATACCGAGCAATTTTCTGCTAGAAAAAAAGTTAAAAAAAACATAAAAGAGTCCAAACATGCAATGCTAAGGCATTTAAGAGAAAACAAATTGCGTGACTTTCTAGAAAGTCCTTATCGATATTGGAATCGCAGTTGGCCTTTGAATAAAAATCAAATATATTCAAATGTTTTAGTTGTATGGATTGTGTCAAATTTTAATCCCAATGACCATTTGGGTTTTTCATGAAAAAACAAATATATTAAATGTTTTAGTTAAATAGGTATTGTCATATGGTTGTGTCATTACCGTTAGAATGAGTCCAACGATGTTTAGTTATATTTATCCCATATTAATGTTTAATTATATTTATCCCATATTATTATTGTATTTTACCACTAATATACTCGGTTTCCCATGCGGCCGTTAGTTACGCATGGCCATGCATCGTACGTCCATAGCGAAAGGGACAACGCTGTGTGATATGTGGAGAGGATCGGCCAATATATTTAATTCGCGCCAAAGACAAAATGGCGCGCGGAACTAATAAGTACAATTTCCCGCCAAGTGTTTTGAGGCCTCCGGCTGTGTGACTTGTTTCTTCATTCACGAGTTTTAAACGGTGACATTGCCCTCGACATGCTGTTAGTGGGATGTTGGACAGAAATGGATTCAACACGCTGAAAAATTTTCAGGGTACTTGGATTATACAGAAATAATCACTTAAATCTACAAATTCAACAATTTTTCGTGGATTTAGGGTGGGTAAATATCCTCGGAAAAAATCTTCATTTCTTAGAATCTTTAGCCTACGACATTACATATTTTTATAGAATAGTGAAAAAAAATTAGGACTAAAGTGTTTTTAGAGAATGATGGAAAAGCTTGAGTAAATAATTTTTTTTATAATTTATAATTTTAAAATTAAAAGTAATACACTTTATCTTATCTTAGTTACAAAAGTGTTTTTTTCCAATTAAGAGTATGGTTATGATTAAGTATATATAGTATGAGTGGGCCTAATGGTTAAGAATATGTGTTTCATTCTAATAAGTCACAACTGTGTCTCTTTGTTTAGACTATTGTATCTTGAAGATGGAATACTACATTGCACTAAATTAAATCTGAATTTTAAAATATTTGTTATAATACCAACCTTCCTAACCTTTTAACTTACCAAAACTATATTGTTTTAGGAATATGTTTTTTCAAAATTTTTAAATTCAAAATTAAAATTTTAAAGCAAACCAAATAATTTCTTACTTTTTTTATAATCCAATAAAACAAAATTAATCTAAACATTAATAACCACTACCATCATTATCAACATTAATATTATATTTTAATTGCATTCATATATTTCTATTAATATGATGGTTTTGTAAAAATTTCTTACTATTCACTATTCATTCACTAAAACAAGCAAACAACATTTATCCTCCATAATTTAATAATGCAATCAAAACTCAAAATACCAATTAAAATATTGACAATTAACCCAATTAACCACCATTCAGCTTACCATCGTGACCTAGCTTCGCTCAACGATATCAATGTATTACAATGACTATCTAAAACTCACTTCACTCATCTTAACCAGTCAGTTTAAGGAAAAATAGTTATTACTAGCTCCTATAAAATCAACGTAAGACAGAATACAAGTTTACATGAGTTTATTAGTGCTTATAAATTTATAAAGTATAAATTTATTGATGAACTTTGCCTTAATCTTGGACTACATTGCTATATGGTCTATTTAGCATCCAATTATAAGAACATTGAAAAATTGTCATATGATTGTCATATTTTCATAGTTATGGAGAACAATGTATATACTCCTCCCTGGAATAAGCACTAAGAATGCTCATATAGGGTCATTTTCAATTTTCAACATGGTTTTTGTTTATAGGGCCAAACTTGATCACCATGGGTGCCTGCATTGACTTAGTCATTGATTACTTATGGAATGCCTAAACATAGAAATTTTAATACAGAATATGGACCTATTCTTTGTGTAAATGCTTAAGAATGACCAAGAAACTTCTAAAAGGGTTTCCTTTACTTGGGTTTAATGACTTTGAATAGATTGATCTTAGATGTTGATTTATCTTTTAGACATAGTTTCTTCTTTTCATACAAAAGAATTCCCAATTTGCACTTTTGTCTCTACTATCTCAATTTACTTGTGAAGAATTGAGGAGCCATTGAAGACATATGAAAACCACTAATAAAACTTGGACTAGAGAGAAAACCATAAGAGGAATGAACCCCAAGGAAAAACTTAATTGGAGCTATCAAACTATAACAACATATGGAGTCACTATTGTAATATTTTATACCTATAATCGAATCTCGTTTGTTCCCCCTTATATTTGCTTGTATTTAGTTTAATGTGTAAGGTATCAAATGTAATATAATATGCGGAAACAAGAATATTCAACAGATATCAATGGAACAACAAAATATTGAGAAGAGCAATACCCGGAATAATACCTTTATTCAAAGAAAGCAATGTTCCCTTGCCTCTTCGAGGGGGCAACCTCTAGCGGAGTAGAGCTCTATTATAATAATTATCAACCCAAAGCTTTCCCATGCCCCCTACTCTTATTTATACTAATTATATCTTCTAAAAAGCATTCTAGAGTAAGATCTTTCTAGAAGTGAAAGCTTCTATTAGATCTTTTTACATTGACTTGTTCATATTTATTAAATAGGCCTTATTAACTAATGTCGGCCTTTATTACATGGAAAATATATTATTCTATCTACGTGAGGGGTTAGGGAGGTTAGGTCCCTAACAATGTCATTTCATGTTTTGTTTTCATTGAATCAATCAAGTAAATATATTACGGGTTTCCACTTTGCTTGTGAGTTGGGTCAAGGGTTTTACTATATTAGAGTAGGGAATGTGTTTTTGCTTGTCACGTATGCAAGGTATTTAGAGATATCACTCCTCCTCCCTCTCTTCCATTTCAATTTTTGATGATCCATCAAGGTGCACAAGTCTACTAGTTTTCATTTTTTGTTTCTCTCTCAAATCCTTAGATAGTTTTCTTGTTGACATGCCTGAGCTTGCTACCTACTTGGTTACCCTACAAGGGCACCCCAACACAAAGCTCCAAAGAATCCCCACCAACACACTCTACAAAAGAAAGATATTGATTTCACATAGAACATCTCTTCAGTAAGGATTGAGTGCGCTAACTTGCCTTCCTTCTTTCCAAAACCTATCGAGATATATAAATAGACAAGAATCAATCGAGATAAATAATAAGGAAGAATATCAGAGTTATAACCATCCACTACTTTTACCTTCATTCTTCGATAAATTATATCAGGTTGATCCCTTACTTTACATGGATGGCAGGCGTAAAACCATTTTACTACTTGCACCATCTACCCTACCTTTGCTTCCCTCCTAAAATAAAACTTTATTTATGAATTGTTTGTCACTAACATACCAATTTGCTAATGAAACTTAGTAGTATCCCTTGTACCCAAAAAAAAAAAAAAATAATCCCAAACAACAAAATGGAGTTGAATGGCAACTCCACTAGAGATATATTTCACATCTAATTTATTGTGTGAATATGCTCTATGGTTTTATGCTAATAGCGTAAAGTTTTTCCAAGATGAATGACACCTCAATAATGTGTCAACGATCTTTGAAAGAATTTTTTTCCTCGGTTTTCTCTCGTAGCATTGTTGTTTTAACCTATTTAACACTCGTAACGGATAGAAACCAACGTCTTAGCACTCTTGACCCAGGATATAAGTGTTGTTCCTGCGGACTTTTTCCCACTTGTTTGTTGTACGTTTGGTCAGTGGTGCTTGTGTTTGGCCTTTTCCAATGTTGTAGCACCCATCGCATGGTTTTGAGCACTATTTGAAAAATAAAGAATTTTAGCAAAATTTTGTGATCTTTTAAAGTAGATCTACCTATGATGCATCTCGTATTCATGTATATTAGTGTTTGAGTAGAGATTGAGAGAAAATAAAACATAAATTTTGAAAAAAAAATATTTTTAATTTTGAGTATTTCTTTTCTAGAATATCACACTTCATGTATATTAGTGTTTGAGTAGAGATTGAGAGAAAATAAAACATAAATTTTGAAAAAAAAATATTTTTAATTTTGAGTATTTCTTTTCTAGAATATCACACTTCAAGACCACACATTGCACACTTTATTAAGAAACATATTTTGATATTTGTCGGTTTATGACCTCACAAATTTTAAGACCACCAAACTAATTCCTAGTTAAAACATCCCAACACCCAACATTCATTGTAGGTAATACTACTTTAAAATACGCCTGGTATTCTAATTGTTCCATGCTAAACCAATCTCACTCCTTTCTTTTAACCTCAAGGGAACCATTGTGTCTTGGAAGAGAAGAGTTTCTAAAACAAGTGAAACTCAATATCTAATGTCATATGATTTTAAAAAATGTGTGTAAAGAAAATTATGTTTCAACATTTTATTAGCTAACCAACTTTGGAGAGTTATATTTAGCATTACAACAATAACCATTTCTAAGCTTTAAAGTAACATCATTTATCTAAACAAAGTTAAATATAACACAATTCAATATTTTTCTACCAAACTTATATATGAAAGAAATTCCAAAGCACATATCTAAATTATATGAATTGTTAATTTTAATTTACATTTTAATCAAATATGTAAAGTTTTTGTTGATGATGATGATTGTTAATGTCCATTGAAACTAACTTTGAACTATCAAACCTTAAGAAAAAATGGTAAAGAATTAAATGGTTTTCTTTAAAATTTTATTTCTATACTCGAATAGATTGGAGATAAGTTTTCCCAAATCCATAGTTTTGACGAGTTAAAAGGTTAGGAAGCTCAGTGTTCTTACAAATATTTTGAAATTGTGATGTAATGTGAGCATATAGTGAGAAAGTGATTTTCATCCTCCACCATCTTATGTTTTTATGTTTTTGTTGAACCAAAACATTCATAGTTGTTGTATTTTGTGAAGTGCATTGATGTTCATTTTCATGAACCTTGGAAATCACCAAGAAAAGAGAGGTTATGTTGCATTGTATGGACTCTTCATGCCTTTGAAGAACACTTTTAGAACTCATGTGATTCCCTATAATCCATCAATGCGGCACACAGATGCCAAATTCTTTTATCCCACAACATTTCAAGAATTGTCAAATGCCTTATTTTTTCTTCAACCAAAACTAGGAAATATTATATTAAAAAAAAGTTATAGTAGAGCTAAACAACAAAAGTACGCATATTGTTTTCCCAAGATTTCATACAAAATAGGTAGCTCTCATAAGCCACAAAACAAAGTTTACAAAACTAGTCCCCAGTTAAAACATCCCAACATTCGTTGCAGGTATACTACTTTAAAATACACCTAATATTCTAATTACTTTACAAAACATGGAGATTAACGAAACATGTTGTGGTTGTTAGCTTCTTCCTACACTATATTAGAATGAAGGTCGTTCTAGTGTCCAATGTCAATGTCTTCTAACATTTGGTGTTTTGCGCCCTCCTCCTTAAAGTTTGCTTGGACATAATTTGTTGACAACTTATGATTGGAAGTTGCAAAGTGAGAATTCTTGCTAATATTGATTATCATATTCCTTAACATATGGCATTATGGCTCCAAGACATCTATTTTATGTTTTTGTTGAACTAGAGCATTCATAATTGTTGTATTTTGTGAAGTACATTGATGTTCATTTTCATGAACCTTGGAAATCACCAAGAAAAGAGAGGTTATGTTGCAATGTATGGACTCTTCATGTCTTTGAAGAACAAATTTAGAACTCATGTGCTTCCTTATAATCCATTAAAATTTCTTCGGATGTGGAAATTGGGGAGTTAGAGTTTTGATCCATTAATGCAACACACGATGTCTTATTTCACTATGTAGTTTGTGAGAGTTTGTTCTTATTTTAGCAATGCTTATTTTGATCTTTAACATTCTTATTTTAGCAATGTTTATTTTCTTCTTTACACTAACTACAACATAAAGATACTTTTGAACTTTTAGATTAGGGTTAATGACCTCTTTAAGTATCTTAATTTTCTCTTATCCTCTAACAATATTGTGTAAATTTTAAATAGAGTGAAAGTTTAGATTAATAATCATCTCCACTTTAACACTGCGAACACCATAAACTACCCTTCAATGTAGTCATGAAACTAATATTCAATGTGTTGGAGTTAAATTTAGGGTTATGTTGTTTTTCATGGGTTGTGAGAGGGTGAAATCATGGAGTCATTCAACCCTGTAGCAAACTTTCTTTGGATGTGGAATTTGGGGAGGTAGAGTTTGATCCATGCATAATCTTGATCGATTTTTCGAGGATTATAAAACTTGAATCAAACTCTAACATACCTTAAATTTTTGTTAAATTCTTATCAAATTTAAAACAAAAAAAATAAATCATTTTACTACAAGATTAACTTACTCTTAAAATGACTACTTCCAAAATATCAAAGTATAAGTTTAAATGTTCATCACTAAAATGCCACAGGGATGTTGTTCTCACTTCCTTACAAGATGTAATCCTAACATTGTTCAACATACACCTGGATGTATTTCCAATCAGCATTTAATGAGATTTTTAATCACCACATGGACACACTTCCAAGCACCATTCAACCCATGTTTTTGTTGCCATAAGTATGCGTTTCTAAACACCCATTAGAAGAGAATAATACACACAACAAAAAAGAGATTAAGGAAAATTCTCCACATAGGAGATACTTCACCCATCTAGGGAGGGAAACAATTTGGTTTCAACAAAGAATAATTCATCCTATAGGGTTCTAAACATATTACTTTATTGTAAGAATGATTTTCCCAATAAGGAAAATGAACAAGTTTGTTGTTGCGATTGACTTTTTGTATCACTAGTATGAAATAATGTTTTGTTAAATTCAATACAATCATTACAATATAATAATTATATGGACATATAATCACCCGGATGGGGTGACACGAGGCCAAAGCGGGAGGACACCTGGACGGGACAAATGGCGAAGATATTTAATGTCCCAGGCTGCCACCCCCAAGGATATAACTCCTCATGCATTGAACTCTGATGGAATTTAATTCAGTGTGCCCGAATGAGTGCTTCAGCCATACCACAGGTACTAAGAGCTTGAACCAGTCCTGTCAGCCTTCAATGGCAATGGGAGAGGTTTCAATGGCCCTCAGCGGCGTTAAATTTGTCCATGGTGCGCTCATTCTCCTGCTCGTCGCTAGCATTTATTCCATCACTGTGTCTCTCGGCCCTCCCGACTCATCCACTGGCTCTCTGTGTGCCTTCCACGCCTACCCAGACCACCATTGCCCCTCCACCACCCCTGTGCTTTTTTCCACCATGCCACGGGACAGAGGCAAGCCCAGGCGAGCAAGCAAAAACAAAAATTCCTACACCCGTGACAATTGACTCACAGCTTCCCAACGAGTTCTGATTTCTCACTTCAGTCGTCCCTGCATTCACACTAGCATCCCTTAGACCACCATGCGCACCCCAAAATTGGAAATTCCGTCTCCCAAGACCCAGACCTCCCTGTGTACTCCAAAGGAGGAGACCCCATCCCCCACCATGCATTCTCAACTGTTGCCTCTTTTCTCATCGGCCATCGCTTCAAGGGAAAATATTCCTCCGAGCCTCAACTTGGAAAAAGAGGAGGCTCCACCTCCTCTTCAGCATATAGGGCCACCCTCTTCTTCTCAACCAAGCCCAAGCCTGGAGCTTAAGGAAGATTCTCCCTTTGTCCCCGACTTCCAGCCTCACCGGTGGGAAGGTGGTTGCATTGTAGAGGAGGAGATTCCTCTCAGCTGACAAGTTTCTGAAGGTGGAGAGAGCATCCATTATCTAGTTGAGGAGCACTTTGAACTCCTTTTTGATATCAGGCAACGTCAGGACGAGCAGGTGCAAGGACAAAGGATCATCAACCAACGTTTGGATTTGCTATATGAGGCCTTCTCAGATGCCCCAAAGTCTGCAAGCTGCCCCACTTGCAAGCAGAAGTTTGTCCCGGCCTTCAGTTCCAATGGACACCCAGGCTCCCCTTTGGCTTGAAGCAGCGCACCCCAGACTCTATTTTCAGTTAATTATAGTTTCAAATCTTTTTTACAGTTGTATAGTTAGCATAGTAATGGCGGCTTTGGATGAAGCACGCCCTAGGCTAGCAAGTTGGTTTTTTGTACAATTTTGCAAACAATTCAATAGCCATGATAGAATTATCATCGCTTGGAGCCACCTGTCCTGGTTTTCCTTTTGTGGCAGGACAGGTAGTTGTCGAACAACTTAGAACTGTACACTGATGATATAATACAAAAATCCACCTTTTTTATTTAAAAAAAATTATATGGACATGTAATAATTTTAATGACATCGAGCATGTGTAATTTATAGCTCCCAAACCAACACAATTTTTATCAACCTTAAATCCTAATTAAACTAACTTTTAAAATTGCATGGGATAAAGGCAAATGACAATTTTCATCTTTCCACTTGAAATAAATTAATATTTTATAAAATTTTAACTTTTAATTTTTTCGTAACTTTTTAACCTTACATAAAATAAAAAGTATTCATCTTTTTATTTAAGGTGAAGGTTGAGCATTATCTTTGAGAAACGTTAGACTCTCTTAGTTACGAGATGTGTGATAAGTCATGTTCCATTAACTTTAATTGCTCCATTTTTGTAATATTTAAATGCTTTCTAAAGCTAGATGCTAATGTGAAATTTTAATTAAGTTGGTGATAAATTGTAACGTTGGTTTACCTAAACCTTAAAAACCAGAAACAAACGGCTATAGTATTGTAAATGTTAAAATTTGAATAAATATTACTTTCATTAAGATTGTAAATTAGTTAAAAAATGACATGTTGTAGACTGTAAGAAACAACTGTTCTACAAGTAGTGTCCCCTCTGGATTTGAACCTGTGACCTCTTAAGAGGAAACACATGTTTTTAAACATTAAGCCCACTCAGATTGTATGGAATTCCATATTTACAAGTAGTGTACCATTTTAAACTTGGATTTATGGAATTCAAACAGCTATAATATTGTAAATGTTAAAATTTGAATAAATATTACTTTCATTAAAATTGTAAATTAGCTAAAAAATGAACTCTATAAGTAGTGTACAATTTTAAACTTGAATTTATGGAATTCAATTTCTTTAAGTGTAATTTTTTTTTGTATTATTTTATTCCATATCAAGTTTTACATTGTACATGTAATTGTTTTTTTTAATTGAATCAACATTAATTTTTTTAATATAGTTTCATCTAACATAACATAATGCTAAACACCCTAACATCTCCTTGTACTAATTGTAGAAAACCTCACTATTCTCAATATAATTAATTAGAAACCTCTAAAAAAAAGTTACAATTCTCAAAGAAAATCATGTCCTACACATGCATTCTATAAAACTGATAATTTACTGAAACTCAAGCTTAGTTGAAAGTGGTTTGAGAATAATTATTATAAAGAATCAACAATGTATTTGGAAAAGAAAATAGATATGAATAATGTAGGTCACATTACAGTCATATCCTATCTCTTTAATTTAAGTTATTTAAGAGTTAGTTAATTAATGAATATGATTATCCTTTTTAAATAAAATTTTACTTTAAGTTATTTAAGAATTAGTCAATTAATGAATATTTTTTAAACAAGGTTTTTAGATAATAGTAAATAATTATTTAATGTAATAAGATTATATTTCTTAAATAAAATCCACTTAATTAATTGTACTCATTAATGATAACACCATAAATAATTAGGGATTTTGTTATTAAAAATCTAAAAGTTAAGAGTTATATATATATAACCTCTTAACTTTTAGATTTTTAATAACAAAATCCCTAATTATTTATGGTGTTATCATTAATGAGTACAATTAATTAAGTGGATTATATATATATATATATATATATATGGTTGTATTTGAAACTTTGTTTTATTATTTATTATTTGTTTTGATAGTGAACATATCTCTATATCTTTTATATAAATATTAAAAACATATATCATTCAAATATTTTTTAATCGATATTATATTTATTAATTTTTAAATATATATTTTTAACCATGAAAATATTTGTTTTTATTTTTAAGTATAAGGTGGTTAATTAAATAAAGAATATATTTTTTTTATTTAAATGAAAAATACAAATTTTCAATTTTTATTTTATTTTACATAGTTATTTTATTTTTTGTTATTATGAAAAAAAATGATACAAAATAGAAAGTTCTCAATATCTTATTCCTATTTTACATAAATGAGTTGTTATTTTCATTTTTCAAATTGTATAAGAAAATGGATATAAAATAGAAAATATTTATTTAATATTATATATTGGAGTTATAAATTTTTACTATCACTATTTAATTAATCAAATGTATGAAAAGGGAGTTCACAGTTTGGAGGCATTGTTTTTCAAAGTTGGCACCTCGTGTTTCTTTCCTTATAAATTTAATTTCAATATTGTTATAGTACAATTCCATTGATACTTCTAATAGTACAATTCCATTATTTTGGATTTTCATTTCATACAATCTATTTTTCCAAGTACTTTAAGAGTTTAGACACTAGTTATTTATTTTACACCTAATAACCTAACATGTGTTTTGAATCAATATCTATTGATTTCATGGCCATGCAAATGAGTAAGTTGGTTGTATCTTTAGAATTGAAGGTTTTTTCCACGCATCGTCCAAACAAAACCCATGATATGATGCAAACAACCATCTTCATTGATAATTTATTGAAGGACAAACCATTTTTGAGTCACAAGAATGAGAAACATAAGATGATAATAATAAAGAATTTCAATCAACAATTTTCAACTCAATATTAAATCTCCCTAACCACAATGAGGGAGTGGAGACCATCCTTCTTTTTGGGAGGAAACTATTTGTATGCACATTCCATGTTTGAACCTTTGTATAAAAGGGTCAATGTATGATTTTTTGTTATTAATAGAATTTGAATATGTGTTGCACAACTGCTGAAAGGGGGTAAGTTTGCCAAGATAGACCATGAATTCTATGAGAGTGGTGGTGAGGAGAAACCAAGAATGGTTGAGATGACCCTCACCAGACCAGTACCTACAGGGTGTAATTTCTCAACATTCTTCTGACCCAAAAATGAATTACCAGTCAGGTTGGTAGTTGGAAGGCCATCCTAAAGAGTTAATGAGGAGATGGGGCAGTGTACCCATCTGTAAGGCTTCCAGGCCTGACCACTAATTGGGATTCATACCCACACAACCTTGATGAGGAAGGCAAGAAATTAGGTAATTAGGGGGAAAAAGATAGATCTGAAAGATACTAGAATAGAGAAAAACACTCTCCCGAGAAGAGGGGACAACATACTTCAACTCTGGAGTTGAGAGGAAAAAGCTGAGCAGTAAGCTCGATCTGGCTATAAGAAGCCATGGGTAGGGTTTGGCTACAAGTTGATAAACGAGGCTGACGAGTGACTGAGGAAGCATTCGTGCAGTCCCCCTTGCTTGGAGTAGAGAAAACCAGTTGCCAAGTTCCTCTCTCTCATGAGAGTAACCTTCGTCCCTGACTGTTGTGGAGCAAGGAGAAAGAATCTCTCTCAGAGCACCATGGTCTAGCTCGGGGGTGGCCAGTGGTAAATCTGTCAGGAGTGACTGTGCCTATGGTTGGGAGGAAACAAACACCCCTTTCAACAGTTGCTTCACATTTCCAGTTTTGATAAGTATTTTCATACTCTGTGTAATATATTGGATGTGATGATGAAATGTCTATGTTTATGATTAAGTCTTTCAACATTTGAATAGTTATTATAAATTCTCTTTGTTTTCTGTAAACTGTTGTATCTATATGATCTTTGATTTATCTCAGTTTAGCTGCTAAAGAGTCATGGGATGTGAATCCGTAAGAGAGTCAGGGTAGGAGTAACTAAAACGCCTAAGTCCTGTCGATCCTTTGAATTCGCCTTAGCGGGAATGCCAAGTTCATCTCTGTGGGAGAAGGGCGTTTTCCCTTCAGACTATTCACCCATTTGATTAAGGGCTCATGCCCATGTCCTTAACCCCTTTGCTACAAAAAGGATTTTTGCTTAGCCCACAATATTTTCCAAGAGACCCATGTGACCAAGGCCTGGGAACCCTGCGCTAGTCCAAAAGGGGCTAGCTCTTTTGGCTTCGGGACTTCAGAACTTAAGACCCATAACCCTAAAAAGTAATCAAAGGTTGAAGTCGTGAATCAACGAGGGCCATCGATCTAGGGATCCAATGTAGATCCCTCTCATTCGTTAGATCGGACTTAGGAAGGGAAGCATTAATTTCTTCGGCGAAGTCCTACTTCGGGAGAATAGGAGTAATCAACCACCGAAAATTCCTGAATGTCAAAGTCGCAAAGTAAATCGAGACCGTGGAAAATGGAGGGATGTGTCCAAAGATCAACAATTATCCAGAAGTCTGGGTATTCAACGATATAGGGATGCGTGAATTTTCCTAGAGCTCTGCAAGCTGGAGTAAATCTTGGTCGTAGATGTTAGGTACACATGGCGATAGATCCAACTTGTTCCGAAGGGAAAGCCGAGAGATGCACTCTGAACTCCTGAATGTCGAACTGTTGAAGTGATGAGGACCGTCGATCTTTGGATCCTTCGGGATCCCTCTTAGCAGTCGATCTAAGAAACCACCCTTGATTACCCAACCGATCGGGAACACGTCGTGGAGCAACATGTGGTCCTACTTGTCCATTGTCAAAGGTTGTCCGCTAAACTAGGACCGTTGGATGAGTGGGTACGTGGAAAATGATATCGTAGTCCGAAGACTTCGTACTCTGGAGGAACCTGGCCCATAGTCTACAAAGTGTGAAATCTGTCGAAGTTGCAAAAACCAAAATAAATCTCGGCCATTGGTAGAATGAGGACACTTGACACAAGATTAGAAAGTCCAGAAACTTAGTGCTTCAGGGATTCGCGATAAGAGGAGTTGGAAAGTTCTGAATCCTAGAGCTGTGAAGTAACGAGAGTTGTAGATCTACGAATCTATGTGGACTCATATTGACTGTGAGATTTAAGGTCTGGGCAGCTCTCAGTCCAAGATGACGTGACATCCTAACGTCATTCAAGGTGACATGGACCCACATTACGCATGCCACATGTCACCCAGATATTGATTATTCACATACCCCTTATGCATGTTAGAGAATGACACGTGTCACCCCCTATCGAGGACACATGTCACCCTAGGCCCTCGCTGCGTGTCATCTTTTGGTTCGTGCCCACCTAGCCAACGTGGTCGATGACATGTTCTGGACTTTGGGAGTTTGGATAAATTTAGGAGTTTGAAAGATGTGGGTCGTAGTACAATATAGGAACGTCCAACATAAAACACCAAACGTCGATCACCAAAGGGACAAGGCCACATTTCGATATTTCGAAAGATTAGAATGTAGTATGATAAAGGGAGATTCAACGAGAATCATCGATCGTCAAAGGTTGAAAGTCCAATGATGATCATTGATCATCAAGATGTCGAAAATGTAGTATGGAGACTGTTGATTTTCTATGGCTAAACATTGAAGAGGGGACATTTAATGTAAATCGTCGAACACCGAAGACCCCAATTAACAATGCTCGAATAACTTCGGGAGGCCATAACTTGCATACCAAAGCTCATATGTTAGTGTGGAAGTGATCGTTGGAAAGCTCGTGGTGAGTAGAATCCAATGGAGATCTCGTAGTTAGGATTTGAGATAGTTAGGAAGAACGAAAATTTGATGCCCCATCCCTAGAAAGGGTATTTAGGGGTCGGGTGTGCTACAAATTGGTATCAAAGCATGGAAACAACACTTTGCCTACTTGGGCTCATGCACAAGTCACATAAAAATATTGTTAGAGAACTTATGGGGTAACACCCTACCTTATCCCCTTCTACTATTGATATATGTTTTGGAAGTCTGCATTGTAGGTTGCTAATGTTTCCAAATAAAGAACTGACTTCACCTTGCAATAATATGTGTTGTTAATGAATTGGTAGATTAGTAACTAACAAAAAATGTTTTATCAGCACTCAAGCAGTCAATGAACAACAAGAGAAATACAACGTAAAGGATGGCGACACATCAGGAGTTGGGGGAGAGCTCCCACAATAGAGAGGAAGAATCTGATGAAAGGAGTGTTGATGATTACAACTTTGCGAGACATCCTCCAGGACAAAGACTAAGTGAGTCGGCCTGTGAGAGAGCCCATGTGTTAGAGTGGTAGAGTAAGTTGCAACATGATACTCAACAAGTTGGTAATGTATTTCCATCATGGAAAGATTTTGTTTTTGCACTTAGAAAGTAGTTTTATCCTTTAGGTTATAAAGAAAAATCTTTAATTGAATGGCAAAGTCTTAAAATAAGAAAAGGACAAATGATGCAAGAATACACAAATTAATTTAGTAAGATGGCATTAATGTTAAATATTCCATTACATACTCAAGAAACTCTTATGAAGTATATAAGAGGTTTACCTGCACATATTCGTAACATTGTATTTATGTTTGGACCCACTAATCTTGATGAGGTTTATGTTCAAACAATGTATATTGAAGCAGGGAAAATAGGAGTTGGTGTATCGGGGGAATCTTCTTCAAGGATAGAAGACAAAAGAAAGGGGAATGGAAAGAAAGCAAGTTCAGTGATGGTGAAGGAAGGGAAGCTCTCTTGCAAGCATTACAAGAAAGAAGGGCATGATGATGACCATTGCTGGGAATTGCATCCATAAAAGAGACCAAAGTGGTTCAAAGAGAGGAAAGGGAGGCAAAGAGCTGCAACAACAACACGACCAACAGACTTGGGGTATGATTTAGGCGATGAGACTAAAATCACAACAATTGGTTTGAAAGGTAAAATTGGTGATGGATATGATTCTAGAAGTAAATTGTTTCATATAAGGGTGATATGAAACATACTAAGATCGACACATTGATAGATAGTGGATCTCAATCTAACTTGGTTTCAGAGGAAGTGATTAAACAATTTGGATTGAAAACTAAGATACATCATAAACCTTACTCACTTAAATGGATAAGCAACAATCATAAATTGCACATAACAAAGAAATGCACTTTAAAGTTTTCAATTTCATGAAAGTTTGTGGATGAGGTAACGTGTGATGTGGTGCCACTAAATGAATGTGGAATGGTCTTAGGTAACCCTTATTTATATGATTGCAAAGAAATCTTCTACATGGAACATAATCAATATCACTTAACTAAAGAAGGTAATGAATATGTTGTACATGTTCATCACTTAAAAGCAAGTCAATCTCTTCAAACAATGAAACAATTAAGGAATGCAACTTATGCAAGCAACACACCTATAATTGTGCCAAGTAAAGCAGTTGATCTTAAGCATGAACATGAGATGGTTGTAGAATGGAAATTCAATCATACTTTGCTTAAATATAAGCTAATGTCGTGAAAGCACATCAAACATATTAGTTCATTTGCAGTCATATTTATGATGTTATCGCTGCTAATGTTTTCAACATGGATGGTAGTGGCTTTAGTAAGATGTGAACGAGTTCAAGTGGCTAACAATATGCTTTCAGTTGTCATGGTTGTTTTGCAATTGGTTATGATGTGACAGGTGCATAGGACAGATCTTAAAGACAAAGGACAAGTGGGGTGGCCTATCCCGCACTTGATGATTGGTTAATACCCTTTTGGAGGACCAAAAGGTCTTTGTGAGGAGGCATGATCCAAAATGGATCCAAGAAGGCCTAAAAATCAAAGTTCTCAGAATCAAATGAAACTAACACCATTGCGTTGGGATCGTCGTGTCGATTCCATCCATATATTTTTTTCCAAAAATAGACACCGTATGCGAAAGTTATCGCTTTCTGATCGGTGTCCCAAATAGGCAAAAAAGTCAACTGGTCAAAGTCAATAGGTCGTACTGCTGATGTCAGCAGTACGTCAGCATGACATCAACAGGGACACGTGGTTGCATGAGGAGGTGACATGTGTCACTCATTTTTGGCATTTTCAGAGGCTTATGTGGACCAATACAAAATTGACACGTGGCACTGTACGAACGCGATACGTGGCACTGTACGGATGATGACATGGCCCAATGACAAGCCAACACATGGAAGTACCAATGAAAGGTGGGAGGGTGACATGGTTATATGGATCCTAATGTGGAAATTGACTGGACAGGTGACTTAACAATACAGATGATGACATGGCAGGTTCAGGGTACGACACGTGGTTGTACGACAGTGATGTGGCAAGCTGATAGAATGGTGACGTGGTGTTGACTGTACATTGAATGGACTATACACTCCAATCACAGGGTGACACGTGGCCCAATCAAAGGGCACCAGGTGGCATCCCAGATTTAGCTAATGTTGGTTGTGTAAAAAAAAAAATTATGCCTTAGAGTTTTGAGCGCAAAGGGGTCTAACCACATGACACATGGTGTGCCAAGCGACTAGGGGCCGAGAAACAAGGGCTGTGACCAGAGTTTTAGGGTTCCAGTGCTTAAGAGCATGGCCACATGGACCATTCCTATATGACCAAGAGCCTAAAAGAAAGGGGCTAGAGCACATATGTCAATTTTTTGGGTTTTAAACTATATTATATGGATTTTTTGGGTTTTTTATGTTGACTTTGGGAGATTTTTGCCCAAAACTAGGGATCTAGAGCCCGATTTGAGGCCAGATCTTGGGAGGAAGTTGGGATATGTAACATCCCGCTCTGGCGCACTTACAAAACTTATTCTTTGAGGACACTTGCTCG
>ML796777.1:0-10154 GCA_009831015.1 Picea engelmannii | reverse complement strand
CGAGCAAGTGTCCTCAAAGAATAAGTTTTGTAAGTGCGCCAGAGCGGGATGTTACATATCCCAACTTCCTCCCAAGATCTGGCCTCAAATCGGGCTCTAGATCCCTAGTTTTGGGCAAAAATCTCCCAAAGTCAACATAAAAAACCCAAAAAATCCATATAATATAGTTTAAAACCCAAAAAATTGACATATGTGCTCTAGCCCCTTTCTTTTAGGCTCTTGGTCATATAGGAATGGTCCATGTGGCCATGCTCTTAAGCACTGGAACCCTAAAACTCTGGTCACAGCCCTTGTTTCTCGGCCCCTAGTCGCTTGGCACACCATGTGTCATGTGGTTAGACCCCTTTGCGCTCAAAACTCTAAGGCATAATTTTTTTTTTTACACAACCAACATTAGCTAAATCTGGGATGCCACCTGGTGCCCTTTGATTGGGCCACGTGTCACCCTGTGATTGGAGTGTATAGTCCATTCAATGTACAGTCAACACCACGTCACCATTCTATCAGCTTGCCACATCACTGTCGTACAACCACGTGTCGTACCCTGAACCTGCCATGTCATCATCTGTATTGTTAAGTCACCTGTCCAGTCAATTTCCACATTAGGATCCATATAACCATGTCACCCTCCCACCTTTCATTGGTACTTCCATGTGTTGGCTTGTCATTGGGCCATGTCATCATCCGTACAGTGCCACGTATCGCGTTCGTACAGTGCCACGTGTCAATTTTGTATTGGTCCACATAAGCCTCTGAAAATGCCAAAAATGAGTGACACATGTCACCTCCTCATGCAACCACGTGTCCCTGTTGATGTCATGCTGACGTACTGCTGACATCAGCAGTACGACCTATTGACTTTGACCAGTTGACTTTTTTGCCTATTTGGGACACCGATCAGAAAGCGATAACTTTCGCATACGGTGTCTATTTTTGGAAAAAAATATATGGATGGAATCGACACGACGATCCCAACGCAATGGTGTTAGTTTCATTTGATTCTGAGAACTTTGATTTTTAGGCCTTCTTGGATCCATTTTGGATCATGCCTCCTCACAAAGACCTTTTGGTCCTCCAAAAGGGTATTAACCAATCATCAAGTGCGGGATAGGCCACCCCACTTGTCCTTTGTCTTTAAGATCTGTCCTATGCACCTGTCACATCATAACCAATTGCAAAACAACCATGACAACTGAAAGCATATTGTTAGCCACTTGAACTCGTTCACATCTTACTAAAGCCACTACCATCCATGTTGAAAACATTAGCAGCGATAACATCATAAATATGACTGCAAATGAACTAATATGTTTGATGTGCTTTCACGACATTAGCTTATATTTAAGCAAAGTATGATTGAATTTCCATTCTACAACCATCTCATGTTCATGCTTAAGATCAACTGCTTTACTTGGCACAATTATAGGTGTGTTGCTTGCATAAGTTGCATTCCTTAATTGTTTCATTGTTTGAAGAGATTGACTTGCTTTTAAGTGATGAACATGTACAACATATTCATTACCTTCTTTAGTTAAGTGATATTGATTATGTTCCATGTAGAAGATTTCTTTGCAATCATATAAATAAGGGTTACCTAAGACCATTCCACATTCATTTAGTGGCACCACATCACACGTTACCTCATCCACAAACTTTCATGAAATTGAAAACTTTAAAGTGCATTTCTTTGTTATGTGCAATTTATGATTGTTGCTTATCCATTTAAGTGAGTAAGGTTTATGATGTATCTTAGTTTTCAATCCAAATTGTTTAATCACTTCCTCTGAAACCAAGTTAGATTGAGATCCACTATCTATCAATGTGTCGATCTTAGTATGTTTCATATCACCCTTATATGAAACAATTTACTTCTAGAATCATATCCATCACCAATTTTACCTTTCAAACCAATTGTTGTGATTTTAGTCTCATCGCCTAAATCATACCCCAAGTCTGTTGGTCGTGTTGTTGTTGCAGCTCTTTGCCTCCCTTTCCTCTCTTTGAACCACTTTGGTCTCTTTTATGGATGCAATTCCCAGCAATGGTCATCATCATGCCCTTCTTTCTTGTAATGCTTGCAAGAGAGCTTCCCTTCCTTCACCATCACTGAACTTGCTTTCTTTCCATTCCCCTTTCTTTTGTCTTCTATCCTTGAAGAAGATTCCCCCGATACACCAACTCCTATTTTCCCTGCTTCAATATACATTGTTTGAACATAAACCTCATCAAGATTAGTGGGTCCAAACATAAATACAATGTTACGAATATGTGCAGGTAAACCTCTTATATACTTCATAAGAGTTTCTTGAGTATGTAATGGAATATTTAACATTAATGCCATCTTACTAAATTAATTTGTGTATTCTTGCATCATTTGTCCTTTTCTTATTTTAAGACTTTGCCATTCAATTAAAGATTTTTCTTTATAACCTAAAGGATAAAACTACTTTCTAAGTGCAAAAACAAAATCTTTCCATGATGGAAATACATTACCAACTTGTTGAGTATCATGTTGCAACTTACTCTACCACTCTAACACATGGGCTCTCTCACAGGCCGACTCACTTAGTCTTTGTCCTGGAGGATGTCTCGCAAAGTTGTAATCATCAACACTCCTTTCATCAGATTCTTCCTCTCTATTGTGGGAGCTCTCCCCCAACTCCTGATGTGTCGCCATCCTTTACGTTGTATTTCTCTTGTTGTTCATTGACTGCTTGAGTGCTGATAAAACATTTTTTGTTAGTTACTAATCTACCAATTCATTAACAACACATATTATTGCAAGGTGAAGTCAGTTCTTTATTTGGAAACATTAGCAACCTACAATGCAGACTTCCAAAACATATATCAATAGTAGAAGGGGATAAGGTAGGGTGTTACCCCATAAGTTCTCTAACAATATTTTTATGTGACTTGTGCATGAGCCCAAGTAGGCAAAGTGTTGTTTCCATGCTTTGATACCAATTTGTAACACACCCGACCCCTAAATACCCTTTCTAGGGATGGGGCATCAAATTTTCGTTCTTCCTAACTATCTCAAATCCTAACTACGAGATCTCCATTGGATTCTACTCACCACGAGCTTTCCAACGATCACTTTCACACTAACATATGAGCTTTGGTATGCAAGTTATGGCCTCCCGAAGTTATTCGAGCATTGTTAATTGGGGTCTTCGTTGTTCGACGATTTACGTTAAATGTCCCCTCTTCAATGTTTAGCCGTAGAAAATCAACAGTATCCATACTACATTTTCGACATCTTGATGATCAACGATCATCATTGGACTTTCAACCTTTGAGGATCGACGATTCTCATTGAATCTCCCTTTATCATACTATATTCTAATCTTTCGAAATATCGCAATGTGGCCTTGTCCCTTTGGTGATCGACGTTTGGTGTTTTATGTTGGACGTTCCTATATTGTACTACGACCCACATCTTTCAAACTACTAAAGTTATCCAAACTCCCAAAGTCCAGAACACGTCATCGACCACGTTGGCTAGGTGGGCACGAACCAAAAGATGACACGCAGCGAGGACCTAGGGTGACATGTGTCCTCGATAGGGGGTGACACGTGTCATTCTCTAACATTCATAAGGGGTATGTGAATCATCAATATCTGGGTGAC
The DNA here is from genome assembly GCA_009831015.1 of Picea engelmannii. Taxonomy (NCBI): domain Eukaryota; kingdom Viridiplantae; phylum Streptophyta; class Pinopsida; order Pinales; family Pinaceae; genus Picea; species Picea engelmannii. Next base: position 6,524 of record ML796777.1, on the reverse strand, counting down.
ATGTGGCATGCGTAATGTGGGTCCATGTCACCTTGAATGACGTTAGGATGTCACGTCATCTTGGACTGAGAGCCGCCCAGACCTTAAATCTCACAGTCAGTATGAGTCCACATAGATTCGTAGATCTACAACTCTCGTTACTTCACAGCTCTAGGATTCAGAACTTTCCAACTCCTCTTATCGCGAATCCCCGAAGCACTAAGTTTCCGGACTTTCTAATCTTGCGTCAAGTGTCCTCATTCTACCAATGGCCGAGATTTATTTTGGTTTTTGCAACTTCGACAGATTTCACACTTTGTAGACTCTGGGCCAGGTTCCTCCAGAGTACGAAGTCTTCAGACTACGATATCATTTGCCACGTACCCACTCATCCAACGGTCCTAGTTTAGCGGACAACCTTTGACAATGGACAAGTAGGACCACATGTTGCTCCACGACGTGTTCCCGATCGGTTGGGTAATCAAGGGTGGTTTCTTAGATCGACTGCTAAGAGGGATCCCGAAGGATCCAAAGATCGACGGTCCTCATCACTTCAACAGTTCGACATTCAGGAGTTCAGAGTGCATCTCTCGGCTTTCCCTTCGGAACAAGTTGGATCTATCGCCATGTGTACCTAACATCTACGACCAAGATTTACTCCAGCTTGCAGAGCTCTAGGAAAATTCACGCATCCCTATATCGTTGAATACCCAGACTTCTGGATAATTGTTGATCTTTGGACACATCCCTCCATTTTCCACGGTCTCGATTTACTTTGCGACTTTGACATTCAGGAATTTTCGGTGGTTGATTACTCCTATTCTCCCGAAGTAGGACTTCGCCGAAGAAATTAATGCTTCCCTTCCTAAGTCCGATCTAACGAATGAGAGGGATCTACATTGGATCCCTAGATCGATGGCCCTCGTTGATTCACGACTTCAACCTTTGATTACTTTTTAGGGTTATGGGTCTTAAGTTCTGAAGTCCCGAAGCCAAAAGAGCTAGCCCCTTTTGGACTAGCGCAGGGTTCCCAGGCCTTGGTCACATGGGTCTCTTGGAAAATATTGTGGGCTAAGCAAAAATCCTTTTTGTAGCAAAGGGGTTAAGGACATGGGCATGAGCCCTTAATCAAATGGGTGAATAGTCTGAAGGGAAAACGCCCTTCTCCCACAGAGATGAACTTGGCATTCCCGCTAAGGCGAATTCAAAGGATCGACAGGACTTAGGCGTTTTAGTTACTCCTACCCTGACTCTCTTACGGATTCACATCCCATGACTCTTTAGCAGCTAAACTGAGATAAATCAAAGATCATATAGATACAACAGTTTACAGAAAACAAAGAGAATTTATAATAACTATTCAAATGTTGAAAGACTTAATCATAAACATAGACATTTCATCATCACATCCAATATATTACACAGAGTATGAAAATACTTATCAAAACTGGAAATGTGAAGCAACTGTTGAAAGGGGTGTTTGTTTCCTCCCAACCATAGGCACAGTCACTCCTGACAGATTTACCACTGGCCACCCCCGAGCTAGACCATGGTGCTCTGAGAGAGATTCTTTCTCCTTGCTCCACAACAGTCAGGGACGAAGGTTACTCTCATGAGAGAGAGGAACTTGGCAACTGGTTTTCTCTACTCCAAGCAAGGGGGACTGCACGAATGCTTCCTCAGTCACTCGTCAGCCTCGTTTATCAACTTGTAGCCAAACCCTACCCATGGCTTCTTATAGCCAGATCGAGCTTACTGCTCAGCTTTTTCCTCTCAACTCCAGAGTTGAAGTATGTTGTCCCCTCTTCTCGGGAGAGTGTTTTTCTCTATTCTAGTATCTTTCAGATCTATCTTTTTCCCCCTAATTACCTAATTTCTTGCCTTCCTCATCAAGGTTGTGTGGGTATGAATCCCAATTAGTGGTCAGGCCTGGAAGCCTTACAGATGGGTACACTGCCCCATCTCCTCATTAACTCTTTAGGATGGCCTTCCAACTACCAACCTGACTGGTAATTCATTTTTGGGTCAGAAGAATGTTGAGAAATTACACCCTGTAGGTACTGGTCTGGTGAGGGTCATCTCAACCATTCTTGGTTTCTCCTCACCACCACTCTCATAGAATTCATGGTCTATCTTGGCAAACTTACCCCCTTTCAGCAGTTGTGCAACACATATTCAAATTCTATTAATAACAAAAAATCATACATTGACCCTTTTATACAAAGGTTCAAACATGGAATGTGCATACAAATAGTTTCCTCCCAAAAAGAAGGATGGTCTCCACTCCCTCATTGTGGTTAGGGAGATTTAATATTGAGTTGAAAATTGTTGATTGAAATTCTTTATTATTATCATCTTATGTTTCTCATTCTTGTGACTCAAAAATGGTTTGTCCTTCAATAAATTATCAATGAAGATGGTTGTTTGCATCATATCATGGGTTTTGTTTGGACGATGCGTGGAAAAAACCTTCAATTCTAAAGATACAACCAACTTACTCATTTGCATGGCCATGAAATCAATAGATATTGATTCAAAACACATGTTAGGTTATTAGGTGTAAAATAAATAACTAGTGTCTAAACTCTTAAAGTACTTGGAAAAATAGATTGTATGAAATGAAAATCCAAAATAATGGAATTGTACTATTAGAAGTATCAATGGAATTGTACTATAACAATATTGAAATTAAATTTATAAGGAAAGAAACACGAGGTGCCAACTTTGAAAAACAATGCCTCCAAACTGTGAACTCCCTTTTCATACATTTGATTAATTAAATAGTGATAGTAAAAATTTATAACTCCAATATATAATATTAAATAAATATTTTCTATTTTATATCCATTTTCTTATACAATTTGAAAAATGAAAATAACAACTCATTTATGTAAAATAGGAATAAGATATTGAGAACTTTCTATTTTGTATCATTTTTTTTCATAATAACAAAAAATAAAATAACTATGTAAAATAAAATAAAAATTGAAAATTTGTATTTTTCATTTAAATAAAAAAAATATATTCTTTATTTAATTAACCACCTTATACTTAAAAATAAAAACAAATATTTTCATGGTTAAAAATATATATTTAAAAATTAATAAATATAATATCGATTAAAAAATATTTGAATGATATATGTTTTTAATATTTATATAAAAGATATAGAGATATGTTCACTATCAAAACAAATAATAAATAATAAAACAAAGTTTCAAATACAACCATATATATATATATATATATATATAATCCACTTAATTAATTGTACTCATTAATGATAACACCATAAATAATTAGGGATTTTGTTATTAAAAATCTAAAAGTTAAGAGGTTATATATATATAACTCTTAACTTTTAGATTTTTAATAACAAAATCCCTAATTATTTATGGTGTTATCATTAATGAGTACAATTAATTAAGTGGATTTTATTTAAGAAATATAATCTTATTACATTAAATAATTATTTACTATTATCTAAAAACCTTGTTTAAAAAATATTCATTAATTGACTAATTCTTAAATAACTTAAAGTAAAATTTTATTTAAAAAGGATAATCATATTCATTAATTAACTAACTCTTAAATAACTTAAATTAAAGAGATAGGATATGACTGTAATGTGACCTACATTATTCATATCTATTTTCTTTTCCAAATACATTGTTGATTCTTTATAATAATTATTCTCAAACCACTTTCAACTAAGCTTGAGTTTCAGTAAATTATCAGTTTTATAGAATGCATGTGTAGGACATGATTTTCTTTGAGAATTGTAACTTTTTTTTAGAGGTTTCTAATTAATTATATTGAGAATAGTGAGGTTTTCTACAATTAGTACAAGGAGATGTTAGGGTGTTTAGCATTATGTTATGTTAGATGAAACTATATTAAAAAAATTAATGTTGATTCAATTAAAAAAAACAATTACATGTACAATGTAAAACTTGATATGGAATAAAATAATACAAAAAAAAATTACACTTAAAGAAATTGAATTCCATAAATTCAAGTTTAAAATTGTACACTACTTATAGAGTTCATTTTTTAGCTAATTTACAATTTTAATGAAAGTAATATTTATTCAAATTTTAACATTTACAATATTATAGCTGTTTGAATTCCATAAATCCAAGTTTAAAATGGTACACTACTTGTAAATATGGAATTCCATACAATCTGAGTGGGCTTAATGTTTAAAAACATGTGTTTCCTCTTAAGAGGTCACAGGTTCAAATCCAGAGGGGACACTACTTGTAGAACAGTTGTTTCTTACAGTCTACAACATGTCATTTTTTAACTAATTTACAATCTTAATGAAAGTAATATTTATTCAAATTTTAACATTTACAATACTATAGCCGTTTGTTTCTGGTTTTTAAGGTTTAGGTAAACCAACGTTACAATTTATCACCAACTTAATTAAAATTTCACATTAGCATCTAGCTTTAGAAAGCATTTAAATATTACAAAAATGGAGCAATTAAAGTTAATGGAACATGACTTATCACACATCTCGTAACTAAGAGAGTCTAACGTTTCTCAAAGATAATGCTCAACCTTCACCTTAAATAAAAAGATGAATACTTTTTATTTTATGTAAGGTTAAAAAGTTACGAAAAAATTAAAAGTTAAAATTTTATAAAATATTAATTTATTTCAAGTGGAAAGATGAAAATTGTCATTTGCCTTTATCCCATGCAATTTTAAAAGTTAGTTTAATTAGGATTTAAGGTTGATAAAAATTGTGTTGGTTTGGGAGCTATAAATTACACATGCTCGATGTCATTAAAATTATTACATGTCCATATAATTTTTTTTAAATAAAAAAGGTGGATTTTTGTATTATATCATCAGTGTACAGTTCTAAGTTGTTCGACAACTACCTGTCCTGCCACAAAAGGAAAACCAGGACAGGTGGCTCCAAGCGATGATAATTCTATCATGGCTATTGAATTGTTTGCAAAATTGTACAAAAAACCAACTTGCTAGCCTAGGGCGTGCTTCATCCAAAGCCGCCATTACTATGCTAACTATACAACTGTAAAAAAGATTTGAAACTATAATTAACTGAAAATAGAGTCTGGGGTGCGCTGCTTCAAGCCAAAGGGGAGCCTGGGTGTCCATTGGAACTGAAGGCCGGGACAAACTTCTGCTTGCAAGTGGGGCAGCTTGCAGACTTTGGGGCATCTGAGAAGGCCTCATATAGCAAATCCAAACGTTGGTTGATGATCCTTTGTCCTTGCACCTGCTCGTCCTGACGTTGCCTGATATCAAAAAGGAGTTCAAAGTGCTCCTCAACTAGATAATGGATGCTCTCTCCACCTTCAGAAACTTGTCAGCTGAGAGGAATCTCCTCCTCTACAATGCAACCACCTTCCCACCGGTGAGGCTGGAAGTCGGGGACAAAGGGAGAATCTTCCTTAAGCTCCAGGCTTGGGCTTGGTTGAGAAGAAGAGGGTGGCCCTATATGCTGAAGAGGAGGTGGAGCCTCCTCTTTTTCCAAGTTGAGGCTCGGAGGAATATTTTCCCTTGAAGCGATGGCCGATGAGAAAAGAGGCAACAGTTGAGAATGCATGGTGGGGGATGGGGTCTCCTCCTTTGGAGTACACAGGGAGGTCTGGGTCTTGGGAGACGGAATTTCCAATTTTGGGGTGCGCATGGTGGTCTAAGGGATGCTAGTGTGAATGCAGGGACGACTGAAGTGAGAAATCAGAACTCGTTGGGAAGCTGTGAGTCAATTGTCACGGGTGTAGGAATTTTTGTTTTTGCTTGCTCGCCTGGGCTTGCCTCTGTCCCGTGGCATGGTGGAAAAAAGCACAGGGGTGGTGGAGGGGCAATGGTGGTCTGGGTAGGCGTGGAAGGCACACAGAGAGCCAGTGGATGAGTCGGGAGGGCCGAGAGACACAGTGATGGAATAAATGCTAGCGACGAGCAGGAGAATGAGCGCACCATGGACAAATTTAACGCCGCTGAGGGCCATTGAAACCTCTCCCATTGCCATTGAAGGCTGACAGGACTGGTTCAAGCTCTTAGTACCTGTGGTATGGCTGAAGCACTCATTCGGGCACACTGAATTAAATTCCATCAGAGTTCAATGCATGAGGAGTTATATCCTTGGGGGTGGCAGCCTGGGACATTAAATATCTTCGCCATTTGTCCCGTCCAGGTGTCCTCCCGCTTTGGCCTCGTGTCACCCCATCCGGGTGATTATATGTCCATATAATTATTATATTGTAATGATTGTATTGAATTTAACAAAACATTATTTCATACTAGTGATACAAAAAGTCAATCGCAACAACAAACTTGTTCATTTTCCTTATTGGGAAAATCATTCTTACAATAAAGTAATATGTTTAGAACCCTATAGGATGAATTATTCTTTGTTGAAACCAAATTGTTTCCCTCCCTAGATGGGTGAAGTATCTCCTATGTGGAGAATTTTCCTTAATCTCTTTTTTGTTGTGTGTATTATTCTCTTCTAATGGGTGTTTAGAAACGCATACTTATGGCAACAAAAACATGGGTTGAATGGT
>ML796776.1:167278-180024 GCA_009831015.1 Picea engelmannii | reverse complement strand
CATGTCATCATTGCCACATACATATACTGTGGCTCGAGCGAAGCGATTGAATAAACGCCCAGGTCATTTGCTCTGAATTTCGCGGAGCGCGAAACCCACTCCTTTATCAAACCGGGCATGGTTTTGTCATATTGAGTGCACTCCTTCTCTTTGAATACCTCCAGGAATTCAGCATCATACGTGTATTCAGATGTTGTCGGGAGCTTATACATGGTTTGGATGTGCTTCGGTCTAAAAGTCTCGATCGTGACCCATTGGTCGTTCATGATAGTTCTGGTGGGTAGGTCTATGTGATCCAACGCCCATCGGATCATATCATAATATGGAAGCAATCGTGGTCTGGTTGTTACCCTGTGCATTCCAGATTGAACAACTATCTTGTATTTAGTGTTCAGGTCGTCCTTTTCGTTGTCTTCGGAGTCTGAATAATTCACCAAGTCAGATTGCAGAATATCTGAAACAAACGACTAGCTAGGGACCGAGCCGACACTCCGAGGCGAAGTGTTGGAGACATTATCCGAGCCTTGCCCTGCAATCTAGACATTCGCCTTCGCTGCTTTCCGTGGAGCCATAGCTGAAGCTTGTGTTTTCGCCCTTCTGCGGTAGAACTGCGTATACATGCAGAAATTAGTTTACTCAGAAATGACGAGCTCTGCGTGCTTATGAAAATGCTTTCATCCTAATAAAAATAAACTCTTACATATATTTGAAAATTCGGTACTTTTCGGAATAAGCCTGTCAAATCGTAATTAGAAACAAATTAATTGCGTAAAATCCGATCTTATATGCGTGGATTTACCCTTATTCTCCATAAATGTCATAAATTTCTGGTGGTTTGACAGTCAGTCGAAGCACGGAGAGAAAATGGCTATCTCGGGAAGCGTGCAGGCCTTGGGGAGCGGGACATATCTTGCTTTATTTTAAAATATCAAAACTTAGCAACGTTAATAACTTTCTTGTTGTTCGTTGCATCGTGGATTTCCTTTTAACATTTTGAGTCTTCAACTCGCGAGACTGCGAGCACCGATTTTGGCTTAATTAACAGTAATCGCGATTTGGAGCATCATTAATTTCATAATCACTTTATTCGCCATATTGCGACTCAGAACTTCGAAGAAAAGTTTTTGGGAGATTGGTATGCCGAGTCGCGAAACCACGAGATGGCGATAACTAAGGCTCAATTTAGGGGAAGAAAATCTTAGATTAGGCGACTAATTAATCTTGCTATAATTACGTCGCGACTTCGTGAGTCGAGACTTTAGACACCGTAACTTTCGAAAAGATAGTGCCGAGTGGCGAGACGCCGATAACAGATTTAACCATGGTTAGCTTATTGCCTTTAATCCTTGACCAGGGTTATCACAAAAGTACCTCGTGTTCTCGGCTCTCGGGGCTGTAAAAATAAAAACTTGGGTTTGACGAACACCGAGGCGCGAAACCCCGACGACGTCAAATCATGAGTCAAAAGATTTTACCCTAGTTAATGCCTCGGGCAAAATTGAAAACGACTTCGCCGTTTCATGACTCGGGACATGTGAACTCAAGGATTAAAGTGTCTGACCTACGAGATCCCGAAATAAAACAAAAAGAGCGAACGTTCTTACAAAAGTGGACTTTTTTTAAAGGTAGAAAAAGCATCGCTGCTTATTTGACAAGGTTGCAGAGTTTTCAAAGCTTTGGGGGGGGATCAAAAGGACATCTTTAGATTTCAAGTATCAAAAATTGAAAATTGTGAAGGGTAAAAATAAAACAAGGGCGGCTCCAACATGGAGTTTTGGATTGAACCGTGGGTTGGGTGGTATAACCACGCGCGCCATAATGTATAAAGGTCTGCTCATATATGAAGGGTCGTATGGTCGAGGGTTGGGGCTATGCCCGAACACTTTTCCGCCCGGGCATTACACATTAACAAACTTAAATACAAAATATGTGCCATTGTTAATAAGCATTACCCATGGGCGGGCTGGCTATCCCGGCCGCGCCAAGTCTTTCGCTCGGTGGAGAGGTCTCGAGTTCAAACCTCAAGAACTCCAAAATTTTGCCTACCAAATAGCCAATGTATGGGTACCACGTGGCACCTCCTCATTTACTTACAGCTGATGCCATGTGTCTAGTGCTGAATCGACCACTTATCTTCCACATGTACACAACTTGCCCAGTCACCGTCTGCCATGTGTCGTCGTACGAGCGTGCCACGTGTCACCCTTGCAGTGGTGACACGTGTCACTTCCTGGTTGGTCCACCTATCCTGTCCACGTCGACATCCGTATGCCCAGTCAGCCTGCCATGTGTCACCTCCAAAAGCTACCAACTGTGTCAGTCGTGCAAGCTGTTTGGCCGTATGGCCTGTATGGTGATCTGCCACGTGGCACTATATGGACTGTACAGTCATCATTTTTTTTGCATGTTTGGCAAAACGAACAGATCGCCATAACTTTAGCATACGACGTCCGTTTGAGCCCGTTCAAGTTGCGTTGGATTCGTATTGGTGAGGCCTATGCACACGTCCATTTTGCAGACATTTTGAGAAATTTGATTTTTAGGCCTTTCTGAGCCCCATCAAGCTCCTGGATCGAAATTTGGATCATGGAAAGATACATTTTCCATTGATGACAAAGGGGGAGAGATTTATCATATGTAAAGGTAGATGCTTGGAGAAAGAGCATAGAGGCATGGTTCCAGGGGGAGCGATGGTCATAGGGGGAGCCTGAGTGATATGACTTCAATATTGCATCATAGTGTTTCCATCAATGCCAAAGGGGGAGATTGTTGATTATTTGGGTTGGATGTCATTGATGTCAACCCTTGAAGAAAGTCCAGTAACGAATTCTAGTAGCACAAAGGTTTGGGTAATGGACCCAAGTTTGTATGATGTATAATGGTATGAGTTTTAATATATTTGAATGTAAGACTATTCCAGATGGATAGTACATGTCATGTCATTTCTGGTGGTATGTGGAACATCACATAACACCTCACGGTTAGAGAGTTATGGCCATGTGAAGTTGGAGAATCCTCATGAGTCATCTAGAAGCCCCAAAAGGTCAAAGTAGTCAAAGTGGTTGCAAAGAAGAAATTCTTTAAATAAGACTATTCTAGATGGATAGTACATGTCATGCCATTTATGGTGGTATGTGGAATGTCACATAACTCCTCACGGTTACAGAGTTATAGCCATGTGAAGTTGGAGAACCCTCATGAGTCATCTAGAAGCCCCAAAAGGTCAAAGTAGTCAAAGTGGTTGCAAAGAAGAAATTATTTAAATAATAAAGTGAAGGGATTAGTATGTTATAAGTCAAAGTGGATACAAACGAAATTATTTAAATAATAAAGTTGATGGAGAAATTACTAAGTGGACAAGTGGTTAGAAGTGGGTTAGCCCTAAAATAAGGAAAGTGGTTTAAGATGGTTAGAAGGTAATCCCTTGAGGAAGCTACATAAAAGTATAAATAAGAGACAAGGGTCTCTCATTTAATTACACTTGAGCATATTGAATATATATAAGTGGCTGAGCTAACCAAATGATATCTAAGGTGAATTTCAGAGGGAAGGTGAAGTAAAGAAGGCCGAAATTCAAGGGAGGATAAATTCTTTTGATGATGTTTTCTAAGGTATGTTATTTTCAGGTCATCTCACCATTTCCGCAATAACGTTTTTTCTAGAATGATTTAGACCGCGAAATCTAGAGGTCATTGAGGAAACATATCCAAGTAGCTGTGATAAAAAATTCAGCTTGTGGTTCCTTGTATTTTTCGAGTTACACTCCATGGAAAATAGGGTTTGTGGCTAGTCCTTAAACTAGTCTAAAATAGGTGTTTCGGGTAAAAATGTCATAACTTCTTCATAACATATCCAAATTCAGTAAGACCAAATGTATTGGTTAGAGTACAGTCTGTAGTATTATGTGTACCATGTTTAGATCCATACAACAAATATTTCGTGCGAGTTACGCTCTACAAGCTCGCTCTCTAGAATAAGCCAGAATTCAACAAGGTATGTCATTTTTGCTATAACTCCTTTTTCTGAGAGGTTCCAACCAGTGAAACCTAGAGGAATTCCATAAAGACACTGAAGAACATTGTGTACTATTTCATATCTTTATTCATTACAGGTACATAGTTATGATTATTTCAAGTTAGGGTTGTTGACTAATCCAAAATTAGTCATGTGAGACTAAAGTAAAGTTTGATGAAAATGTTAGTCTCTTGTTCTTAAAGTTAAGGAAGGTTTGCAGGTATGTGATCATATACACCAGGTCTATTACAGAGTTACAAATCATATTTGGATAATGAAATTTATGAGGGGTTTGGTTGAGGTACATGTTGGGTAGATGGTTGAGACAAGCAGTTGATGAGTTGGCACATACATAAGGTGTACAGTTGATGATGTCGATACATCTTGATGAGTCATAGTTTATGTGTATTTGATACATGATTGGTACATATTTGGTGCATGGTTGATACACTCGTTGATGGTACAGGTTGGTGCATGGTTGATGCACTTGTTTATGGTATAGGTTGATTATAGGTTGTTTATGGTATAGGTTGATTACAGGTTGTTTGGTGCAGGTTGACTAGTACAGGTTTACAGTAGTATATCTCACAGTGATAGTGTGACAGTGGTTCCATCATTCTACTTCTACATCAGGGCGGTTGGACGGGGCAAGGACAGGTGGTTGTAGCCACCTTCCGGTTGTAGCCGGAAAACATTGGGGGTTGTAGCCTCCTTCTAGTTGTAAACAAAGAATTGGGGAATTGGAGCTTCCCTCAGGTTATAGCCTGAGAAACTAGGGGGTTGGAGCTTCCTTCCAACTGCAGCTGGAAAACAAAGGAAGTTGGTGCTTCCAATGAATGTAATTCTTAAAGACAAATAAGAAAAATCATTTTGTGGTTTTCTCCCCCTTTGGGTTTCCACGTAAAAGCACTGGTGTATTGTGGATGTGTATGATTGCTCATTTGTTCATTGTTTATTTACTCTGCAACTATTGGATGATAATGCTACATTGATATAACACATGTATTTTATGGTTAAAAAGGATTAAATTGCTCTATTATTGATTCACCCCCCCTCTCAGTAATCCAACACTGGTAGACCACAAGGAATTCAAGGCAGATGACTATTTTCCCGACGGGAGATATCTTAAAAAGGGCACCAAGGTATTGTATTCGATATATTCAATGGGTAGAATGGAGAGCATATGGGGGAAGGATTCCCTAGAGTTCAGGCCTAAGAGATGGATTGACGACAAGGGTGTTTTCGTGAGTGAATCCTCATTCAAGTATTCGGTCTTAAATGGCGGCCCAAGGTTGTGGTTGGTTAAGGATTTTCCTTACTTTCAGATGAAATGGATTGTGGCAACTGTTATCTGGGGTTTTCGTCTCAAATTGGCCCCTGGGCACGTGGTGTGTATGAGAATAAGAATTCCATGCATTAGCATTGGCCTCAGTGTTACCTTCAGGCTATAAATGAAAATTGGTCGCTTGTGGATGTATGCCATGCGTTATTGCCTATTTCCATACGTAAGTCGTGACTTTAAAACACGTGACGAGTGGTTGTCAACATCATGTCTACGGTATGCATGTCGTTATAAATGGGTTGTTGGTCACGTTGTAGCTAAGGCATGAAATTCATTAATGAATAATTTAAATTAAGAGCCCATTATTCACAATCAATACAACGATATGCAGAAATAATCAATTCATAATATTAGTTTTCCTGAGTTTGCATGATTTTCAGTTCAAAATTTTCGAAAAAAACTTAGTATCTGGCAGGGACATTGCCACATATAGTTTGTTAGATTATGGAATATATTATAAGATATTACATTCAAAAACGATATCACTACATCAAAGAAAGCATAATGTGATGTTATATTACATCAAAGAAAATAATGTTATTATTATATTTGATTCACATTATATGGTAATTTTATGATTATAGGAAAAGAACAATGTTTGTAAGATACCATATCACTACATCAAAGAAAGCATATTGTGATGTTATATTACATTAAAGAAAATAATGTTATTATTATATTTGATTCACATTATATAGTAATTTTATGATTATATGAAAAGAACAATGTTTATAAGATTTAATGTAGAAATATTTATTATTGTAATATATAGTGTTTAGTTTATTATTACTAAATAATAATCTAATTTTAAGGTCAGAGTTAAGTTAGACACTAAGTTGGTGTATGAGATTCCCTTGTTTGTGGGATACGGGACTCCCTGTGCGCAACAATTTGATTGGTAAAGTTTATGGAGGTACATACCCTACCCCCCTTTGGAATTGAACATGTGACCTCTTAGAAGGAAACACATGTTATTAATCATTAGACCCACTCAAGTTGTATCACATGGAAGATATGTAGACGTATTTTGGAAAAGAGAGATTAATATTGTTCTTACTAGTATTCAAGAGAAGATGTTAAACTACATTGACAAAAACTATTGTTTCTAGGATTGAAAATAATTATGATAAATATATCATTTGTTTAAATGAAAATAAGTAAGAAGAAAACCAACAATTGTAGCTACAGGAGTGCGAGGTGAAGGAATGAGAAAAGTGTTATGGTTTTTTCGGGGGAATAATGTATTTGAGGCTTCTACTAGTAGGTTTCAATATAATGTTAATAATCATCATTTTTATGTTTTGATAAAAATGTAGTTTGTTAAGAAAATTCAATTTTATGCATGACATTGTTCGTTGTTTTGTGTGTGTGTGTGTGGAGAGAGAGAGAGAGAGAGAGAGAGAGAGAGAGAGAGAGAGAGAGAGAGAGAGAGAGATGTTATCAACAATGATACATTCCTCTTGCTTTGAAGTCCTTTGGGACTACAACATGTATATTTCCCCGTTGATATAAAGATTTTTTTCTTCTCAGAAAAAGAAAAAGAAAGAAAAAAAAAATAAAAATATATATATATATATATTGCTTCTCATGTAATGCTTTGCTCTAACTTATATATCTTTCAAAAAACTCAAAATTTCTTACCATCTCCCTTACATTACAATCAAAATCTTTCTCAAAACAAGAAACTGCACGAAGACTACAATCTAAAATTCATTTATTCTTGGAGAGAATCATCATAAAAATCCTGGACTATGAAAGCCCCCTGATCCAAATCTAGGGTGTCCTTGGATAGCTCATATGCTATTGAATTTAGATACTTGGTAACGTGAGTAATCGTGAACCATTCAAAAGTTGTCATAATTTCTTGTATCTGCTCCATAAGGTTCCTAGCTCTTAGTACTTGCATTTGTATTTTGACATTTACCCAGTCAACAACAACTTTGGAATCACTAAAAATTTGAAGCTTCCTCATATTAAGAGATGTTGCATGAACTAGAAGCACCCACAGAGTGGATAGCTCTGCTTTGGTATTGGTGCTCCCTGCCAGTGTGTATCTTATTTTAAAGTTATGAGCCTAAAAAATGTATATAATTGTTATGGCCCGACACTTGGGAGGATGGCCTTGACAAGCGCCATTAAAAAATGCGCAGGGAATTTGTTTATCCAGTGGAAGGGAAGGACCTGGCTTGATCCTGTGTACCTTGATCTCACAGGCGAATTTGGGAACTTGTTTATCCAGTGGAAGGGAAGGACCTGGCTTGATCCTGTGTACCTTGATCTCACAGGCGAATTTTAATGACAACTTGGTTATCAAAGCTGCAAGTAAAGTCGGAGGAATTAACTTGTCTTGAAAGATATTTTGATTGCGAATCCACCACAAAAAATAAATAAAAAAGAACGGAAGAGATATGAATTTATTACCCTCGGGGTCCTCCTTCCATGCTTTGGTCTAATCTAACACCGAACGTTGAGGAGGAGGGCCAATGCCAAGTAGAAGGTTGTGTACACTCGCAAATACCTGTCAAGAATATTGGCAATCAAAGATAAGGTGGGATACCGTCTCACTTTCACATCTGCAAAATGCACACGTGTCGGGCCTGATCCATCAGCGTTTAATGCCATTGTCCCAAGTTAGAAATTTATTATCTATTGCTAGCCATATAAAAAAAAATCTTTTCAAAGGAGCCAACGCTTTCCAAATATATGACCACCACCAACATTTGTCTCCTGTGAAATCAAATTCTGTAAGGGGCAAAGTACCTGAGTTTGACAATGTACATTCCAGAATTCTCGTTTTTAACCTACACTAAAGAGTCATCCTCGTTCTCTTTAAGTACTATAAAGTTGTCGTGAAGATTTTCCACATACTTGTTCCATTCCTTTGCTTGGGATCTTGTCAAAACCAAATTTGTAGTTGATTTCCATGCATTCTTGCCCAAGAAGCTTCTATCTACATGTTGTGTGTCTTGGAGATAGAACACCCCTTGGTTGTGAAGAACCTCTAAACACTCTCTTGAAAGCTTGAAATAAGTATCGACTCCAACTCAGGGATCTTCTCCAATAGAAACTCTTCTTCTATTTCCTATCTGCCAAAATATCCAGTTACCAATCAAACGAAAGGCATCCACCATTGCTTTCCAACTAATAAAGAAACACGTACTATTTTTATTTGTTGTTTTGAACCAATCCCAAATTGGAGTATTTCCAATGTACTTAGACTTTAATACCCTTCCCCAGAGAGTAGAGTTTTTGTTAAACCTCCACGGGCTTTTGGCTGCAAGGGAAGTGTATATTCTATTCAAATTCTTTATGCCACAACCTCCTAGTTCTTTGTAATTAAAATGCGAGTCCATCTCACCAGAGAAATGCCAGAATCTATTTTACCAACCCATAAGAAGTGAAAACACATTTTTTTGATTTTAGTAAGAGTGCCTTTCGGGATTTTGGCGATTGTTGCCCAATATACAAGTGTGTTGCTTATTACCGATCTGAATAACACCAATCTTCCTCCTCATGGAAGCCACCAATGAGACCATGTCATTAATCTAGATTGGATTTTTGTTTACCATCCATATCAAATCTTCGTACCTATAAGAATTCAATTTCAGGATGAAACCGAGATACTTGAAGCCACCACCGATACCTTGACACAAGAAGGGGATGCCTTCCTTTAACGGGTTCGTACAGGCCTCTGGAATAGCATGGTAGTATAAGTTTGTCTTTGAATGATTGATTTACATCCATGTAGCTGAGCAAAATCTTCCACTAGGATGGACATGATCTGGAATTCTTGCATTGAGCCTTCACCAAAAAGAATTAGATCATTAGCAAAAAGAAGGTGTGTCAATAATTCTATAACAACAATCTTAAGACCTTTGAGCCTCCTATCCAACTGGGCATGTTTAATCAACCTACTTAGTCCCTCTGCTTTAATGAGGAACAAGAAAGGTGACAGGGGCAACCCTATCGCAACCCTCTAGAGGGGGGGAAGAAAGTATAGGGGTAACCATTGATTTGGAGAGTGAATGAGGGAGACTCAACACAAGCCATGATTTAGTTAACAGATGAAATATTTAAACCCATTTGAATAAGCACTAGTCTGAGATAGCACCAACTGACTATATCATAAGCTTTAGAGAGGTCAAGTTTCAGAACCAAGGCATGCAAGTTCTTATTTTTTATGTAGTGAAGAGCCTCTTGCTTGGTTGGTATGGCGTCGTGAATTTGTCTCTTACTCAAAAAATTAAATTGTTCCTCGGAGATGGAAGAACTCAAGAAGGGCTTAAGGCGATTAGCCATAATTTTATAAATAAGTTTATACATCAGGTTGCAACAGGAAATAGGACGAAAGTCCTTGAACATCTCAGAGGATTTCTTATTTGATATAAGAGAAAGGAAATACTTGTTAAAGGAACTGAGCATCTTCCCAGATCTTTGAGATGCCAAGATAACTTTCAAAAGATTTGATCTGACCAAATTAAAAAAAAACCAAAAAAAATTCTAGAGTAAGTCCATCGAGGCCCGAGCTTTTAGACTTCTGGAAGGAAGAGAGAGTAGACATAATTTCTTTTTCCGTTACTACTTCATGCAAAGAGAGATTCACTTCCTCAGAATAAACATGGGGCATAATATTGATGACCTTCAAAGTATCGGTGATGGATCTATCCGTGGGAACTTTAAATATGGAAGATAATTAATTTATGTCGACATTTGAAATACCTTCAAAGGAGGAGACCACAACTCCAGTGCTATCTTTAATTTCAGAGATAGAATTCTGGATTCTCCACTGATTAGCGAAATTATGGAATAATTTAGTATTATTTTACACTTCTTTGAGCCAAATTGCTCTGCTTTTAAGCTACCAATGGGCTTCTTCCTCCTCCAATAGAGCACTATTTCTTTTCAAAAGCTCACCTAACATTCTTTCCTCTCGGGGAGAAAGAGAAGAGGCGAGGTTAGCTTGTAATATTTTTTTGATTTGCAACTCCATAGAGGAAAATGATGTTATAACATGTTCATTGTGCTTCTTGGCCCAACTAATAGATGTATTTTTTACCCTAAACAAGTTTTATGAAAATTGTGCCATGAGGAAAATCTCAGAATTTTGATTTAGTGGGGACTAGATACACTCGATTAGGGTTTTGTAGGAATCTTCTAATATCCACCTATGACTAAAATCTAAAGGAGAAGGTGATTTAGGAGTCTTAACATCCACTTTAAAAGAGATTGGCATATGATTCGATATCCCTCCTACTAAGACCTTTGTTTTTAACATAAGAGGACTCTCTACCAAATCCTCTGAGATTAAGAAACGATCAAGGCACTTGGTGACAAGCGCAAAACCTTTTATGTCGTTTCTCCATGTATGAGTAATTTTTTGAGGTGGGAAGTCAATCAATCAATTAGCCTAAACACCAATGCAAAAAAAAACTTCTTGAGGATCCAGTCTTGGGGAGGCAGTCCAAACTTCAGCTAGAGATAAAGTAAAATTTCAATCACCACCCACTATAGGGCTCCTAGAAATGAGAATTTTGTTGTTGCTTAAATCCAACTAGAACCGAGTGCTATCCACATAAGGCCCATAAATATTCACAATTCTAAATGGGTTGTTAATCTTAGGATCCAACATATATAGAACAATACCAGAGGGATAATTAAAAGAAGCAATAACTTTAAACTTAGGAATCCAAGCAGAAAGAAGTCCCCCTGAAAGGCCATTGGAATCAATAGTATTGAATGACCAACCCTATAACCAAGGATTGAATGCTTCGAACTTACTTTATTGCATGTATTTGAGCAAGGGTCATGAGATATTTTCTACCAACATGAGAGGGAAGACCTGCATCAATAGCGAGACCGCCTAGACACTCTTCGATACCGGGAATGAGTTTACGTGGACAGAGGTGATAGTGCGACTTAATCGTCACATTCAAAGAGCTCAAATTTGAATGGGACTTTGATTCGATTGACCCTCTGGGGGGAAGAGGGGGCACTAATTTGAGAAGGAGAATTTATCTAGGGGGAGCGAGAGGAGGGATGGGAGGGAAAGCGAGAGGGAGAAACTTCTTCTTCAACTGAATTTACATTCGAAGGAATGCGAGAGGAAGGATCAAGACTGACCTTCTAGACCATAGGGGAATTTACAAGGGGAGGAATTGCGTTCTTACTAGAGTGCGGCTAAACTTCATTGAGGTCCTCCTTCGCTAAAGAGGATGAGTCTAATTGACTCACCTTTTCGCCGGAAAAACTTGTCATCCCTTTATAAGCATCCATGACTTTACCTATTTCTTTTCACCTCCAAGTTTTCTAAAAAAGGAGGGAGGAATGCAAACAAATACCTACATTGTGCTTGGATACGACCCATCTTATGACATCTGAAGCACTTGAAGGGGATGCGCCAATAGTCAATCCTCTACGTCCATGAGAAATCCCCCCAAACTAAATCCACCTCGTCTAGCAGACCTACTAGGAGATCTGATTCAACTTGGATCCACACCCAACGATGATCTATTTTTCTATTCCAGTTCAGTTCACAGTAGATGAATCATCCTATCAAATTCCCTATGGATTCCAAAACTAACTCTTCCCAAAAAACAAATGGGAGATTGGGCAAGATGACCTAGATTTTGGAAGGGGCCAAGGCATCCTTGGTGGGGTTGAAAGAAATAGTCCACTCTTTAATCACAAGCCCAGAGGGACCCCAACTTCACTCTTGATTGCTTTTTTTTATCATATCAGCCTTGCTTTTAAATTTAAAAACCAACCAACCTCTAGCCAAAGTGTGAAAGGTTGGGTTGTACCCAAAACGGACTTTCCAGTTGTCATCAATCTAATTATTTAACGAAGGACGATCTTGCTAGTGAAAAGTTCAACTGCAGTCTTACCTAAAAGAGAAGGAATCTCATCAAGAGGGATATCCACTCCTACCACCATTCTTGAGTTGTCCTTGTGGGCATTCCAACACTTGCGTTTGTGTGAATCCATTGGGGAGCATGTGGAGGAGAGATTTTTTCTCTTCCCACGATTATCATCAGAGCATGAGTAATCTAAGTACTAAGATGTAGATACATGCAAAGGAAAAAGTTGGGAAGGGCCAGCAAGAGAGGTGAGGCTTTCCTTGGATTTGGAGGAAAAGCTTGCATCCTTCTCCAACCCATTAACACAAGAAACCGAGGGACCACCAAACTGACTTGGGGACATTGCTTTTGCATCCACCGTTCCTCTTGAATCCAACGGTGGGAGATTGGAGAGGTTTGCTGCCTTTTTTAAAATATGCAACCTAGTAAACTCTTCGTTAGAGTAAAAAGTTAATTTTGCATCCTTGTCTACATTAGAGTAATCAAGTATCTCGTAATCCATGAGCTTGGGAGGGGAGATTCTTTACTCTCCT
>ML796776.1:138141-150030 GCA_009831015.1 Picea engelmannii | reverse complement strand
TTGATAAAAAACATGCTTCTGATAAACAACTCACAATAGAAACTTGAAACAACATCCAAATAGAAACAACAGAAACCACGAGCTTCAACTACAAATAAAAAAAAGGTTCATTGCTTCTGGAGAGAAGCACACTAGACTGGTACTCCTCAATACAAACTAGATTTTCAAGAAGCTCCAGAGCTGGTTTTGATAAAGAGTCTGTCGTTGAGCTTAAGTTCTTTGAAAATATGTCTATATGAGATTTCATGGAATCAAGCAGATATAAGTTTCAATTGACGACCCAAATATAGTAGAGAGTTACTAACAAGGCTTACTGCATCCAATATCCAATCTACTCCAAGTTTGGAGTCCCCCATTACCTAAAGTGTTTCCCTAAGGGACTCGATTGGATTTAAATATGTGACCTATGGCCTCCTCATCGACAACATGCCTTGGGCATATTGTTCAATTGATTGAGCTAACCCTTAGGGATAACAAAATTCAATTATATATATGACATTGTTGGAGAGTCAATCCCCCAGGTTGGTTGCCTTTGTTGCACGCCTCAATTGATGTCCCCACTAGGTTAGTTGTCGTAATCATTGTTGGCATGTTTACGCTAGGTACTATCCATGAAATGAAGGGAAGTGCTTGGGGGTTTCCTTGCAAGGTTTTTGATTAGAATATGTGTGTGTGTGTGTACACACACACACATACAAATAGATATATATAGCTTTTGGTTGGAACTCTCTCTGTCTCCCTCTCCCACTACACACACACACACATATACATAGATACATACATACATGTGTGTGTGTGTGTGTGTGTGTGTACTTGGAATCACAAGATATTGAAATTTTTTAAATTGGAATCTTTTCTATATGCTTAAAGTTGTCCAAGGCCACTATGACATCTTGTTTCTCCAAGGATTTATTGATACTTTAATAATTTTATGCTACAGCCATTAGGGCTGCAACAAAACACTTCACAACTTTCAAATTTACTCATTTTCTAACCATCGGAATTTGCTAGAAAGCTACCAAATTAATCTACTAGTTGTTGTGCTTCTTTTGGGTGGTTTACTTGCAAATTTCAGTGGTTGGAATTCTTTGCTATAGCAATTGTTTGCTACAGCCATAAGGCCGCAACAATATCTCTTCAATACTTGTATCTAACAACCTTTAATTGTTTCTAAAGTCTTGTGTTGTCATACTTGAGTTACACTAGTAATTGCTAGCTAGTCTCTTGCATATTTTCTTTGAATTTTAGTGACTTGTTTAACAACTCTTACTATCATTTTATTTCTGATTTATATCACTATATAATTATGCTAATTTGGACAGAAATATTCACTTGCTTGTCCATTAGATTATTGGGCTTGTATATTGTGTCTTCTTGTGTCTCTCGTAGGTACAACAATCTTTCGTAGGTACTCAAGCACTTGGAAACCATTGACCATCCCCAAGACTTGTTTCCAAGCCATCCTCCACTTAGTAGTTTGACCTATAGGGGCGTCACTTCCATAACCTCACTTTGCATCTCATTTCCTCCTAGGGTCACCTGGGATTTCCCCCTTGTGTTGGATTTATCCTGAACACTAAAGCGAGGGGAGGGTTTATATAAGGTGACAATGGGTAGACTCTCCCACCATTATCGCCATCCTATGGATTGGGTTGGGCTTTTCCCAACCTATAGTTTACGTGATAACAAGTCTATCTCTCCAAAGCTCAGCAACTCCTCTCACAACATCCCCACAACAATGCAGTCCAATCACAGACATGATCCTGTCAATAATCCTCATCATCTAAAGCACTCTATCACTCCGATGAATGCTAGGATCCCGACAAATTGGAAGTCCTCTACTCCCAATGCCTACTGAAATCTCTGTGAACCTATACAACAAAGTCTAGATCTCCTCTCGTGCACTTTGCGCACATGTCACATGGCCCTAATGAAAAGCCTATATCATGGCCACATTTCCCCATGTGTCATCCAACTGGATCCAATAATCCTCTCCTGTCCTGTTGTATACTCTAAGGGCATCAAATAACAACACTAGATGCCACTACTACTACCTACAAGACTAGAAAGTGGCTAGTGCATTGGTCGGCCCCAAGGGCATGACCAAGAAGTCACAATTTAGTCTGGAAGTAGACCTGTGAGTATGTTGCTCCCTAACCATCATATGATGATATCCCAGACGAAAATCGATCATTGAGGGATATGTTTCTCTCTGAGGCTCACCTATCCTCTCACCAATCCTAGGTAACCTCAATTCCATGTTATGATCGAGGACTCTTTCAGGAGGCCTCCCTGGCAGAAACAACCCACAACTCCACTGTACACTACTGTGTGTCGTTGAATACCCCTGCATATTGTTGGCTATCACTGAATTGCCATGTATCATTCTATATCATGTAGGTGCTATTGTATCCATCACTCTGTTTATTTCGCTTGAACATGTATCCCAAAGCATACCCATGTCTGCCATATACTTGTCCACCCAATCCATGGATGCATATGCTTCCTTGCAGGCTGGTCCACAAGGGATGTGCTCAACTATATCCTTTGTAGATAAGCTTGGATCCTTTACTGGGCTCTCCAAAATAAATGGTTGATGGTCCCCAAGAGCATAGTAAAAACTCATTGCATCATACCTCTCCTCAAGAACCTACAACTCTGAATGATCCTCGTGTAGAATTGTCACAAGAGGTTCCTCCCTCAAATCACGAGTGCCACTCATGCTCTCATGTGACACGATTGCCAAAGATGATGGAGTCTCTGTTGTATATGATGAAGAGTGTGCCAAACTCAACCTCCTCAACCTCCTCAACCTCCCTTTCATTGTCTTCAATGAACTTGAGAGAAAGGTCTCTATCCATGAAAAACTACAAGTAATATGATTTCATCTACTCCTCCATGACCAATAATCAATCCTTCAAATCTTGCAAGGCTAAGGATCTTTGTTCAATTTCATCATCATATTAAGCTATAGTCACGCCCACATCATCATAGACATAATAAATGGGGTATGGTGTTGATTCCTCATCATGCCTACGTGCTATCTCACTTGAGCCACCCTCATCACAGGAATCATACATAGGGAAAGTTTTTGGATCTTCAACATCAACTGATTGGAACATCCCCTCGTAGCCATCATAAATGGGACAAGATGTTGCATCCTCTTCTTTTGCTGATTTGAAGACTTCATTATAAGTATATCTATCTAATACACTAGTGTCATCAGCCTCATCAGTTAGCTATAATGGTGCACTAGTACATTTTGGTCAAATTTCGACAATGCGTTCGACGCAATTGCCACTTTATATTGTCGGGAGAATGAAAAACATCATTCCCCCTCAAACGTCATTTTACATGACATCGCTTTTCCAATGCCATAGATATCATCTTTGTTGCGACGTTTCATGCGGACATGTGTCATCTCAGATTTGACTATCCAAACCCCATATAGCCATCGCTACAGCTACGCCAGAGACATCGAAATTCTAACGTCCCATTTCATCAGTCTGCACAACGTGGATGCCATGGGATCGATGTTATGGACGTCGAAAGACCGAAGGATGGAAACGTCATTGGAGTGACGATCAACTATATACCAACGACAAGGATGCCATGTGACCGACGTTAGGGACGTCGGAAGACCGATGGATGGTAACGTCAGTGGAGCGATGATCAGATATATACCAACAACAAGGACGCCATGTGACCGACGTTGGGGATGTCGGAAGATCAACGACCTATAGGTATTAAAAAAAAAAAAAAAAACTCTTGCCCTTCCAACAAACCTATTAGATCTTGTGTAAGATAGAACCGAGGGCCAATCTCCTTAGGAACTTTCGTTGGACCATAGTCTTCACAATCCACATCAATGGAATTATGTGGAGAACCTTACACTTGTTGAGAGGATCCAACAAGAGTATGACCATGACTTAAGGAGAGAGACTCAACCAACCTCTAAATATCACCTTCAAGATTCAAGATCCTTAAGCTCAACCTCTTGTAGCTTTGTTCTACCTATGAAGAAGCACTTTCTATTTTCTCTTTCATAAGGGCTATCATTTTGACTTACTCTGCTTGCAGCTATAATAAGAACATGGCAATGATGTCAGAGACTGTCTCAACAATATTGACTAAGAAGCCTTTTTCAAATATAACTTTACACCGAGTATTCAAAATATGATAAGAGATGATCATATTAACAATAATCATACTGAATATCTTATCAACAGGGATTCCCAGACCTATAATCCCTTCCTTCCAACTATTAGCCATTATAAAGGCATATAACTTTGATCTATATTTACACCAAATATCTTGAGTAATTTGATAGATCCAAAGCATGTGTAGTGTGGTCTCCTTAACATAACAAAAAGGACAGTTACCATCCCCTAAGTTATAATTTTTGAGTCTTGCACAAGAGGTTAAGCCTCCTTCTAGGATGCCCCATCTAAACACCTTCAGCTTGTTGTGATAAGAAATTGTTTTAAGCTCTGTGAAGAGCGATTTTCACTCTCTTCAATCAAGAGAGATAGGCCATCTTGCACATTCAGTTAGATAAATAAACTGGAGAATAAAAATTCCTTCTCAAGGCCTACCACAATGCATCCCATGTAGTAATGCATGTAAAAGTGTTGTTGGTAGCTTATTCTTTGATGACCCCCACATATATCTTTATAGAAGTTTGGTGAGAATACCACTATGCTTAGGCAATTCCGATATTCACTTCTATCATCTTTGGGAAGGTTTGCAAGTAGGCAACAAGGCTACAAATCCATGAATATAGAACATCTCTACACATTTGACCACCATATTTAGGTAATTAAATTTAGGTGTATAAATAGAAAGTGGATCTAGAAGCCCTAGGTGTAAGTGTAAGGTATTTAGTGAAAATGTTGGCTTGTCCTTGGAAAATTATGAACATGTTGGGTTCTCAGTCATTATATGAGAAAGTGATATGTGTTAGGTTAAACTTATCCTAACACTATGAGGATCCATTGTGATAGATGCTATCAATGAGTGAAGTGAAGTGGAGATCCTAGGTCTGGATCTGGCTAGAGTTCATGCCAATCAAGTTGTTTGAGAGGTAAGGAGAGGGACATTGTAAAAAACATGTGGAAATATTTGAGGAGAGACATACATACCAAAGGGAAATATTGGGGTGAGAGAGCGGTCTCCACAAATTCCAGAAGGTGACCTAATTTGGGTAGGCACTAAGCCTGAGGAACTAGAAGAAAAATTATACCGTAGAATAGATTGTTGGGTGGAGTGAATTGACAATAGAACCAAATATAAAAAATAGTTGGGGTGGAGGATGGACCTCAAGAGAAAGCAAAACCTGAGACCTTTGAGCATAAAAAATAAGAATAGGATGTGTGGGGTGGGAGAGAGGCCTCTAGAGAACACAAAAAATGAGACACGAGTCTAGAAAAGAGGAATAGTTTGTGTGGGTGGGAGGGCGACCTCCAGAGAACCCAACGTCCAAGAAAAAAGGAGTATGACAAGATCTTACTACTTTGACACCAAATGATAAAGAATAATATACAAAAGAATATAATCATCAAGATAAACACAAATTGTTGGAGTTGATATGAAGAAAGGACAAGATGTAACAATGAAAACCCAAGAATTAGAATAACTCAAATCAGATAGATTAGTTTGATTCACGAGGAAAATGCCCTTCTTATAGGCTTACATAGCTCTCTAAGTCAAAATCCTATTCTAAGGACACACTCCATTCAAAATTGGGAAATTAATATTATATGAACATGTACACATCTTAAAGTTGGAAATAGATGCTCTAAATAACTATCCAACTAACACAACAATATATTACTTAATAAATGCAAGAATCTCTTAGAATGTTGTGTCCCAAGGGAGGAGTGGCCCTTATTATCCAAGTTGTATGGTTGAGTGAGATGGCTCATTAAGTATTCATGGCTTCCTTGTGCATTTAGCTAAGAGTGTCCTTGTTTCATCTAATTTCTCCATGGACAATGGGTTGCTCATCCATCACTTCCAGTTAACAAGAAAACTAAGAAAATATTATAAGCCATTTATTCTTTTAATCAAAGAGTTAGGACATCAAGCATTTATAAAATATTTGAAAAATAAATAAAATAGGTGATTGAGAAACCATAACGGCTCCCTATCATAACTGTGTATTATCAATTTCGTCAACCATTTTTTCAAATGATAGAAGTCAACAATTAGTTCTTAGAAGTCACACAATACAATCTAGATAACAGGGAATTGATTATTTTCAATTCACCATTGAATATTACTAATCAATATGACATTCAATACATATTCTAGCAAACATAATAACCATTAATATATAATATGTTAAACTTTTAAATGTGTTTGTGTTGGGATGGAAGAGTAGGAGAATAAGGAAGAAAAATAAATAGATGGACGAAAATCTATAGCAAGGTGATAAAAGTTAAAGCGAGTCTGCTGGATAAAAACAATTATGAATGGACATGATATAAGGGTAGCCATCCACTTCATATGAGTCATGGAAGTGATCATAAGAACATTAATGATTTTCTTATATTACAATTCTTATGATAGTTGCGTACAAAATGATTCAATGATCACCTTAATTATTTGCTTGTTTTTGGAACGACGGAGACCTAATATCACTAGCAAAGTCTAATACGATCAATATTGTGACAATGGAATGTAGTTCATAAAGAACATGGCAATTGAATTAAATTGAATAATTTCTAGGCTTTTTTAACATGCATCATTTTTTCAAATTCTTTAGAATAAGTATGTTTAAACTTTAAATAAACAAAAACCTCCATCAAACTACATCAAATCAATATTCATGTGACTATGTAGATGTTATAAAGAATCATACTACAATTTGCAATTTTCCACATACATTGATTGTGGAACTCTACGTTGTTTAGGTTTGGGACTTGTGCCAAATGATGATGCAACATGAATTGTTGGTCTCAACTAATGCACGAATACATGATGCACTTCACAAGGAATCATGTAGGCACACATAGTTTGAAATCATGGTGCTCATAAATAATCCTTGGAATTTCGAAGGTCACTACCCCAATACCATTTTATCATATTACTTTGAAATAATTATTTGAAACAATTTTTTCAAAATTAGTAAACAATCCAATTCCCTATAGGATTTTAGATAATCCCTATCGAAATTCCAAATAAACTTTGCACAAAGTTTCACTATTATTAACACTTGTGGATCAATTGTTTCCTCTTCACCCTCTAAATATCACCTTCAAGATTCAAGATCCTTAAGCTCAACCTCTTGTATCTTTGTTCTACCTATGAAGAAGCACTTTATGTTTTCTTGTTCAAAAGGGATATCATTTTGACTTAATCTGCTTGTAGCTATAATAAGAACATGGAAATGATATCAGAGAGTGTCTCAACAACATTGACTAAGAACCCTTCTTCAAATAGAACTTTACACTGAGTCTTCAAAATGTGATTAGAGATGGTCATATTAACAATAATCATACTGGATATCTTATCAACGGGAATTCCTAGCCCTATAAGCCCTTCCTTCAAACTATTAGCCACTATAAGGCATATAACTTTGATCTAGATTTACACCAAATATCTCAAGTAATCTGATAGAACCAAAGCATGTGTAGTGTGGTCTCCTTAACAGAACAAAAAGGACAATTACCATCCCCTAAGTTATACTTGTTGAGTCTTGCACAAGAGGTTAAGCCTCCTTCTAGGATGCCCCATCCAAACACCTTCCACTTGTTTTCATAAGAGATTGTTTTAAGCTCTGTGAAGAGCGATTATCCCTCTCTCCAGTCAAGAGAGATAGGCCATCAATTCTTCAGCCTATTATACATGTCATGATCAGTGCAAGGATGAAGAGCATGATACTAACTTTTAGTAGAAGGACTCTCAAGGGGGGACTCCTTTTCCTAACACTAGTCTTGTAGCATTAAGCCCTAGGGGTGAAAATGGAGCTTACCAAACCATTCTTGGTAGAGACTATTGGTCAACTTAAGGATAGTCTATTTGTATTATGCTTGTAAGCGGAATTGCTCTTTGATCAGAGACCAATGTTTCCAATTATTGGAAGTGGTATCCCACAAATTTGCAACATAGCATATACCCTTATTTTAAAGTCTCTTTAAAGGGAACCGACTTTGGATTCTCGAGGGGTAGAGGGCCCTTTTGGTCAAAGGAGACCACCATAAGTTATAAGCATTGATATTGGTTCCAACTTGGGAATCCCGAGGCTTACAATAAAGTGTTTTGACTATTTGTTGCCAAGCCCTCTTGAGGCTTTTAAGAATGAATCTACCATGGATTAAAAAAAAAAGGTACAACCACAAGGACATTTTCAAAGAAAATATTAGGCACTTTATAGCCTTTCACTAAAGGATGGCCAAGTTTGTCCCTTGTGATGTATTTCCATAATTCATTTCCCTATGTGGCCTTAATAAACCACTTTGCTACCAAGGTAAGGCCATAAGTGGCCAAATGAGGAATGTTAAGTCCTCCATCTTGTGGTTTCCTAGTGCACACCAACCACTTGACCACAGGTAGACCTTTTTCCCCTTTATTCTTCACCCAAAAGAGATCTTTTAAGATAGAGTTTTATTGTATCCCTGCTGGTTGGGAAGCCAAAGAGACAAATAATATATATGCATTAAACTGAAAATAATGTCCCCCACTTGGATTTTGGCTGCTAAGGAAAGGTCCTGACTATTCTAGTATTCAAGTTTGACTGTAAGCTTATTAATAACCTAGTTTCACATCGGATTTCGAGTTATGTCAATGCAAAATTAAATACCAAGATACTTGGTGATTTCCCCCCTTTG
This sequence comes from Picea engelmannii, assembly GCA_009831015.1. Classification (NCBI taxonomy): domain Eukaryota; kingdom Viridiplantae; phylum Streptophyta; class Pinopsida; order Pinales; family Pinaceae; genus Picea; species Picea engelmannii. The sequence continues at coordinate 141,199 of ML796776.1, read as the reverse complement.
AACCCAATGCCATTAGGAAGGAATCCATCTTGGGTGATTGTCTAATCCAATAAGTATCATAGAGGTTTTATCCTCTTGTAGTATCTCTTTAGGCGCTTTACAAAAGGTGTTCATAAGCATGGTGGGAGTTGATTAAATATTATTGGGGAAGGCCAGTAACTTTAACTTGGTAAAATACCTTTTATAATAAATAACCCAAGGCATCAGATGTAAGAACATATAAATCATGGGCTATAGGGTATCCCTAGGTCATTGATCTGCTAAAGGGATCTATTAACACACACAATAACCAAAGCATTGGAAAAGAGAATATTGACATAATATATGAACTTTGACCCAAAGCCTAGCCACTTGAGCATGTGGAAAATAAATTTCCACTCCAACTTGTCATAGGCCTTGTAATAGTCCAACTTTAGACAGATTCCTTTAAAAACTCTCTCTTTGGCCAAAAAAAAATGCAGACATTCAACGATGGAAATAACTCACAAAATTCTCTTCTTGATAGTATTTCAAATACAAAAATCTTCCTCCATATAAAGATAAATCTGGATCTTGATGTAAACACTCGCAACTTTCAGTTTGATGATATGACAGATAATTTTTTCAAGCATGATTGATTTGGAAGCCTAATTTTGTCTAATGAATATGAGCTTGAAAATCGGAAACCTAATCATGATCTCCTTGCTAACAAATATAACCATAAGGTACCATAGTTCTATAATCAACCTTGTCCTAAATATGATAAATACTCTTAGGTAATTACTCCTCGTAGTCCAAAAAAAAATTTGGACTCTTATGCCATTGGTCATCGTGATTTTATTTATGATGATCCCTTAGGAACCTACCATTTGGATGACATTTGCTTCCCAGAAGAAAGTGAGAAGATGCCTAAAGTTCTTAATGATGGATCTAATCAACTTTGTGTTTCCCCCAAAGATAGTTTGCTAAAGACTGCTTTGTTGGCATGTTTACAGGCAGGTGTGCTTGTCATTGATGGCAAGATTAGAGTATGCAGCGATGGAAAAACAGGGACAACGTAAGCTCAGAAGATTTTGATGGCAAACAGACAGGCAAGGAAGATTAGCAACGCAGGGATAATGGGATGGAAAGATCAGAAGCGTAAACTCCATTTCGGAGTTTCGGATACAAGGAGATTGAGAAGTCAAGAGTCGAGACTCTTCAACACAGGAGTCCCGGAGTTGCGAAATCCGGAACCCTGAAATCCCGAAACAGGCACAACTACCGGAGTTTCGGATACCGAGAGATTGAGAAGTCAAGAGTCGAGACTCTTCAACACACGAAACCCAAAGTTGCGAAATGCGAAATCGTGAAATGTCAAAGACTCCATTTCGGAGTTTCGGATACTGGGATATAGAGAAGTCGAGAGTCGAGACTCTTCAACACAGGAAACCCGAAGTCGCGAAATGTCAAAGACTCCATTTCGGAGTTTCGGATACCAGGAGTTGGAGGAGTCAAGAATCAAGACTCTTCATCAAAGGAGTCCCGAAGTCGCGAAACCCGGAGTCGCGAAATGCGAAATCACGAAATGTCAAAGACTCCATTTCGGAGTTTTGGATACCGGGAGTTGGAGGAGTCAAGAGTCAAGACTCTTCATCATAGGAGTCCCGAAGTCGCAAAACTCGAAGTCACGAAATGCGAAATGTCAAAGACTCCATACCGAAGGTTCGGATACCGGAAGTTGGAGATGTCAAGGACTCTCACAACAGGAATCCCGAAGTTGCGAAGTGCAAAAAGCCAAAAAGTTGATCTGACTCCATTTCAGAGTTTCGCAGACCGGGAGTTGGAGTTGTCAAGAACTCTCACATCAAGAATGTCGAAATCGCGATATGTGAAATCACGAAGAGATTTGGACCGTTGAATCATCAAGAGTGTGGACAGTTGATCCGACTTCATTTCAGAGGTTCAGATACTGGGAGTTGGAAGAGTCAAGAGTTGAGACTCTTTATCAAAGGAGTCCCGAAGTTCCGAAATGTGAAATGACGAAATGCGAAATGTGAAAACACCTTTTTTGTGTAGGCCTTGGTCACCGCCGGTGGTCACATTGTCGAAGAGCTGTAGAGAAGAGCTCGAAGAGACAAGCTCCATTTCAGAGTTTGGGAGATGGAGAGTCGAGACTCCTCACCACAAAAATGTCGAAATGTGAAATAAATGCAAGATCCTATGGATCCAATCCAACGGTGCAAGTGAATTTAAGTATGATCGAAGGGTTACTGTTGCTCTTCATAGTTAATCGATGAGTGGTGATTCAGTTGCTGAAGTGGTCTTTGGAGGTTCACAGTTTAACTACTAGAAACCACTGATGGTTTTTGCGAGAGGACTCAAAGAGACTTCTGTGTGATTGCCAGAGGAGCTGAAGAGTCTCTAGGAATCTGCCAGTGGAATGAAGACTGTTCGTAGAGGCAATTCACAGATGGATCTAACTGCCAGAGAAGCTGAAGAGTTGCAATGATGAACAGGTAGAGTACTCGACATGAGAGAGCATGCAGAAGCATGGAGGACAACATGCACAAGGTGCACAGAGACTATAAGTATGCAGAACAGAGAAGAGATGGGGGTTGTTGTTGTTGAGAGGGATTCATGAGTGTAGAAGGAGGAGTGTGCAGCAGTTGAAATATGGAGAACAGGAATGGAGCATTGAATGGACATGGCGCATAGAGCATAAAAGGCAGAAGCACAGGAAGCGCAAGGTATGTGTGGAGCAAGAAAATGAGACACTAAAGGAAGGTTGAGGTGCTCTTGTAGAGAAAAACAAAAGATTAGAAATCCCAAGAAGATGCAGATACAGAGACACTGATACAGGAGAGCAGAGCAGCATAGCAGAATAATGACAAGTCTGGTAAGCCAATGATAAATATTATATCACTGTGATAAGTTTCATTAGAAAAAAATTATATTTCAGGGTGGTAGGGAGGATTGTTGTCCTCATAGGTTCAAGTGGGTGCTTGAACAAAGGGAGTTGTAGCTTCCATCTGGTTGTAGCCAAAGAAACCAGGGTGGCAGGGTGGTGCAAGGGAGAACTGTTGTTCTCTGTTATACA
>ML796776.1:124187-137638 GCA_009831015.1 Picea engelmannii | reverse complement strand
ACATGTCAAGCCATGAAGGAAATTCAACCAATAAGGCCCCTCTGTTCAATGGAACAAACTTTGCCTTCTGGAAAGTTAGAATGAGAACTTACATAATGGCTTTAGGTGCAGATGTCTGGGATGTGGTAGATATTGGTTATGTACAGCCAGTTGTACTAGCTAATAAGGATGACAAGCTAGAATTTAGCTTCAACGCTAAGGCTATGAATGGTATCTTGAGTGGGCTTGCAGAAGCAGAATTCGTAAATGTTATGCACCTAGGAACTGCCAAAGAAATGTGGGACAAACTCAATAGCAGTTATGAAGGTAATGAGAAGGTAAAGGACGCCAAGCTTCAAATCTACAGAGTATAGTTAGAACAACTGAAGATGAAAGAAGATGAAACTGTTGGAAAATACTTTCTGAGAGTTGAAGAACTGGTAAATGCAATGAAGGCACTTGGTGAAAAAATTGAGGAACCTTCTTTAGTTAAAATTTTTTTGAGATCTCTACCAGATAGGTTCAACCTGAAGGTTTCTGCTATAGAAGAACTTAATGACCTAAAAAACTTGGAGTTTGATCAACTTCTAGGAACATTGACTGCATATGAAATGATAATAGTTAAAGATAAACCCACCTCCAGAGAAGCATCATTTAAAGCGGACAAGAATGAGGATTCTGAGCCTGATGAAATTGAAGCAAAATTTGTGAAGAGACTGAAGAAGGGATCAGGCAAATACAAAGGTAAACTGCTTTTCAAATGTTTCAACTATGGTAAGATAGGTCCTTTTGCAAATAAATGTCTTCACAAAGGAAAGGATCAGACATGTGATGATGAGGAGAAGCACAAACATAGAATTTTCTTTAAAGAGAATAATTTTAACAAGAAAAGTCTTTGTGTAAACAATGATGATGATCCTTCAGATGATCAAGACAATGAATCCTCTATTGAAGATAAACTAAATGACTTCATACTTATGGCCTATCTCATCAGAAGAAGAAGAAGTTGTGGTTGATATGGAAGGAGAATTGATCAATGCACTGGAAGAGATTGACAGACTCATAATTAAGAACAGAAAGCAAAAGCAATTGCTAATACAGTTCGTGAAAGACAGTAAACAGCCTGATGAAGACTTTGCCCCGCTAAAAGTAGAATTAGAAGAGGCAAAGAAAATTGAGTACATTTTGAAACAACAATTATCAGAAAGGAAGGCAAGATGTAAAGCTCTGGAAGAAGAAGTAGTGAAAACTAGGAAAGAGTTGGAAAAGTTTCAAGCCTTGTATCATCAGAATCTCTCAAGTATCAAAGCCTCAGAAGGATTAGCCACCATTCTGAAACAGTAAAGGAATCCAAAGCTGAAAACTGGTTTGGGTTATGAAGAGGGATCAAGTAGTGGTCAACCAAGAAACAAAGAATCCATCAAGTTTGTCAAATCTACAACCAATGACAACAACAAACCTGTAAACATCATAGAATTCATCCCACTTTGATATATAAGTGAAAACATGTTATTTTTCCAATATTTAATCATAAACTCGCTCAAAATACTAAAATTAATGATTTGGAAAATAACAGGTCTAAACTCATATGTAATCATGAAAATGGTCTTAATGTAAGGCTGCGGGAAAGTGGAATATGGTGAAAAGTGAAGTAAAAGGTTGGTTAAAGAATGGCATTTTGGCGACCCAACAAGTAAAAAAATGTATTTCATAGGAAATAGATTTTATATTAAATAATTATTAAAATATTCATGTACATCATCATTTAGTACTTTTACCCGGCCTCTTCTTCTTAGCTCTATAGTTACTAAGAATTCCATCAATATCTACGTCTCCGTTCTCTGGGTTCTATTCAAAATCTGATTGTGATTGTGTCCTCTCAAGCAGAGCATCCCTAGTCGCGGGGTATTTACGAGGTAATGGAGGTTGTTTTGATGAGGCATCACCTACAAAATAAAATAAAAATAAAAATTTAGATGGCCAATTTTTAAATATCATTGAACTAATTCAGTGATATTAAAAAAAACACATGCAATGTCATTATTTACCTAGTGCACTGGTCGACCCTCAAGTACAACATTCTCCTAGTGAATGGTTGCCCCCGCATGCTCCTCTTCAACTATATGACCCTCAAGTACAACATTCTTTGTCATTGAGACCACAAACTTTATAAGGACAATCATAAATGTATAAGTAAAAAAAATAGAAGTACAAAACGTATAAATACGAAATTATTAAGTATATGATTAAAATACAACCATATTACCGTCATGTGCCGGCTCGGTCGTAGCACCATCGTGGGGCTGCACCCCCATGGAATATTGGGACTGCATGGGAGAACCATCTTCTGGTTGCAAAATGCTATCAACACACTTCTCTCCAATACTAGTGCATTCGTTGACAGTGTTACTCCCCTGATTAAAACAAAGTTGTAAAACATTAAATTTATCGATGATATCCAACATGACTGTATTATATTAATAATAAAGGTTAATGTGGATTGAATTTTATTTACCTTATCCTACATAGTGGTTCTTCGTAACCACCCCAAGCTTTTTCGATGTTCAACTACAACTTTATAGCCGTACTTGTAACCAAGTTGGAGGTTTTCCTCTGTGGTTTCAGTACCAAACTCGTCACCCTGCATTGCATAAGAGTATGTATTTTTAATGTTGTTCGTTGCAATTACCTAAAAGTTTTAAGGCAATAAAAATAATATATTTAGGTACTTACAATTAGTGACTGCAACTTCAAGTAGCCGCCCTGGCCTAGCTTGTACTGGCCACATTTGGAAAGCCTTGCTTTTGTTTCCTTTGACGTGTCAGTCAACCTATCATCAAAAGTTTTAAGTATGTTAATATATACCACCATTTTATTTACATCTAAAAAAAATTGAAGGTATTGAATTGAAATTGTAATTTAACTTCTGGGACCATAGGGTGTTTTTCCTTCATCTGTCAATTTCTTCTCTTTTGTGTCCTCAATGAGGGCCTTCCACTCCCTCTCTGGAATCATCAAAGGACGCTCATACCTATCATTTTGTTTCAAGTGATTCGTATATGTATCTCACATATATTTTAAATATTGGCTAGTTGCGGTGGTTGCCAAGGTCTTATTAATTGTGCATACACCAAAAGGGCTTTCAAGATAATCCATCAATTCTTTTTTGAGGTTGGAATTTTGGGAATTCCACCTCTCCCGTATGGTGGGCCCAAAAATCGACAACGCCTTATTCTCCAAGGACCTATAAAAATCGTTATTCCCTACACGCAAAAATATTTTATGATTATCAATTTAAAAATAATAATTTAGATGATTTATATTTGTCTATATAGAGAACATGAAACAATTAAAATTTTAAAAATTACTTGGGACTTTAACTTGCTTTAATGGAAGCCCTTCCTCGTTGGCCATAAATGTGCCCTCAAGGGTCCCTGTGCTGCTCACACGTCTTGCTTTAGGAAAAGCAACCATATAGTTGGTCAAATCATCAGCCGCTTCCTCCGTGTGCGTGTCGTGGCTCCCACCTAATGGTGTGGAAGGTGGAGATATGAATAGCTACGTCCTGGTAGCTTTACAAGGGCCTACGTTGGGACCCTATGGCGTCTGTTCAGCGCCACTACTACCAACACCATGCATGTCGGGGTCAACAAGATAAAAAAATATCTCTATGTAATAAAGAAAACATTTTTTCGTTTAGATAATGTAAAAGTTAAAAATCAAGCTTTCATAATTGATCTTATGACATAAAAAAAAACCACTTGAAATTATGGTTATTACCTTATATGTCTTAATCCTTGTCATTTCTTCTTTGATCCTTTCTTCGACCTCAGGAGTTTGATCTAGAATATCTAACAAGTGAGCTAGTTCCTTGTTTGCTTTATTGATCTTTTTTCTAATTAAAACCATAGGGTTGAGGGATTCATACAAATCCCTTTCGCAAGAACAGGTTTTTCGATCCACCACTATACATTGAAGTGACAGTGGGCCCATGTATTGTAAAACGGGCTATGATTGATGATGGATCGGGCATGAACGTGGTTTCCTATGATGCACTCCTAAAAATGCATTATACAGATGCGGACATACAGGTGACCCATAGCACTTCCATGGCTTATGACTCACATGAGACAGTTCCCACGGGCACAGTCAAGCTGCCCATCACAGTGGGTCCGGTGACCGTGATCTTACCCTTTTTCGTCCTGGACAAGGACTTTACGTACAACATGATACTGGGAATACCATGGATCCACCGCATGCACGCTATGCCCTATACACTTTATTAGTTCGTTGAATTCCGGAGAGATTTACGTCGTTCCGAGAGACCCGTCGGATCCTATGTCTCACTGCCCTGTGAAACCGGGGCGAAGAGAAAGAGCAAACAGGCGCATCCTCCCCGCACTTAATAGCGAAGGTTTGTTGCAGACTCCTGCCATCAGAACACCCTCTCCTCCAAATACGACAAAGGATTCCAACACGTCCACCACAGGGAAAAGTCACCAGAACAGGTGCCCTCACTCGTCGACTCCATATTCAACAAAATAAATGATAATTTAGTTATGTAAACAAATAAAATAACTGATCAGCACATAAATAAAATGCACATTAATTACAATTCAAAACTTGTTGTTCGTTTACCTGTTTTGAGGCCGCTTTTGATTTACCACGATCAACCTTCCACATTACAGTAAAATTAGAACCGTGATCATTATCATGAGAAATAAATTCAAATGTATGAGAAATCCTCCCTCTTTATTGACATCCAAGGAGGAATGTTATTGTTGATAACAAAAATAGGCCACACTAAGTAAATAGACCAGCTCTCCAAATGGATTAACGTCGTAAAAAACATAATGAAATTCATAAAATATAAGAGTCATTGCTTACAGGTTGGGTAAATTAGTATACGTACCGCCCCCATAATAGAAACATTTGTATCTATTCGATTCAAATTGTAATCAATCAATAACTCTTCCCCTACAACTATTGATTTTATTGCACATACGAATACATGGTTTCCTTCACACCCCTCAAATATGCAATCGGGTCGCTTATTTGTGGTCATGGGTCATGTACTGTTTATAAACCATGCAATATTCCCCATTGCTTTTTGCCTTCCGTCAATATAGATAGTTGCTCCTTTATTTTGATCATTGTCTTTTAGTTGTATATAATTTGCAGCCAAGCCATATCTTTGCATACTTTTTGTATATTGAACTATTTGTATCCAATATTTTTAGATATAACAGGGTCCGACGTACTCCATCAATTTAGTTGATCCTTCGTAACAGACCTTTATGTCATCCATGGAAAATAGCCCCAAACCATGTAATGACGATGGAGCAATCCGGTATATCCTTTCGTTTACACAAAAATCAATGTTTATTTTAGGAAGATCTTTGGGTACCCATCGTTTCACTATATGTTTGTACCTCAAGGGCACCTCATATATGCTCTCATGATCATAAGAACATGATCCCCCTTTCACAAGAAAAAATTCCATGTGTCTATGGAATTTTCTTCTGATCTTCTCACCTCTAGTTGATCTTTGCCTCTTAGACCTACTAGATGTCTCACTTTCCTCTATTCTACTTGAACTTCCCTCACTCAATGAAGATATATCTGACAAATACATGTTTGCTTGTACGTCCTATAACACCATTAATGACAGAAACAATCAGTCAATTAAGATGTAACACTAGTTCATTACTAGTATCCTGTTGGTATCACATTAAGCTCATAATGATTACCATAGTGTTACTCTTTCACAATTGTATTATGCTCTATTACTATTGGTATACTATCTAGGCATTATAGGGGCATGTTTGCAGTCAAATGACACATGTCAACAAGTGGCGAGAATAGGACATGATGCTAGTTGGAATACCCCGAAACTGATGCCATTAAACACAAACTCAATCCTAAGGCCAACTAAGGAGAGCAAACAACACACGCTAATTAATCTAGGAGTCAAGCATGCAAACAAACCAACTTTGCACTATGACTAGACCATCTTTATTTGAAATGCTTCATGTAACATATTTCATTGACTTATTTTGATCTTGGCCTCTCTTGGAAGTACTTTCATTGACAACGCCAATGCTCTTTTCTCCTTTAGTCGACCAACCTACTTTAGTGGATTCCTAATGAAGATGGAAGAGGGTGATTCAATCCCAAACAACTTGTTCAAATTGAAAAGGCATCCATGGTCAGTTGTTAACAATTGTTAGAGATGTAGATAAGATAAGATAACGTTATTAGTGTCCAACAAATGACCACAAAAGTCGGTCAATGGGACTAAAAGATACATCCAATGTCAATACAATGTGGGAGCATAGAAGAATCTCCTAGATAATGTTGAAATCTAGAAAGCGAAAGAAAATCAAACTAAGGACTTAGAATCTAGATGTCCAAGAAGAAACCTAGTTGCCTTTTCAGTAAGATGCACCAAGAAAAAATGCCTTATCTAAAGAGGATTGAACAAAAGAGGACATACAACCAATTTAAAACTAAACTCTTAAGATAACTAAAAACTCTCTCTGTCAAAATTCCAATCCTTTAAGCTATCAAAGATGTGCCCATATACAAAAAAATTATCAAGGAACCATTCATCAAGAGACCTAGAATGACGAAAAGAGATCCACCCACGATTAATGTTGTAGGGTAGCTTGTTGATCTCATGATGTGAGGGAATATTTTCACTCCCAAATACTCTATATCCTATGGAAATGGATCTAGATGTTGTTCAATGAGATCTTGTAAATATCATCTCCATAATTGATATTGGTTTGTGAATGGAGGTAGAAAGGTAGGTTTTGTGGCTTGAATAATTTATGTTTTGAATTGAAGGCTAATATTGCATTGGATTGCGATGACCCATGTATAGATAGTAAGGCCTTTATTTATTCTAATCTAGTCATCCTTGTAGTAGATGTCTACATAAACATGTACTTAATCCAAAATACCTTGATATATTTAGGGGTCACAATCAATGTAATGACAAGGAGACAATCCTCAATTAAATTTGAGAGAACTATTAAGACACACACACACTATACTTTGGTTGATAGACATGTCTATTGTCATCCTTGAAGGAATATTATAAGATGTGATAATCTCAATAGGCTCCCAGGAATATCTAGTAGACTTTATCAGTTTGTAACTTGAGGATAAACTCATTAATGGAAATCCCATCATCATTGGAAGACCATGGTTAGCTACAGTAGATACTTACATTGGTTATGGAATATGGGACATGAAAAATTCTTAAGGATTGTCCCAAAAGAGACTCGCTCTCTATACTCCTACTAAACATTTTATTTAAACTAAAATACCATTGTGGGTAGGACAAATAGATGATGAAGAAGTATTTGGAACTAGTATCTACTCTATTATCACTCTTGACAATGCTTTATCATTGAAATAAATTCATAAGGACACATTCCTTTCAAAGTGTATGCAAAATTTGTATCCCAACACTATACAAATTTAGGAATACCTTGACAAAGAGGATGTAAATAGCAACCAAACACATAAAAAAAATTATGCATGATGTAAAGACTTATCTTGCTAATTTTATGTGCTGGAAACATCTAATAATTCCGTTGTAATAAGGATCTTATAGTGGGGCAACTAGATGTATGAGGAAAATGATCAGATGAGGTTATACCTATTCATTTCTTTGTTGTTTTTATCTCCGGGTTTGAATCAATGTGTCATATCATTTCAATGAAAAGTTTCATTGTGCCTTTGAGCTTGGGATAAGATCACTCTTTGTTGCCTAGCATGTGCATAAGTAAAGCACCTTTGTAAGGGCCTCCACTTTGTTAATTTCCAGCAATTTAATCAAGCATTCATGGTGAGGTTTGGCATATTGTAACAACACTTTTCACCACTCCCGTTAATCTATTTTCAACCCTCATGATTCCTTTATTGACTCCATTTTCCTAATTTGGATAGGCACTAGTCTCAATCCATCAATTTATTTTTTAATGCTACAACTATTGTATTACTGAGAGTTATTTTCAAGGGAAAAAATGAGGTATCTTAGACTACTCCCAGAATTTTCCAAATGATATAACAGGGTCATTTAACAGTAAGATTATAATACCACCAAGCGCTATCAAATATCAACAATACTAAAGTGGAAATATCAAGTTACCTTAACAACTAACCTTAACTCTAATACATGAGTAGTTTGTAGAAAATAGTTGGGGGAATTGGGGAGGCCAAATGACATAACTAACCATTGGTATTGTTGTTGAGGGACAAAGAAAGTAGTTTTGAAAATATTATCCAAGAATGTGCGGAATTGGTAGAAACCACTATTGTAATCAAATTTAGAGTAAACTTGAATCTGAGCAATTCTTTGCACTAGATTATCCTTATGAGGGATGAGATAATGAAAAGGAATGGTGATTTTGATAAGAGAGAAATAATATACAATGAGACTCTCATGTCCATATTTCTTCTTTTAATGTTTTCTCACCATAGAGGCATGCATAGAGTAAAGTGGACTAGCAATTTCTTTTAGTTTGAGTTCTAATAGACAAACCATTTTTTATTCCATGTCTGCTATGTGTTTGTAAGGAAGAATACGGGTTTTCTCTTAGTCATACGAATTCGGGAGTGTATCAATGTGTTACTCTTGCATTGATCTATACTAGAATTGTTGAGGATTGAAGCTACACCAATCTATAGAAATCTTAGTGATAATGGGTTTTTTGGAATTAAGAAAAGGATTTTATTAGCGATTGGGTGAAAAAGTGAGTCATGGTAAGAAACAGTTCTGGTAGCTTTTTCTTAACAGAGGGGATCATCATGAACTTGTACAAATGCGAGATACTCAAAGAGGGATGGTTTTTTGGCTTGAAAGAGAAGTTTAAATGGAGTTTGGTGAAGAGGAACCACTTCTTTATAAGTGAAGGTTTTGAAGATGATATGGGGAGGAGGGAGTATTAAAAATTTGTAGGAGGGGAGTGAGAAACATCTATTAGAGAGAAAAATGTCCATTTATTATAGGGTACTAATAGAATTCAATATCATACTAGTGGTGAAGGAATTTTCAAGGAACGGAGGGTGAAAAATATTTATATATGGCACTTTGATTTTCAAGGACATAACTGTTGGGAGTACAAATAAATTTTTTCTACTAGGCTGGGGGAATGGTTATTTTCTTTGCAACGTTGTGGGAAAATTGATATCAAGAAAAAAAATGAAAAGTATATGGTGAGCGAGTTTCAAACTATATAGTACCTAATATGTATAGCCCATTAGTAATTTTTATAATAGGTAGATCAAGATATTTTTGTGATCTAATATTCTCTAGCATTAGAGGGTAGGTGGAGGGTACTGTGGAGTTGGATGAATCCAAGCATTCATGAGCTACTAATGTGGTAATATCAATGAGTGTAAAAACATGGTGGTGATTAATCTAGTCATTGAAAAAACTAGCATGGATGMTCTTCTACATTTTTTGGGTCAAAGATTCCCATACTTGTGTCTTYTACAATGTTGGTTGCCTCTATATCTGAGTAAGTATCGTAATSAATCTCAAACATTCATCATTGAATTCATGATCATGCTCAACATAATCTCATGAATGTTGATTAGCTGAATCTTCATAGAAGAAATGGATTTTAGAAGCTCTGCCATGACATTTTTCATCAAATTCCTTTCCTTCTGCAAAGGAAGTATTCATATTTCCCTACACATTGCTTACGGAACTGGAGTTTAAAGAGTGTTTCCCTTGGTGGCAAGAAGATTCTAAAGACTTCTCGACTTTGATTAAAAAAAAATCAATCGTGATATTGTTGACAAAATAGATTAACAAAAGACTGTTGAACATATTTTATTTTTCTTTGAACAATGACAACTGGATTTAGTACAAAGACCAAAGGATTTACAATCAAAGAATTTGATTTTTTTTTTTTTGTATTTTTGAGACAAATTTTCTTTTGATGCATAAATATATCATAGAAAGAAAGAAATTGTTGACAATATTTTTCGACTAGACAAACTGAGTGGTCTTTCCTTGCATGCCATACATGTGGCTACCATTTTCTCCAATGGGAAAGCAAACTTTTGAGGGAATGAGTGTTTGTAAGGGAAAATTTATGATATCTTAGAGCATATAAGTATCCTTCTTAGGTTGTGATATATTTAGTAAAAATTATAGTGTCACAGAAATGCAGATTTATGAAATCTTTGACAAGGATTTCATGCATGTGGCCCTGGTTAGAGATGAACTCATTGATAAGGGATTGGCTTAATAAATCAATGGAAGTGCAGGTGGCTTTGAGTTTAACAATATAGTTTATCAACTAGGGATTTAATATACCTATGGAATTGCATGTATCATAGGTGACAATGACATCATCATCCCATGTGCAAGCATCTTGGACATTTCTGTGTTGGTCATTCCATTTAGACAATTGTTGGTAGCATTGTATATAATCTAGACCATCAAAAGAGAGGGGTAGAGTAGGAGAAAGGGAATGAGTAGTAAGATTGGGACGATTTCTTGCATATAAATGAGTATTGTTAGATGTTTCAACATGAGAGTGTTCTTTGGTGACATCGTTATTCCCTTCCATACAAATTGTGGGAACTGATTTTGTTATTAGGGCATGTTTCATTAGTTTTGAAATGGAAATATTAGGAGATGGAGATGATGTTGATTTAATTAGGCCACTTAAAGTTTTTGCTTTCATACTCTACTACCTTGTGGGGACTTATTTAATAGAGATAGCCCTTAATACATTAAATAAAATATATTCCACTAACTAGCCCTTTGAAAATGTTTGGATGCATTCTCTACATCTCACTACTGCAATCTAGCACACGCTAATTAATCTAGGAGTCAAGCATGCAAACAAACCTTCTAACAAATAAGCGTTGTGATAGAATCCAACATTGCAGGATCGATGCGCGAAGGGGCTGGGTTTCAGCGGGTGGGAAAGTTACGTTGACAACCTGCTTAATGAACTAACGCACTGGTACAAGTTACCGCACCGAGTAGTGGGCAACCCTCCAAGGAGTCTAAGTGAGTCTAGCCAACGTTGATCCAAGGTACAACACCACCTTCCATGTGTTGTCACCTTGGGTAGGAAGTCTAAAAGATTACGGCCTCTATGGTACCACCTACTATACCAAAGCAGAGGGGGGACAGTCGTCAGTTGACACCAAGATCAACAAAGAAGGGTTGTTGATTACTCTGTTGGCCCAAATGCGACCTCGTTCTTGACCCTTGTGTTAGAAGGGCTTCCCAAAGTTAGTGATATAGCAACTGGATTTCACTCCCTAACTCAAAGATTTATGTTTTTTTAGCAGCTTTGGAAAGTTATTCTCACAATCCTATTCCAAAGCTCTACACCTAAGCTAAGATGGGTTTAGAGAGCCCTAGAAAAGTTTCTGGATAAATTTTAATTAGCGCTTGATTTTAGGTTGTTGCTACTCAAAGGAGTGGTTGTGAAACTGATGGCATTTTGACTCGACTCTTTAAACGATGCAAGAGGAAAATGAAATGCAAGAATTTCAACTTCGATGAAAACTAGCTATGGGAAGGAGCAAGAGGTTTCAAGCAAATAAATAATTTATTGATTGATTACTATGTCTGCACGGATAATGAAAAAAAGCATGAGCTGATTGTACAAATAAATGGAAGCAAAATGACCCAAATTTTAAAAATACCATGCAAATGTCATAGTTCACTTAGTACACCTATACAACATTGAATCAAATGTCATCATTTCTAACATAGTAAACTTTTATGATTATAGATACCACCATACACATCTTAAATACTCATAAGGATCACGTGGGCTTCACCTTGTTGACCAATATCGTATCACGTCCATTCATAAAGGGGGTTTTTTAATTATGAAAAATAGATTCAATATATTGTAGGTATCGGGAACCTTGTTGAAGGTAACCCAACCTTGGAGAGAGATATAATATCACCTACATAACAACAATTGTGATGTGAACATGTTCTATAATCTTATCAATGAGGCAAGCATACCTATGTTCATGATGATAATCATGTTAATTACAATACGAAACCATAACATGTGTAACATGATACATTTTAATTAGGGTCATAATACCTCTATGAARTAAATGTTACTTATGGTTGAAAAATTGTTTCTCAATATGTGTAATAYGATCCATACCCAAAAGTTGAAAAATATGATTGTAGAGAAAGTTTGGAGCTTAGTTTAGGTGGCATTTATTAGTGGATTCTAGGAAGATAATAATTTAATTGTTAGCGGTGTCATTGACGGTCTCAATGCAATAAAAAAACAAAGTAGTATTGGGAAAGTACATGTTTATGAAACCACCATTGAAGAGCATTCCAAGAAGAACTCCAAAGAAGCCAACAATTGATCTCATTCAGGCTATGCATGTTATATGACTCTTAGCATTCCTAGTGATTTGTTGCTCAACTCAAGTTTTCCTCTAATTTTGGAACGAAATAACCATAGACATTACACAATGATTTTTAAAAAAAACCCTATTTATGATATGGAGAATGTGTATGACCAAAAGGAGCCAAATTTGGGGCTAAGCAATTTTTCAAGTTTTGTTTTGGAGGAAGAGCAGTTTATGGTCCTTAGTTCTAATACCCATACAGAGGATTCTACTGCAATTACTCAACTAGGAGAAAATGTGTTTGGCCACCATGAAGACTATGATGATAGCACTATAGAAAATATTTGTGGTGCTGAGAGTATCATTATTTTGGGGTCTAATGTATATGATTTTTATGATGGAAATGGTGGATGCCCCATTGAAAATAATGCTACACATCTGAATCCTTTTAGAGAATCCAAGAAGGACAAGGAGAAACTATTTGAAAATAGTGATAACACCGATGTTCTATTCTTAGAAGAAAACTTTGAGAATGTGCAAGTCAATAGGTTAGGTTGTGTTGGGGAAGCAATCATGGAAGAGAATTTTCCTACCTTTGTTCCCTATCCAAGAAATTCTATGATTGTTTTTATCCATAAAATATAACTCACCCTCACTAGATCTCGTGAATGTGACAATTGAAATTTTGGTCATCATTGTGATAAAGATGGGGAAGATCTGAATGAAAAATTGCTATGTTTCGATAATAGAAAAATGTGTGTTTTTTACTTTACAAGTAACGAAACCCTCTGTCTTCCATTGGAATAGGATAAGCATAAATATTACTTTGTCAATTTTGAAGACCCTCTAGTGTATGATATTGAAGGAGAGGATGAACATGATGATGTTGTGGCTGCCCCAAATAGTGGACATGAATATGTAGATAATTTTGGTGACAAGTTTGTTGGTGGAAATAAGCACATTGAAGAAAAAATTCTAGGCCTAGTGGAAGGTTTATCTTTACCCATAGCTTCCATTTTGAGGTGATCTATCTACACATTACCTATAGTCTTAAAATTTGTTATTTTCATAGAAAAAGCCCATTTTTGGGTAGAAAAAAC
>ML796776.1:92786-111980 GCA_009831015.1 Picea engelmannii | reverse complement strand
GTGCCACTCTTCTTCTCCTCTCTCTGGTAATTGCAGCTTGCCTCATAAGAGAAATGAGCAAGTGAGTTGTGTGTTTGAAGTGAGGCGCTAGCCTCTTATTTATATCAGACTGGCATGTGTGAAAGGTCACAACTGGCAGGGCCAACCTCTCACTCTGGGCGGGTAAACCCACCTTTAATTAATTATGGGTCTTCCATTATAACTGTTGGGCCCAACTTCTTATTCTGTCATTTGTAATTGTCCTATGACCAATCCGCAAAAGGGGATTTGGTCCTTATACAGTTACCGACATGATTAATCCTCAATGGGGATTAATCCAATAACAATAATAATAATAATGACATGATTAATCCTCAATGGGGATTTAATCCAATAATAAAATAATAATAAGAATGCTCTTCACAGTTACATTATTTCAACAATATAAAATAACTGAATAAAATGGGTGAATTTTCTTGCCTTTCCATCTTTCAAACAATATGCTAAATCTATTTCCCTCTGTGTAACATCAGAATCTCCATTACGACGAGCTTCTCTAACCAATTTAGACAGTTCTTTCCATGATAACTTGCCGCCATGACGTTCTTTACATCTATCAATCCATACCTTCATCCAGTCAAGATTGTTTGCAATGTATAAATGTAGTGCATCCCAATCTTGAGAACCTGACCGATCAAAAAATCATAATTGACCAATATTAAATATTAGTTATAACCATGGTAAATATTAATAAATGATGAAAGAATAATTTATTTATTTTTAAGTAAAAAGGAGGATCTTATTGTATTAACTGTGAAGTCTTACAAAAACCTTTGGAATGCCAACTGTCTCACCGAAAAACGGAAACCGGGATAGCTGGCTTCCTATGCAACTTGTTTCAAAAAACTGCCTGCCATCTGTCCTGCCCGAAGGAAACCAGGAGATATGGCAACCATTAGTCTGAACCTGTTCCTTTAGCTTACTCCTAACAACATATTGAAAGTTTGACAGAGTTGGAGCCCTAGTTCTAAACAAAACAATTCCTCTAACCAGAATAATTAACTGAACCAATTACCCGGTGGGTTCAACCTCTCTGTCATTCGTTTCTGTTTTGGCTGGAAGCGCGAAGGGTTGTGCACACGTTGGGCATCGTCTTCCTGGTGACATGTTGGAGTAGGCGTCATACAACATGTCTAGGCGTTAGTTGATTTGGAGGCCACAGTGGATTTGGTCTTCCACCAAGCTTCTCGTTTCAAATCTCATCTCCAAGTGTTCCTGGTGGACGAATGGTGGCTGGACATGCCATACTTCCTTCATGATGGAGAGGGGACGTGGCGCAAGGGCCCTATCACCCTCCCTCACCCATCTATCCTCCGCCTCTCCTATATCGTGCCTATCTTGCTGTCCGCTTTGAGCTTCATAGTGATCTGCGTCCATGGAGAATTTTGTTGTTGTTGAAGTCGTCGTTGCGCCCACACCTTCTGGGGTTTCTTCTTCGACATAGCAAGTGGTGGGTTCCTCCATCTGGTCGCCTTCCTTATGACTGTGCGGTGTCCCTATGGCCCGTTGCTTAGCTTCGTCCGAAAAGAAGGTTGGCAGATTCCAATTATCAGGAACGGTGGAGAGGAGGTGTTTTGGAGGATTCTGAATTGGTTCTTCTGGAAAAACCTCCTCCACATAGGCCATGGGAGGCGTCCTGGGCTTTCTGTGTTTTTGGACTCTCTATGTCTGAGCTATGGACAACGCCCTCTCGAATTTCTACTGTCTCTTCCGACGAGCATCGAAAGCATACCAGGTTGTGCCTCTGCGAGGTCCACCTGTTTCCCTCGGCATGTGGATGAGAAAAACTATGACCAAAATATCAACTGGGTGGCTGGCTTTGCACCAGTGCTAAGAAAACTCAAACTTCGGTCGGTCGAATTCAAAATGCATCATCTCCCATCCATAACCCTTGATAAACATGAGGGTGATCGTGACAGGATTAGCCATTATGGCTATCCCCCTAGTGCCCTGTGCATCTGTCCTCCTCACGTGCGCGAGAGGCATCTTCCCATGGGCCTGGCTGCTCGGGCTTGCTCCCATCTTAATGGTGAGGAGATGGGAGTCGATGGCCTGTATTTAAGGCCTTGCCAGGTTCTCCACCGCGTGTCCAGTCTGCACTACGTGGCACCCCATCCGGGGTATGAAAGAATAAATATTAAATGAGTATGATCATATACAAAATAAAAATAAAAAAATGATATGTATTAAAAATATCCACAATTCAATTACCTCTCACTTTCCTCATTGTACCTTTCCCCAACAATTGCTCCCTTTCAAATTTTTTGATGGAGTTCACATCCCAAATTCAATCCATTGCATGAATAACTTGCACTGCTAATTTAGGAAGATATTGGCTAATATACACCATGAATTCATATACCATATATCCCTCCACCATAGAACCCTCGGGACATGCTCTTTGTCTAACCAAAGTCTTCAATGATTTCAAGTGCCTCTCCACCATCCACATTGATCTTGTGTGTACAGGTCCACACATTTCAATCTCCTCAACTTGGTGTATGAGGTAGTGTTCTTGTGTAATGAAAAATTCTCAAGGTAGATACTTCTTCATTTCACACATTAATCGAGGAATTTCTCTCTTCCAATACTTTATATCATCTTCATGGATTTCTTTTAATGACAACCATCTACATATCATGACACAAAAAAATAACATGTTTCAACAAAACATAATACATATTACATTACAAGTAAAACACATGCCATTAAGTACAATCTAAAACATAAAAAATAAATAGTTAATGTAATATTACACAATAATTAACACTAAAAAAAATGGGGAAAAGTCAACCTTTATGTAGATGTGATGAAACATATTACATACCTTAGGATCTGTTTCATACAAGTGTTCGACAAATGATTCATAACCTTTAAGTTCACCAATAACAATGTAGTGGAGAGAATATTTTATCTTGACCCTTTATAAAGTCGTTTATTTTCCTTTTCAAACAGAGGTTCATCATAAATACCATCATTATTGTCCCCATGATCCTCATCTAGATGACTGAATAAGTCTTGGATCATTTGATTTGTCCCATCGTCTTGAACTATGTTATTATTGTCATCTACTTCCATGGGATCATTAACTTGATCTTCATTATCTGTTTCAAGTTCTTCATCTTGTACAACATCATTTATGCTGCTACTTGATGCTTTGTGCATAAAATTAGGGGGCAAATCTAACTTTATAATTACAAACAATCATGAACAAATAGTGCATGGATAAAACAATATAAAAGTTTGAGAATACAATAAATATTAAAACAGATAATGAATATATATATAGTTAATTACCACGAGACGATATTCATTTGATCCCCCATCCATGTGCCCATATTTTCTACAATGTTTTTTAGTTGTTGCTATTAAAACTCTTTCGGGACGTCTAGTACAACAATTTTTGCAAGGGCAATAACATTTACCATTACCCTTTTCACCCTATTTAATTTGTTTCCCACCTCTAATGTTTTCTGACATTCTTCCCCACAGACATATACTAGAAAAAATATATTTTTTTGTTCGCCAAGAAGACCGACTTATACCCTTTTTGAACTATCGTTATTATAGCAAACTTGTCACAACATCCGTAAAATGAAACATATTTATATATTTTATAACGTCGCAATTCCGACGATAGTTGACCAAGTCAAAGTTGACTTGGTCAAAGTTGACTTGGTCAAATACTTGGTGACCGTTGGGGTGGGGAAAACCTAGTGTGCACAACGTCGCAAGTGCGACGAATGTTTCACCAACGTCGCAAGAGAGATGAAAATTTTACGTCATCACAAGAGAGATAAAAATTTTACGTCATCACAAGAGAGACGTCCTCCGAACTTTGACGCAAGAATGGCAGTTTTAGTAGTACGTCGCAAGAGCGACGTTATCGAGCATTATGGAGAAAAAAATTTAAAATTTCCTCTATTTTTCGACAATATGGCCAATTTTGTCCATAACGTCGAAAATAGAACATCGCAATTTTTCCAATATGTACTAGTGGTGTATCATAGACTATTGTTTGGTCTTCCTCTATGTACACATTCTCCATATGGCTAGATGTGAGCTCCTCCACTTGTCCTTTATGCTCATCTCTCTTCAATATCTGCCATGTGTCTTTAAAGGAATCCTCGTACAACTCCTTGGGACAACTTTCGTACTTAATGGTGTAATAACCTTGAAAGGACAAAATTGCACAGATTTCCTCACCCAATGTTAGATTTTCCCAGTTATAAGGCATGCATTTAGTTGTTGCTAGATCCATCTTCATTTGTTGAAGGATTTGCCAAGTTTTATCCATGAATTCCAGAGTTGTCTTCATCCCCTTGCCCATGGAGTGCACTACTGATTTTTCACCTCTAGTTCTTTTGTAACTCATCCTTGTCTTATGCAATCACAGGCTGGCAAGATTGCCAACTCTGATACCACTGAAATATCTCAAATAATGATTTGGATATCTGATTGAAGTTTCTTTGGGTTGTTGAATACAGTTTCAAGGATTATGGATCCGATTTAGTTTATTCTTGTAATGTTTGGGGTTTTAAGCTTGTTTTCATTACATGCAAATAGTTGTGTTGTCGAAACAATGTTCTTTATTGTACTAATGGTAAATACCGAAATTACAATAAATGGAATACTAGAATATAAGAAAAACACTGGTAAAATGATCAAAACTCTACAGATTGATCTTTACAAGTCTAGATCTAACCTTGAATACACATTCATGCAAAGGAAATACCAGATCTGCTACATGCAAGTGTGGATTTTTGTATGCAAGTTCAAATATGTTGTTGGATGGAAGATACGTTGCATGCACGATGAAATATGTTGCATGCAATGCAAATGTGTTGCAAATGTTATCACTAATTAATGATGAATGTCCTATGGATAGATCTGCTACATTCGAGTAAAGGAAATACCAGATTTGCTACGTGTGTGTGTGGATCTGTCACATGCAAATCCAAATATGTTATTGGATGAAAGATATGTTGCATGCATGGTGAAATATGTTCCATGCATTGAGAATACACAGATCTGCTATTGTTTGATGGGATATCGTCCCTCCTGAACCTTCACGGCTCCCTCTGGATCAATCTTGTAACTCCCACACCCTCCAAGCACCAAGGGTGAGTCTTTCAACCTCCCTGACTTATGTGAATCCCTCTGAATAGATCCAATGTTGTATCTGCTACAATCCTGAAGAATGATGGAGAATCTGGATGATCCATTTGACTAACTAGGGTGTCTTCCAACACTGAAATCAATCATTGTGATGGTTTGTCCCTGGAAATCCACACAAGTCCACAAAGTCATTTGACTTCTCTCTGCAATCCAGTTCTCAATCTCAATATTAGATAATGAGAGGAATTAGGGTTATCCTCCCCTTTATACTTGATCCTTGTTCTAATTCCTCATTCACTTTATTTAATTAAAGTGACCTTTCCTGAGTTTTGAGTTTAATTATTATTTTAAGTCACTTATTCTCTTTTTAAACCCGTAACTTTGGAGGAATTAAAATCGGTACTAGAAAACTTCAAAAAAGAGAGGAGCCCAGGCCCTGATGGGTGGACATCAGAGTTCTTTACCTTCTTCTTTGATCTCGTGGGAGGTGATCTTCTTCAGATGGTGGAGGAATCGAGGAGGAAAGGTTATCTTTGTGGAGGTTTAAACTCCACATTTCTGGCCCTCATCCCAAAGGTAAACAAACCGGTCACCTTCGACGATTACCGACCAATATCCTTATGTAACCTTATTTATAAGGTGATCTAAAAAATTCTTGCAAATCGGATAAAGCCGATTTTAGCAAATTGTCTCTCTGCAGAACAACCGGGGTTCTTGCAGGGTAGAAGAATCCAGGACGCTATTGGTTCGGCCCATGAGAGCCTTCACAGCATAAAAAAAATAGGATATTAAATCCCTGGTATTGAAGCTAGATCTTAAAAAATACTATGACAACATAGACTGGGAGTACTTAAGGTTGATATTACTCACAGTGGGCTTCAGGGTTAAGCTGATGGATTGGATTATGTGCTGCGTAACTAGTGCTAATCTTGTAGTGTTGATAAATAGCGAGGCGACGAAGTACTTCAAGAGTGGGAGGGGGATTCTTCAAGGATGCCCATCATCCACGTGTCTATTCATTATGATAATGGAAGGGCTCAGCCTGATGTTATCCAGAAGCATTTCTGAACAAAATATTTCAGGTATAAAGGTATCTAAGCTTTTAAAAATTGTTCATTTAATGTTTGTTGACGATGTTCTTATAATGTCAAAGGCAGATCCTTCAGAGTGGAGAGTGATCCTAGACATTCTATAGGCTTTTTGTCATGTTTCGGGTCTATGCATAAATTTTTCAAAATCTATTGTTCACTATTGGGGCCTTGAGGAAGCAGAGCTCAGTCTTTTAAAAGATTCCATACCCTTTACCTTTGTTGACTTGATTTTGGGATTCAAGTACCTTGGTCACCATCTTAAACCGGGAGTATAAAAAACAAAAGATTGGTGTTGGTTGGTGGCAAAAATTGAAAGGAAAATTGGGCTTTGGTGTAATAAGTGGCTCTCGCTCGGAGGTCGATTTATCTTGGTAAAAACAGTGCTGGAGATTCAATCTGTTTTCTGGATGTCAATGGAGGTGATCTCGCGAACTATCCTAACTAAAATCTGGAAGCTAATGTTTGCCTTCCTGTGGAGTAGGCAAAAGGAAAGGCATCATTTCCTTCTATGCAGATGGGACATCCTGTCAAGACCAAAAAATTCTAGGGGATGGGGGCTCAGAAACCTCACTTCTTTCAACACAAATTTACTTGCAAACACTATGTGGAGGGCGCTAACACATGACACTATTTGGCATAAAGTCTTATTGGATAAATATTTGGTTGATACTCTAGTGATTGTTTGGCTCCGTAAGTCAACTCACCAACAAAAACGGGTGTTTAGCTTCTGTAACGTCATGACCAGAAACTTATATGTGATTCTCCATTGGCTGCGATGGAGGCCCAGTTGGGGAAATTTAATTTCAATTGGCAGGGACAGGATAATCGGTACGGAGGATCGATCCATTCTCTCAGAGTCCCTACAAAACCACCTTCACAACATACACATTTTGTGGCTAGCCCAAGCGAGAGACACAACCCGTGAAAATTATTTTTCAGATAGGTGGCTTGGCAGTGAATCGTTGGGACTAAGGGGAGAGGCTGCCACCAAATGGAAACATTTCGTTAATGCCTTAAGGAGCGCTGGAATTCATCTGAGAAATATGGTGGATAGTCTAATGTGGTCGGGAGGGGACGCCTCGGGTGTCGTTACAGCCAAAAAGATCTACAAGGCACTCATTTGCTCGCTCGACTACCGGTGTGACAGTGGATGGATCCAAAAGATGTGGAAGAGGTCAATTCAACTCAAATTAAAATCGTTCATATGGCTGGCAGCAAATGTTAAAGTCCTTACCTGGGAGGCACTTCAGAAGAAAGGTTGGGAAGGTCTAGGGGTATGCAAACTTTGCAATTGCAACTCTGAAAACATAAATCATCTCTTAATCCACTTCTCCTTCACAAAGGCAGTGTGGCTTCACTTGATTGAACTCAATCATTTAAAACTTCAGTAGAATGGTACCACAGTCTCGGATTGTTTTACTGTGTGGACAAAAGAAAAAACTGCCCCAACCAGTTTGGCCGCTATTGCATGCTGGCATATATGGATTGAGATAAACAAGGTTTTATTTGAAGAACGTTCCCCCTCTCATCCTTCAGTGGTACACATAATTGCGGTGTCCTTCTCCTAGCAACCAACTACCCCAAAATTCTTCCCAAACAGAGTTTGTGATATAACTCAGACCGAGGGATTCACATTGGCTAGCTTTGATGGAGCAGCCCTATCAAACGGTGAATGTTGCAGAGCAGGCGGATTTTTCAAGGCTCATTCATCGAGGATTACTAAATGGTTCATAAATTGCAGAGCTGGAACTAACACTAAGGCGGAGCTCATGGGATTGTGGGTGACTCTCACTTTGGCAACGCTCTAGTCGATTGAAAAATTCAAATCCTGGGGCATTCGAAAGTTATTATAGATTGGATAAATCAAAAGGGGCAGCTCCATGCGGTGAACATTGAATGTTGGAAACTAAAAACCAAGGAACTCACAAATAATTTTAAAGATATAAGCTTCCAGCACATCTATAGGGAACACAATAAAGAGGCCGACTCTCTTTCAAAGAGGGCACTCAAGGAAATTGAAGGAAGACTGTATGTTAATAACTGGGACAATGTGGAAGAAAGCCCTCATACGTACCTAAACATATTTGAAGTATGAGAAGGGCGTGAAGCTTGTGGAGAGTCAGTGAAGAAAAGATGATTTAAAGTTTTTGCGTAGTTTTACTGCTCTTACTTCAGTATTAAGTTGTTGTTTTTTATGTGAACATTTTTTGTGGATGGACATTGTAACCAGAACAGTCTTAAAACTATCTTTTTGGCTGGTCTATTTATGTATCGCTCAGAACCGATACTGCTTTGTAGAAGAAATTATACTGTATATAATTTTGAGATATTTTTCATTTGGAAAAAAAGTCACTTAATCACCTTTTTCCACTTTAGTACTTAATGTCACTTTCAACTTAGGCTTTTCTGGTAAATGACACTAAACAATTCATTTATTCCCTTTTTGTCCCGACTATAGCCTACGTGAATCGATATACGCTACTGAGTCGCTCCTTCCGGACCCATCACTGGGAAAGGGGCACTACAAATTCAAATTGCTTAAATTAAAAAAATTTGATTCGATATTATTAAAATCGAAAAATGTTTGAGAAAGGTTATGGTCAAAGCAAAAAATTAACATGTAAGATAAAGGAATTTAAAAATGGTATTAAGGGGAAGGGGGGGGGGGAGAGAGAGGAGGGACTAGATAAGAGGCTAAACAATAAGACAGAGGAATAATAATAGGATAGGACAACACTAATGAGGGAGAATACCCATAGGGGCAAAGATTAGAAATCATAAAAGAAGGCAAGTTAAATAAGGGAATCTAGGAATTAGGGGGAGGATGAGATAGAGAGAGACAGGGTGAAGGCTTAATGACCTGGTCGATGGATAGTAGGCTTCCAAACTAAGTTTGTAGCCATGTTCCCAATTGAAATTATTAGGATGTTTTTCAATTTCTAGGGCTTCCCTAATGATACAAGTGGAGTAAAAGGGTGGTGAAGCAAGAATTTTGGTTTGGTTAAAGAAAATAAGGTGTTTAGAATTGTGGGAGTGTTCAATGATAATTGACTTAGATATGTGGCTGTGGAATGTGTCAACTATATGTCTTTGAGGTAAACTTTGAATAATTTACCAATTTGAACAATGTAGGATTTGCCACAAAAGCAGGGAATTTGATAAACTCATTGACTTAACATAAGATTATATTTTATCCTTACAGGTTCTAAATAAATGCTTGAAGGTTTTAATATACATCTAATTTTAATTATTTTTCGTATATTTTATTTTTTTTTAAATATATTTTACATTTATTTTTTAATGGTTAATTGATATAGATATGGGTTTTACTTGAAATATATCTCTTTTTTTTTTCCAAAATTTTTTTTCTCGAATTTATATAGCTTATAAATTCATTTACAAAGAAGGACAGCAGTCCGATTGGACAATAAGCATCGGCTGTCGACATACCTTAAGCCTCCAAAAAAAAAACTGGACATTCCAAAATATGAGAAGAGGAGAAATAAATGCGAGAGAAAAACATCTTTTCAGCCACGATCAGTGATCTTCACCATATCAGAAAACAACACTATGGGAATAAAGCAGGTCGCTTCATTCAAAAATATTTAATGAGGTAATGGGACTCTCGATCCCTCTATCACAGTGATAGATCGAGAGTCTCCCTATCACTCCCGATAGGGCCCTCTTGGAAAGTGCATCCGCTGCCCTATTAAACATGCGAGAAACATGAAGAAATTTGAGATTGGAGAAGCGTTGTATAAGATCTCGCGTTTTATGCATCCAGCCTTATAGATGGATGGAGTTGAGCGTGCACTTGCTTGAGATCCAGTCGATTATCACTCTCGAATCTCCCTGGACGTGGAGGTCATCGATAGACCATAGAGCAGCGAGAGTGAGCGTGGTCCAGAGTCCCAGGAGCTCGGCTTTTGTATTTGTGCCAGGGCCACAGTTGATGAACCAAAAAGTGCTTCTGGACTGATGTGTTTTGAAATAGCCTCCGGCACCGCATCTGGACCCATTGGCCTGTGCAGCTCCGTCAAAAAAGGCCAATGTGTGACCCTCTTCCAAATCCAAATGCATAGCGCGAGGAGGGGGATCACTGGAAGTGAATTGTGTCCACTTGTAAGAGAATTGAATTTTGGAGAATACCCTTTGAAATGATGGCATGGCGTCCTCAAAAAGCACACGATTCCTCTCCAGCCATATTTGCCAACTGAAATGTATCACCAAACTGTGAGGGGCCGATTTAGTGTTGAACCAGCGAGTGAAGCAATCAGTGATGGATGAGCCGCACCAGGGAATCTGGAGAGAGTAGTATATGGAAGTTAGCTGCCAGACGCCCTTTGAAAAAGGACAATGCATTAAAATATGAAGGATGTCCTCAGGCCCCGATTTTCAGAGTAGACATATACTCGGCCCCACCCAGCCACGTCTTTGCAGAGCAACCCAGGTGAGCAGCTTATCTAAACCTGCCAACCATGCAAATAGTTTTAATTTCAGTGGCAGCTGTAACTTCCAAAGTTTGAGACTCCATGGCAAAACGGGGCCAGCGATAAGCTCTTTATGGAGGGCGATATATAAATTTTTAACAGTGATTCTTCCAGATCCATCACCGCCAGTCCACAACGATGCATCAGGCTCGGCCCTCAGGGAAATGTCGGCCCCTTTAAGAGCTGAAATAAAACGAGTCCATTCCGATGCAAGCGGTTCGCTGAGCCGAAGGTCACTAAAAGTCAACCAGTCATCTGGCAATGAGGACGCATCTGTCCCAGATCTAATCTGTGCGAGTGTAGTTATATTGCAAGCCCGGAGGTGAAGTCTCAATGCTGGAGAAAGTAAGGATCGCTCCCTCAAACCGAGAATAAAGTCCCTGCCAATTTGTATTTCCAGTCCCTCCCCAGGCTTCCAGCAGAGCCAATGTAATATCACAGGGGATGAAGCCACTAAGCCTTTCCAAAAAGGAGAAGCTCTCGCCGACAGGAGAGTAGGTTTGCGAAACCAGTGAAGGAGCGAATTAGTGTCCAGGTATTTATCACATATAATTTTGTGCCAAATGCTGTCAAAAGAGACAGCTCTCCAAAATGAGCTGGCCATGAGGGCCACATTGAAAATAGATAGATGTTTGAGACCCCATCCCCCTTCTCTCTTCGGTCTGGAAATGAACTGCCACTTACAAAGGTGCATGCGATTTTTGGCTGTATTCCCACCCCAAAGAAACTTGAAGACTAATCTGCGCAGGGAGATAATAATCTTTGAAGGGATTCGCTCCAACATCATCCAGTAGACAGCTAGACTCTGGAGGACCGATTGGACCAGAATAAGCCTCCCACCCAATGACAGCCACTTGTTGCACCAGAAATCTATTTTTTTTTTTAAAGTGGCCACCAGCCAGCTCTAGTCTCCAGAGGATGAGGCTCCCATCTTCAAGTGGAATCCCAAATAGTTGAAACCATCACCCAGATTCTTAAATGAGAGAGGGATCGTGGCTTTGAGAAGAAGGAGTTCGGAATCTGAAACCCCCCAATGATGAACTGAAGACTTAGAAGGATTAATGGATAATCCTGACACCAAGCAGAAGCGCTGAAGCACCTCAAGTATACAATGCCATTCTGTAGGGTCAGCCATGGACATAATAAGAACATCATCTACGAACATCAGATGGACCAGCTTTACAAGTTTTGTAACCTTAATACCCGAAATTTTATGCTCGGAGAAGCTTCTTGAGAGGAGAATACTGAGTCCTTCCATAATCAAGATGAAGAGATAAGGGGAGAGAGGACAACCCTGCCGAAGTCCTCTCTCAGTTTTGAAGAAATTGGATGGATCCCCATTGATCAAAACAACAATGTTGGCGCTTGTAACACAGGAAAGAGTCCAATTTATAAACCTGTCTCCAAATCCCACCGCGTGGAGGACCAGCCTCAAGAAGTCCCAATCAATGCAATCGAAAGCTTTCTTTAAGTCCAACTTCATGATTAGTGCCTTAAGGTTTTTCTGTTTGATACTGTGTAGGCATTCATGGGCAGCTCCAATTGCATCATGGATTCTTCTGCCCTTCAAGAAGCCTAATTGTTCCGCAGAGAGGCTCCTTTCAAGATAGGGTTTAATTCTATTGGAAATGACTTTAGAAATAATCTTGTAAATAAGATTACAAAGTGATATCGGGCGGAAGTCGTTGAAGGATAAAGGACTGTTGTCTTTTGGGATCAAAACCAAGAACGTTGAGTTAATACCTCCAGCTATCTTACCTTTTAATCGGGTGTCCTCCACCATTTGTAGGAGCTCCTCTCCTATCAGATCAAAGAAGAAACAAAAAAATTCTGAAGTCCAGCCGTCTGGCCCTGGGCTTCGCTCAGTATTGAAATGAAGAAGAATTTCTTTGATCTCAACAATAGTCACAGGCTTATAGAGTGCTTCAGCTTCATCGCTAGTGACCAATCGGGGGAATAGACCGGCGGTTGACCCTTTTTCCTGGAGGTTGAGCACTCCTGTAGCTTTAAACAAACTCAAAAAATGTGTGACAGCCTCTTTTTGTATGGCTGCCTGTCCCCGAACCTCAATACCACCATTATTTATACGCCAGATCATCTTTTTATGCCTGTTGTGACTTGCTACTTTGTGGAAGAACTTGGAGTTTGAATCTCCACTTTTTAACCAAGTAGCTCGACTCCGGAGCCTCCAGGCAGATTCTTCAGCCCTTAATATGGAATCTCTGTTGTCTTCGAGTCGCTGTAATCTTTCCGACTCCTCCACCGACCAGGATGCATTAGAATATCTGATGTTGAGTGTTGAAATCTCTGCTTCCAGAGTGAGTAATCTTGCCTGGTCTTCAATCTGCTCTTGATGGAACCAATGCTTGGTCTTTGCCTTTAGGACCTTTAATTTCCACACTAATCGAGCCTGTGGATTGACTTCAGAGATAAAAATCGGGTCCTTCCAGGTCACATTAACTAGCTCAATGTAAGCGGCCATTGAAAGCCAGGAGTGATTGAACTTGAACGGAGGAGGATTGGGAAGCTCAGTAAGTCTTAGCTGAAGATACACCGGGGCGTGATCAGAGAAATAGGGGAATTCCACCCATGAAGAGGCCTGTCCTGTCGTGGCCAATAGATCTGCAGTCACAAAAAATCTGTCCAGTCTTCTTTCAATGACGTTTGGACCTGTCCTACCATTTTGCCAGGTAGGGGCTAGCACGGTCGGTCGAATGTCTAAAAGATTGTTTTTGGTAAATATCTCTTTGTAACGGGCTCCTGAAGATTCTGGCATGAAGACACCTCCCCATGCTTCGTCTGCCTCAAAGATAAGGTTCAGATCGCCGCCGATTATGAGATTTTTTAAAGAGAGTAGACCACAGTCCTCAAGCTGTGTCCAAAAAGTCGTTTTTTCTGTGCAGGGACCATAAATATTGAGAAAATCCAATTCCAGATTTGAGGCTAAACAGTAGCCTCGTAACAGAAGACCTCCACATGACAAGGAGGGTTTTAGTGATAAAAGGCTGGGATCCCAGGCCGCCAGCAAGCCTCCGGATGTACCAATGGAGCTCACCGCCGCTGAGAACCAGGAAGGACGGAACTGGTGAATAAAATCTCTTGCATTGTGATCCGCTGTAAGAGTCTCTGGAAAGAAGATAAGATCCGGCTTGGAACGTGCCAGTAATCTGCGGAGAGAGGCAGTCTTAAGGGAGCCTCCGATCCCTCTAATGTTCAATGAGAGCACAATCATTACTTAGATCGTGCCAAGGCCTTCGCTGCTCTAAGGGCCTTACTATCCTGAGAGGGCATAGTTGAAACCGGTTGTTGGGTACTTTGGATCTCCTTCTTCTTCCGAGAACTTCGAGTTTGTAGAGGAGAAATTTTGGTGGCAATACCCCTGGACCACGCGAAGGATTTTGTCTCCCCTAGATTTGAATTTGAAGTGCCAGCTTCGTCTGCAGTTGAAATGATTTCTTTGCCCCGAAAAATTGGAAGTTGTGGAATGGAATTTAGATATAAGGACGTAGGAGAAGTGGGCCTGTGCGCATCCAGGGTAGCAAAATCCTCCTCTTCCGGCTGGCTATAGCCAGGGAGCTCCCGTGAGTCTAGATGTGCAATCGAGGGGGAAGAAAGTGAGTCGAGGTGCACCGGCAAGGTGGTGGGAAGGGGGAGAGAGGGATCGGCAGCAGTATTAGGGATAGGTTGGAAGTTGTCTGTGGAGGGTGTCGATCCGTTGGAGAAAGGGGCAGTCGAATCAGGAAAGGAGCTAGGGTCGGGATGGGGAGGGGGAGTCACTTCACCAGGGGGGTTGGTAAGCCAGCTGAAGGTATTGATAACTTCAATCTCAGATGCAGAGAGAGTATGGAAGAGCGACGGGCATAGGTTTCTAAGTTTAGAAACGGGTCTATCAACCTGATCCAGAAAGGGAGGAATGCGAACAGGATTCACATCCAGGTAAGCCAGGGAGGGATCGGCTTCAGTGTAGTCCGGTGGATTATGTAGAAGTTCATCCTCTTCGGAACAGGGGCTCAATATCTTACCAGGGCAAGCATGTCGAAGATGGCCCGTTTCCCGACATATGTTGCAGCGGAACGGGAGCCCAAGATAGTCTAGAGACTGCTGATGAGTTTGTCCATGCCATTCTATGTCCAGCTTGTCCGGCAATCCAGTTGTAATGTCGATTGCAACCAGAACCCTGCCCATAAGCCTCGATGGGATCTTAAGAGACTGAGAATCAATGGAGATAAACTGGCCAAGTGCATTACCAATAGCTCTTAAGGATTCTTCATTCCAAAGATGTAAAGGTAATCCCGGCAGAAGTACCCAGAGGTGTTGGAACTGAAAATAATCAGTGTCAGGGTTGAAAGCCAGTCTCCATCTCTTTAACATAAGGCTGCTACCCCCGTAAGTCCAAAAGGAGGAGAGTAGAAGAGAGGCATCGTCAGGAGTCTTACACATAAAGCAAAGCCACCCTTTCTTAAGGAAGAGAACCTCCGGTGAGTAACCTAGCAGAGGTAGCCACGTTAACTGAATCCACTCCTCCAGGGGTTGTCTGCTTAAACTCTTGTATGATACACGACCAACCAGTGCACTGGTCGACATTTTACAAAGGTCTTCCAGGCCAACACCATCACCCAACACTAAGCGCCTTGTGGATTTTGATGGTTTCCACACTTTTTGTTTATGAGGAGTCCTGAAAGAATGCAATGGGGTTTTTCTGGTGTCCAGGAGAGGATCTGGGATAGGTACAGGTCTAAAAGGGTCAGTTTGTACACCAGAACTAGTGAGTGGAGGGGGAACAGAAGCAAAAGGAGTTTTGGCGGGAATGGATGGAGCAGGAGGATTAAAGGAACAGGAGGAACGACTTTTTTCATAAGCATCCACCTTTTCAAAAAGACCTGCCTGTTGCCAGATCAGCTCATCTGACTGTTTCATCAGGCAGTCTGTCTTGATATCCATACCAAAAGACCACTGAGGGGGAGCAGGTTCCCACCAAAAAAGACAAAGTAGGCGGTCGAGAAAGAGGAGGACATTCGGGGACTAACGCG
The DNA here is from genome assembly GCA_009831015.1 of Picea engelmannii. Taxonomy (NCBI): domain Eukaryota; kingdom Viridiplantae; phylum Streptophyta; class Pinopsida; order Pinales; family Pinaceae; genus Picea; species Picea engelmannii. Next base: position 96,212 of record ML796776.1, on the reverse strand, counting down.
CTGTATCGTTCAGGCTGGACTAGAAGACAAAACTGGTCCACAAGATGTTCCCTTCAACCAGCCAGAATGACTTTTAAAGCTCAGAGGATAATGACTGTCAAAAGGAACAGGGGACAGACTGTATAGGAAGGTCACGGGCCTTCGTAAGTGGGGTAGGCTTGACAGCAGGGTCGAGATAGTGGAAAAAAAACAATGATCAGGCTGACCAGGACAGTGGATCTGTATGGACACTGGCTATACTAAAGAGACAAGGCAGGGACCAGTATATCTTACGCCACTGTAAACGGAGCTAAAGACACAAAAACACGCGGAGAGAATCTTGCCTGCCAAGTTTTTTATACAGTCAGTACCCAAAAAACTAATAGATCCGAGTATGACATCCATTAAAGGGCTGAGTATTGTAAAGCTCTGAGTAGAGGGAGAAACGTCTCCTGCATCGCCTGGTTGAAATCGACTTGAAATATATCTCTTAAAATGTAAATGTATGTGTAATAGAATTTAAGAGATTTAAACAAATTTGAACCTTCAACCTATAATCTTTGTATGAACCATATGCTTTGAATGGATAATTTAACTAACTTAACTAAACTTTGAAATTACCATGTATGTACATTAAAAAAACAATATGAATTAAGTTTTTGTTATTAAAACTAATAATATTGAAATATTTAATTAACCACAATTATTCTAATTAAGTTTTATTATTATTATTATTTATTAATTCATCTATTTTGATCATACTTTTTACTTATTTATTATATTATTTGATAATTTTTTAATAAATATCTTATTATTAATTTATTTATTAGTTTTAAATCATTTCTATTTTGAAAAAGTTTCATTGGAATTCTCAAATAATAAGTAGAGTGTAAATTCAAAATGTTGGAAAAGTTTTTAAACTTTACTGCAATTTAAAATCCAAAAACTCTATTATAATAGAAACAAAAAAAATATTTTCCAATAACCCAAATCATTTCATTTTATTTTCAATGAAATTTGAAAATAAAATTAATAAATACCAAATAATAAAATAATTTTATATCTTTTTTATTTTTAAATTAAAAAATTGGAATTTCATAATAGTCATTGTAACTTGAGATACCTTCACATTTTAGGTAAGATGTTAAATTGCAACCTCAGATAGTATTTGATTTCATATATGGGATTAAGGCTAGATACTATTACAAAGTACATAACTTCATTGGAGGTAACTTTAGCGATGATCAAAGGGACACTTGCTTTCTTGTAGATACTTTCTAGGTTGAAACCACCTTTTGTTTTTAGATTTTCATGGGGCATAAAAAGTAAGTTAATGACTCAAGACCCAAAGACAGAAGGCAGGAGTGAAAATCTACCCCCTTACAGACAACCAAGAAATCATTTCAAATGATGTAGTTTTCTTTAAATAATGATGCCGAATCAATTTGAATTCATGAATAACACTAATAATAATTATTTTCATTACCAATTAACAACTAAATTATGATAAATTTTATCGCCTTCAAAAAAAAAAATAATAAATAAACAAATTGTGGTATTTATACAAATTTTATCAACAGACAAAACACCCAAACATATCAAACCATTTTAAAAATATATATATAAAAGAAAAATACCAAAGAAATTACGGATATCACACGGTAGGACACCCAAGCATATCAAACCATTTAAAGAAAACAATATGATATTCTTACAAAGCGTTTTCATTTTATGTATACAATGCAATGATGACAATGATAAGAAGTTTTAAATTTAGAATAGTTTATCTATGTTGGTAACATACATGTGTCCTTGAGCTCTTTCATTCATATATCGAAGATGTCATATCATGTTATATAAACAAACTTTTTATTAGTCCCTTCTGAAGGCCGGGACTCTACCGATCGATTCATCGTTGACCGTCAATTATTTTGCCTTTGACTATTGATATTTTTCTTCTTTTCAAAGTTGTAATTAGGAAAAATGAAATAATTTTTTTTTTAATAATTAAATTTATTTTATCTAAGAGGCTATTGGCTAACAAATTCAACCTCTTATTGCCCAATTGCATTTTTTCTACATTTTTTTCGGTCAGATAACCTAAGTTTTGTGTAGGTAGATTTTGCCATAATGCATATATGCATTTTTTGCAATCTTTAGATAACCAACGTTTTTCTGAGCTGCATTTTTTTCTGCATTTTTTTCGGTTAGATAACCTAAGTTTTGTGTAGGTAGACTTTGCCATAATGCATATATGCATTTTTTGCATAGTATTTAAAGTATTCTGACAAATGATCATGTTGCTTCATAAATGTCAAGCTTTCATTAAAGCCACCGCCTCCGCAGCTACACTCTCCATTGTCAGCCTCCACCACCTATACAACTCTATGCAGATGGCCTCCAACGATACAACACAACCTTCATAATAGGGATCAACAATATTCTTTTTAGAATTCTTTTCAGATTATACTTAGAGTGAGGAACAAAGCCACCATACCGAAGCAAGAGCAAATGGAGCAAATGGAACGACATATTGTAGGAGGAACTATACCCATGTTATGCACCTGTAAGTCATTTAATCTATGCAACTGTAAGTCATTTAATGAAATATTTGTGTGTCTTTACTCTATATCAAAAAATAAAAAATAAAACTAAATTTAGCTTACCACTTAAATCTTTGAAATCTTTGTCTAGTTTTTTTGTTTTTTTTGTAAGTGAGTGTGAAATCTTGTATTACTGTAAGAAGTTATGATACAAAAAAGACAAGGGGAATCCCTTGATCTGCCAAAAAGGAAACCAGATCAGGGATCCCGGAGTTGCGTTGTCTGATATAACAGGGGGAGGGTTGGGCCGTCACCAAGGGAAACCGACCCAATCCTCCGTAAACCACTTTGAAACACTAAACCATAGCATATACATAAAATATAACGAAAAAAACCAGGGGTAGCTTTTATACTGAAAACAACTTGACCCGGGGCTAAACCTGCGCTAGTCTAGGATGATGGGATGTCTTGCGTCGCCATCCTTTCTTGCCTTTTTCTCCTTCCTCTACTCCACTATGTGCATCATCCTGATACAAGCTAGTGTTCCGCTCCTGTCTGCTAGAGTGATTTCCATGTGGTGGACATAGCGTAGGTACAGGTGGAATTGGCCTACCATTTGTTCCATTTTTTCCTTTTGGCTCCTCTAGTCCTCCACTAGTCTTTTTTCATTGGCCTCCAGATTGCTGACGCGGTTCAAAATTTCCGTGAGCATCTTCTTGTTGTCCCTGATAGTCTCTCTGCTAGTCTCTTTCCAGTCAGCGTTCATCTTGCCTATCAACATTTTTGTTCGCTAGGCCTCCTCCACCGTTCCTCCACCGTTTTGTGGTAGAGGGTTGTTCTGGGTTGTGTAGCCCCTGGGTCCTGTTATCCCCGATATCTAGGGATAACTAGGAGATCATGTCTC
>ML796776.1:69604-80964 GCA_009831015.1 Picea engelmannii | reverse complement strand
GGCGGAGAGATCCCCTGATTTTGTATCATCAGGTGTAATCTAGCCCCATGGACATTAAAGCCTAATACTCTATATGTACATATACTAACATACCTTCAAAGTCTGGAAATGGAACGTTGACAATAAACCTAGTTATTTTTCATCAGTTAAACTTCTCTATTTCTATATATTTATATAGATGTAAATAGATACCTTTCTACTTTCCCATTCTATTCCATATATGGGATGTCGGCACACAAAAGTTGGTGTTTAATACAAAATATCTCGCATCACAAATTTTTTGATGCCCTTTGCTGTCAACCGGCCTCTGACGAGTTTCCAAAATAGTCCAGATATAAATTCGAACCCAAATTTGTTCCGTGGACTTGTTCAGAGGTCCGTTGTCTCAAATATCCCTGTCTGGTAACCTTTAAGCTCGAAAATCTCATCAATTCAAGATAATTTTTTTCTTAAGAGCCGTCTGTGAATCACCATGGCGAAGAATTTAAGGGAATTAACAGAATTTGTCGAATTTTCTCAAACTTAAATCTCTTTGCACCAAACCCTCACCTCTGACTCGCCACTTAAGAAAATTACAATAAATTTTCATACCCGATGCGAAATGCTTGGTTGAATTGTTTGCATTTTACTTCCATTTATCCTTGTTCACGTTATTTCTCCTGTCGGCCCTTACTTAGCAGAGTATCCCCGAAGGTCTATTTGGGGTGGGAAGAATTTTCTTTTCCCCCAAGAGCTAGCCATTCCATGGATGGGGTCTGTACCGTAAAACCTCCCTATGAGGTATATGCACCAAAGAACCTGCCCCCACAGGTTGCTCTGTTAGCAAACAACTGCTATAACTTAATAGACAACTACAACCTCAACTTCACCCAGATAACATCTTGCCTACTATTATGGGAAACCAGCCAATGATTTCATATTCCGTTGTCTACCCAAGTGTCTTCGATGATGGTTAAACGAGAAACATAATAATGCTTTGAAATATGCAAAATTTAAATAATAACACTGGCATAACAGAGCCGATTTTTAACTAGACCCCTCAACTTCTAGCATTACCAACCCCGTGTCAATGTGGACTGTAAAGCACAATGAAATCAAATGGAAGGGGTTATGGAAAGCATCAATCTCAGGGACACAGAGCAACATATGTGCTTAAAAATTAACTCCATTGAAAATAGAAGTCACTACCTCTGGAACCATTATTAGGCACTAGACTAGTAAAAAAAATCATGTTATTTCATAACAATATCACAAAATTCTTACTTCTGCAACCTTGGGCACGTCATCCCATGAGATTTCACATTTGATATCGCCCAGATTTGTGTGCATATTGTAACCAAAACCAAATTGTAACCAAAACCAAACTAAGAATGCTTTATTAAGTTGCTCAATATTGATATTTGACAGCAAAATGAAAGAACATGTATGCCTTCACATTGATGGTTTAAGCACTGGAGAGTATGGAGAGCACCAATAATTCACCAGGAACCACCGTCGGCCTCCTTATTGTTCCCTAAATTCTTGACTACTTGATTTCTCATCTGTGTGTACTGTCCTTTGTTCCTTAGCGACAAAAATTCAACTAGTAACATGGGGCTTCCAAGTATCAAACGATCTCTCATAATCTCCACGTGCATGGTTTCTTTGTTTAACGCATTGGCTGTCATCATTAGTCAAAATTATTATTATATGGGTGCTTGTTTCTTCGCCACCATCATTCACCGGTTTCAAGGTTGGTCTTAAATTTGTGTCCGTAAATAGCTATAAAGCAAAAGCGAGGGGTAGATGAGGTATATAGAGTGGTGTCCCCGCTAACTGATGTTCGCTCTTAGCTAAGGTAAGGGTGTGAACGAGAAGACTCTCCTTCCCTACATGAATGCGTATCCCCTCGAGAGCTGCTCGATAATCTCCTCGCCATTCTATTTTCCTTTCGCGTAGAGGCAAAGGAAATCTACGCGAAAGGAAAATAGGTTATAGAGAAGGCAGGACAGAGAGGAAGCGGGTGGGCATTATTCGAGTACAATGTCCGAACTAGTTTTAGAGCGAGCTGCAACACCTGTCATAATCGAACCTTGTAACATGTGCCAAATGCAAAGGAACAACTACAAGACTCCCTCTTCGTGTTTGGAATGAGCGTGGAAATCCCCAATCTTCTTCAATTTAGATGAATTTCCATTTTTGACAAAGATTTACTGCAGAATTCACAACACTGAAAGGTCATTTCTTCGTGTTTGGAATGAGCGTGGAAATCCCCAATCTTCTTCAATTTAGATGAATTTCCATTTTTGACAAAGATTTACTGCAGAATTCACAACACTGAAAGGTCATTTCTTCGTGTTTGGAATGAGCGTGGAAATCCCCAATCTTCTTCAATTTAGATGAATTTCCATTTTTGACAAAGATTTACTGCAGAATTCACAACACTGAAAGGTCATTTCTTCGTGTTTGGAATGAGCGTGGAAATCCCCAATCTTCTTCAATTTAGATGAATTTCCATTTTTGACAAAGATTTACTGCAGAATTCACAACACTGAAAGGTCATTTCTTCGTGTTTGGAATGASCGTGGAAATCCCCAATCTTCTTCAATTTAGATGAATTTCCATTTTTGACAAAGATTTACTGCAGAATTCACAACACTGAAAGGTCATTTCTTCGTGTTTGGAATGACCGTGGAAATCCCCAATCTTCTTCAATTTAGATGAATTTCCATTTTTGACAAAGATTTACTGCAGAATTCACAACACTGAAAGGTCATTTTATACGGTCAAGAATGAACGTTTGATGTACTTATACAGATTTGGCATCCATGTAACCGCATAAGTTTTCAAATTTTCCATCTTTTAGGTTGCAACAACTACAAAAGCAAACAATGTAACTACAAAAGCAAACAATGTGGTGAGTCAAAACAATTCCTACAATGTCTCGGTTGTGCTGCAAAAGTTATTCTTGGTTTTTTGACAGAGTTCATAGTGAATCTATGGAAATTGGAGTTGTGCATGGAAAGCTTTGTTTTCTTGTGGATTTATCCGGCTTTGGTTCAAATTTGGTCAAAGATTTAATTTTCATTGCCTATTTCTACTTCATTCTTGTATCTTAAAAAATTTTGTTTAAAAATGTAAAGTTTATTATGAAATATTTAACTTTCCATTCTATTTGTTCCCGCTAAAAGTCTATCATTTTCACGCATGGTAATATTTTATTATTTCAAATTTATATCATTTTTCATAGGTAATGTTTGAATAATCTATTCATATTTATCATTTTTTATCAATGTATGTCTAGGGCTCTCTGAAGAGAAATATTATGGTATAAAACCAAAATACATTACTACAACCAAAATACATTATTACATTTTCTTCACAAATTTAATATATTTATTTGAAAAAAACACACACTTTTCTACAGTTGAAAATGTCTGAATTTTTGCTATTGTGAGCATCACCAAATGTCAAAATTTCAAAATTTGCCTCGCAAAATGCCCTTCTGGCTCTCTGAAAAGAAATATTATGGTATAAAATGAAGAAGATTCAAACATCAAAATTTCAAACTTTCCCTGCATCTAATAGAATTTTGCTCGTGTTGTCATTCAAATCAATGTTCACAAAGCTTTATAATCAATGTTCACAAAGCTTACCAAGCTCATATCTAATGGAATCGCCATTCAAATCAATGTTCACAAAGCTTACCAAGTTTAGGTAGGGACATCGCCACTGCAGTGACACTTGTATCATTTCATAAGTGCATCTTCCCATGCTTGAGATGTTGTTATTATATATATTTTTCATTATTAATTTAATTATAGTTATATTATTTAATTAAATATATTTATAAAATATATTTTTAATTAATTAAAGAAAATAAATTTTATTTTTCAAAACTTGTGGAGTTTAGAAATGTTATATAAATCTAAAGTTTAAGATACAATAAATTGGAAAGGTAAAATAAAATAAATTTATAATATAGAATTTAAAATAAAATAAATTTATTATTATTGTATTTAGAGGTAGGTGCTTTATAGTTTAATATAGGGGAGATGTTGAGGTGTTATTGTTATGTTAGATAACGGTACATTGAAAAAAAATTAAAGTCTCAATTAAAAAATAAATAACAATAATAAAAATATCAAATCAGCCTAGATCCATCTTAAACCATAATCTATCAAACATCAAAAAGAGTCAAATTTGTTAAGGTGTAATTTTTTTTTTTATCATTTCATATGAAAGAATTGAACTTTGAAATGAAACAAAATGATAAATACATATATAGAGAGAAAGTGTTATAATTACAAGGTAAATTCAAATAGAACAAATAATTTAAAAGAAATTACAATGTCTCTTGACTATCTTAATCATGTTCAAGGTTTTAAGTTTTGTTGGTTTTAAGGACTATGAGATGTATTGAAGATTCAAATAAATATTAACTTATTTAAGGTATATATTTCAATATCAATATTTTTTCAAGGTATACATTTTAACAAAAAAATATTATGTTCTCGGAAAAAAGTTGTAACTCTCTACGTATGTTTTGAACATGCTTGTATGAAGCAACATTTAGACAAAAGCCACCTATGTGTTTACAATAATGCTAGAGTTGGCATGGAGGTTAAAAAGTAGAGCTCTTTGCTTTTTTTTCCTCAGAAAAAGCGTAATTCTATTCATCCAAAGAGAACCAAATTACATTTTGTAGGTGCTTTAAGCACGACCCAAACATGGAAAATCTTTGGTCAAAAAATAAAAGCCGGAAGTGGCCAATGAGATGGCTGAAAAGCCACAACAAAGTATACAAAAAAAAAGACCCGAGAACATTCCCGAAAGAAAATAGATGTCCAGATAACTGCACGAAGTTCCACCACAAAGAAGCACGTTGGAAGAGCAGTGCCATACAAAAAATCTTGGAGACAATATGGACCATGTCAAAGTGGTATGAAGCTCCCACATCAAATGGGCATACATCAAACCCTGAACAAATCAACACTTGTGACTAGATGGACCAGGTTAGAGCGGTATGAAGCTTCCACATCACTGGGCATACATCAAACCCTGAACAAGCCAGTACAACAGACTAGATGGACCAGGTCAGAGCGGTATGAAGCTCCCTCATCATCTGGGCATACATCAAACCCTGAACATACCAACACAACTAGAGAGAGGAACTGTAGACTGATGAGAGTAGACCCCCAAAAATAAAACCTGTCGAGAGCGAGCTGCAAGATGAACCCCAAGGAAAACCCAGATGCATGACAGACCAGATCAAAGCGACATACATATCTCTCTAAAAAGAGAGGATCCAACACTCCAAACCCCATCTACAAAGGATCTGAAACTTGACACTAGAAAAATTGCATCCAACCACAGAGCATAGGGTATGCATCTGACCCTGAACCTGAAACATAATAGGGAGAAAAAAGAAGCATCATGAAAATCCGCCAAAGGAGAGGCCACCCACAGAGAAGACCGACGACAAGACTGCCAGAAACCCCGAGACAACATAGGATGGGCCAATGATAGATCTGAGGTGAGAACTCTACAGCTCTCGAAGGACCGCACTAGCAAGCACGACCGCCATCAAAAAATTCGCCTCATCAGAAAAGATAGCCTGATCTGCATGAACATAATGCATCAGATCAAATCGAGAGAGCCATGGTGAGATCATTGCAAAACCGGGAGGACCGCACCAGCACACGTAGAAATTTGACCACCAGCAAAAGCCCGATCCGCAACAAACAAAGTAAGAAAACTCGACGCAGAGTAAAAACCTCGGAGAAAGCACCGCAACAGGGAAAGAGGTCGAGGAGAAAAAAATTCGATGGTGAAGGCGGATTACTGCGCGCGAACTCCAGGAGCAGAAACAGATCGAGGGGTCTGCGACCAGGAAAACCCTAGTCGTAAGTCGTAGACCCCTGTAAACCAACCAATATAGCTCTTTTCTTTCTCAACGAGATGAAAATTCTAATTTTTTCACCACTATGCAAATCATAGAAAAACATTTATGCACTATGGAATGTGTCCATGAATGATTGTTCAAATGCTACTTGTTTTGAAGATATTGCAAAGGTTGGGGTGGAACACTTTGAGGGCATTTATAAAGCAGAAGGCAAGGCCATTATACCAGAGGTTGTTAAATGACTTCTTTCTTGATCCACAACTTTGTTAGAGATGAAGAAAATGCATAACTAATGGAGCAGGTGTCTAAGGATGAACTATAGATTGTTCTCCATAGCTTCCCAGAAGACAAAAGTGCAAGCCTTGATGGGTTGGCGATGAAATTCTTCTTGGCATTCTATGAGATCCTTGGGGATGATTCACTTGGAGAATGAGATTGCACACACAAAATCTGTATTTTTATTACTCAATCAAACATATATTTATACATGAAACTTTCCCTCAACAACATAACAAAATCATGAGGAAATCTCTCAACCACACACACATAAACAAGATCTCATAGTTGGAGAAGATATTCCACAATCAACCAGATCTAACAAATCCAAACCAATCTACTGAATTAAGAATTAAATCTCACACCATCCCTTAATGCTTACATCACAAAGAACAATATTGAAATCAAATACACTTACGATCGTCTTGTTGGTCTTCATCAACACTTCTACCCACTCGGAAATCTCATAGACTACGCTCTTTCTCAACTATCAACTTCAAGCTACCACTTGATCCATTGAAGATACAATTTATTCTCACCATCGATGACATTTGTAGGATCGACGATTCTCGACTACCCTGAAAAATAATCTCAATATTGAATCACTTTATGAACATACTTCCATCTGTGAAAATACAACGAACTATATATTTCGACAGTTATATAGGAAAGTAGTCTAGATATTGAATGTATCCAACAATTAATCATACAACTTGACCTTTTTCATATACACAAACACAAAAAGGTAGCTTGTAACCATTGTTCTTGGAGCACCGAAGGACCATAAGAAACACCAACTTATAACACACTGTAGACATAATCAAATTAGTGATATGCTCTTATGGCACCGAAGTACGTACAAACCTGATCCAGATTTTATGAGTAGAACAAAATGAATACATATTATTATTATGTTTAACACAGAAGCACAAGGAACAATAACATAGATACACTAAAACTGTAAAATGTAGACTGAACACAAGCTTGCTAGAATGGTGGTGTCTTATCTCTGAGAAGAGATGTGACGACTGTGGTCATTCCCAAGAAGAAGGTTATAATGAGGATCTCCAAGCCTTTTTACAATAAACAGGAATGCCAAAACCCTAGACATCCAAAGACCTAACCCTAGGAGATGAAGCACCAAGAGTCATGTGGGCCCTATTGGGGTAAGTTAGTACATCAACTTCCCGGGGTCGTAATTTTTGCATACGATCTCCGTTTTAGGCGCATGATAGTCCGTTGAAAAGGTCTATCCGAGGACTACACATGTTTTCGTCAGGATTTGACTCAGTTTACAATTTGACTGTGGCGAGCCTTAAAAACGTTGTTTAGGGCCTCAAAACAACCTCAAAAGTCAGGGACCCAAAAACTAGGAAAAAACTGCGAAAATGAGGAATTTGGAATAGGTGGGAGGCCACCGACATCCATCTGGATCAATACTGGATCACTCTATGAACATACTTCCATTTGTGAAAATACAACGGACTATATATTTCAACAATTATATAGGAAAGTAGTCTAGATATTGAATGTATGCAACAATTAATCATACCACTTTACCTTTTTCATATACACAAACACACAAAGGTAATTGTTGTTCCTGGAGCACCGAAGGACCACAAGAAACACCAGCTTATAACACATTGTAGATATAATCAAATCAATGATATGCTCTTATGGCACAGAAGTATGTACAAACCACCAACTTAAATTATGTTACTATGTTCACTGATTGGTTCTTTATTAAAAGATTCACAAGCACACAAGTTCTTCAAAGCTTCCACACACTGCACTTCCAATAAAACAATGAATTCCACAGAGAGATCCATTTAGCGATTTGTTACTAATACAATTACCCCCTCTTTCCTTGAAAGAATGCAACACCACGAGTTTCACTATAGTTATGATGGAGATGCCCAATTCTAGTGCAAATTCAATCTCGACTTTCTCTTATTGGCACACAACTTATCCGTGGTAGATTTGACAAAATATGTTTTTGCCACCTGCATAGAGGAGAAGAGCTCATAGACACGAGAATACTCACCAATTCCATTCTCCTTCACTTGTTACAAGGAAAATGAAATCAATTACAGTCCCCTCCTCAACGGTGAAATACTCGAACTGGGAATCTGCGTCATCCTTGCCCTTGATCTGCGAAACTTTATGCAACCAGTGAGATTAATTCTTAGATCTATTCGGCTTCCTCTTCTCCATGCGCATTGTTCCTCCACAAGCGATCCCAATCACATGCAGATATGAGAAACAAAAACAATTAAAAAAAAAAAAAAACACGATGTTGCAGCTCCACCTCAACTTACGTTAACAATGAACCATTTGACCACTACCTCCATGCAAAGCGTAGCTGTTGGATTAGATGTACACCAAGAGTAATACATTTTCAGGTTCTTTCGAACCAACGAGCCACAAGTAGATCTACTAGACTAGTATCACCAATTAAGGTCTGACATCAATACTGATTGGCTATAGTAATACTAGAGGGAGGATGCTATCATGCTTGTAGTCTTTTGAATTGGAATTTTTTTTTGAATCTTGGCAAAGCTTTAGGTGTCGATAATGCTTCGATAAACCCCATTTTTCTCTATCAATCTCTCCGATGGCTTTTTTTCACACAATTTAATTTTACAATACTTAAAAAACAAAAAATTTACTCTAACAAACATTAAAAGTCACAAAAATAATAACTCTCACACAAGCGTATAATAATTTACTCTACCACAAATAATCTCACATAGTCACGGGCCCTCCCGTGAGGGAGAAACACCCAGAGCAACCGGCTCTAATACCAACTTGGAGAACAAGATTGCTCACACAAAATCTATATTTTTATTACTCATTCAAACATATATTTATAAATGAAAATTTCCCTCAACAACATAACAAACTCACGAGGGAATCTCTCAACCACACACACATAAATAGGATCTGATAGTTGGAGACGATATTCCACAGTCACCCAGATCTAACAAATTCAGACCAATCTACTGAAGTAAGCATTAACTCTCACAGATTCATTGACAATATTTTTTTGAGAATTTTCCTCTTAGTTCTTTGATTATATCCATAATCAAGAGAAGGGACACGTTTTGTATATTATTTTTACTATTGATCCAATCTCTGGCAAGCTTAGAGTCCCACAAAATCTAAATTCTAAAAACTTTTTTTTTCTACTGCTAGCCTCATTAACATCCAAAAAGCATTCACTTCTACCCAATTGTTTGATCCAACTCCTAAAGCCACCTTAAAAGAAACATTGTGCTCTTCATTTAAGAAAAAACACATATAGCCTCACTTGTTCCAAAATTTTCTTGACTTGCCCCATCAGAGTATCCCTAAACATATGATTTCTTAATGATTGGATATCCACTCTTGAAAGCTTTGTCTCACCTAGCTTCCACACCCCTTCATAAGTATATTTATTTTGATAATAGACTTGAATGGGAAACAATTATTTGTTTTGAAATATCATACCACTCCTAGCTGGCCAAAGGCCCACGACTTCGTGCAAAGTAGGGCTTTACATTCGTTAATAAATTTTTCCTTAAACCAGATGTCCAAGCATTTCACTATTGTGTCTCCTTGCCATTTACCTTTTCCTCTTGCTAATTTCAAAGCTTCTTCCCATATTGTTTTTTAGTAAGATAGTATATCAATGGACGAGTCTCCTTGCCATTTACCTTTTCCTCGTGCTAATTTCAAAGCTTCTTGTCATGTTGTTTTTGTAAAAGGGTAGTATATCAATGGATGATGTAAAGTCTCATCATTGCTTTTACTTAGGATACAACTTCCCAACCCTTGCCAAACTTTCTTTTTGCAATTGTCCCGTTCAAGATTTTGTTTGGGTCTAGTTAAAGAAAATTTCTTGTTGTTTTGAGAGGGTCTTTTGATTCTGTCTGTTGACCCTAGTAAAAGAAAATTTCTTGTCTTGAGAGGGGCTTTTAAATTTTTGATTCTATGTTTTTATTTTTCTTTGAGAGGAGAGAATTCATGGTTGCTTTTGGCCCCGGGTTTTCGCAAGGAAAGGAGAAGGTTATTGTGTTTGATGATAGAAGTTCACATTTTCATAATCTATAACTTAATTTGATGTGATGGTGATTTTGTATCATTATTATTACTACCGTGGGCTTCTAGGCTTCTTTGGATGCAATGGCTAAAGGAGTTTGTTGATTAATTTTATAAACCAATTATTTAAATATAATTATTAAGGAGGTGAAGTAGAGCGAAACGGACAGTCAGACAGATAGCAGACAAGAATAGCTCTAGTCACGCACGAGTAAAGTTTTGAAAATAAAAACTGAGCCCGCGCATCCTCGGCATTGGATTGGGAGTCAGCAATGGAAGGGGAATGTGGGTGGGTTCATCCAGACATAGAGTTAAAGGATGTGTTAGTCTGTGTGCGGGCATTTGTGGACATATTGATTTTGGCTGCTGGTTATCAATCATCTGGCGAGCCCGCCTCCTGGGATCCAGAAAACACCACCAAAGCTATACAGTGGGCTGTTTTCTTCGAAAACGTGAGTTACCCCACATATATCATTCCTCTATTCTTTTAATGCCCATCAATTAATTCGGTAGTGAGTATACATGATGTTAAGTGATTAATTCCTTCATATCCTATATTTTTTTCCGATCAACCAGATTGCTAGTCTAGTTAAGATTCACAACAGAAAATTCTACATCGAAAAACATCGTATGAAGATGAGCTAGGGCTATTATTCTCTTCGTCCCTTAAGCTGTTCAGCCTCGTGAATGTTATTAAAATCAATCAATCAGAGTAAAAATGAAAATTACGTTCTTCAGTTAATTAAATAAAAATTACTTTCTTCAAGTGATTTACCAGATAGGCAGGTTTTGTTACCTGTACATTCTTCAGGTGCTTTTACACTTTACAAGATAGGCAGGTTTTGTTACCTCCATAGTAGAAGTGTAAGTATATTTTAGAACGAGGGCTCAAGGGATCTTCAGTGATCCTAAAAGAGAGCTCATATAATTCTTCTCCTAAACAAAACTGTTCTTAAATGATCCCAAGGTTGACCCTTCTTCCTTGGTCAACATAGATACAAAACTCTTCATGGTGCAAGAGGTAGAGATGGGTATCAAGAGGTTGGGCGCTGGAAAAGCAAAAGACTTAGATGAACTCCAAGTAGAGTATCTAAAGTGGGGCTTAAAAATTCTTTCACCT
>ML796776.1:30291-56649 GCA_009831015.1 Picea engelmannii | reverse complement strand
TTCGTTTTTGACGAATCTTGGTAGGTCATTCTCTTCAAGAATGAGGCCAATCCTATACTTCCAGGCACAGAAGTTTTCCACTCCTTCTAACTTGTCAACAAGCTTAATGCTTGCAGACATCTTTACCTGGAGCTAGGAAAATGATCGAAAAATGAAGGTGCTCAAAATAAAAAATTGAACTTACCAGGAGATGCGTTTGGCTGAGGCGAGCTGCCTGGTGTGTTTGGATCTGAGAAAATCCAAATTTTGCCCCTTCAAATCTGATCTGGTGTGTGTGTATATCAAGATTACCCTAGGGGAGACGTCCCCGGTGACCTAAAGGGCTGATAACTAAGGCAAGGGTGCAAGAAAATCCTCTCTCACTGGTCACTTTTGAGTTTAAGTCTTGGAAGATGAAACCTAAAAGAGTTGGTGACTTGCAAAGAGTTGTTTACTAGCAGAGAAGGCACAAGCGAGTATTCAAATGATAATGTTGCTTCAATCAAGACTGAATAAGTCGGCTAGCCCAATGAGTGTAATAATAAATGATGCTATGCTTTAAACAATTGATGGCAAGTGCAAATGTAATAACACTAGATGATAACAAGTATGCCTCAAAGTAATTAATGAAATAATAAAGGGTTATCGATTGCAATAAGTCCAACAAAGCTTTGACAACAAGAACAATCTATGAAGTTGATAATGATTTGTCAAGTGCTACAGAGAAGAGTAAATGCAACGCATAACCAATAGTTCAAAGTCCAATGAAGAGTCTAAGTCCAAGCGGTTATAGCAAGATTAGTTCTATGTGCAGGCTAGCTTGAAGTCTAGGGAAGAGTTCAAAACTAGGTGGTTATAGGTTAGGGTTAGAATTGTAGATGACAAAAGTCCACAGGGAGTTTGGTCATGCAACAAGGAAATCATAAAAGATGACTAATAGCAAAAGTTTACTTACTTATACCAAGAATAATCATGCATCAAGCCACAATTTGCCAAGAGAAATCCTTTGATAAGTTCACCAAGCTAAATAATCCATGAAAAAGCTAGTGCGCACCTCCTTAAAAAGCCAAGTAACCTCAAAATAGTCGAATTTTTCAGCCAATAACCCTTAAAGAGGGGAAAATTTCAGACCACACTTAGTGTGGGATCAGTGATGGTGAGAAAATGAGAGTAATTTCTCTCTATTTATACAGTATCAATGACTTTTAATTAAAATTAGGTCATAAAAAGGCCAACCTGGCCAAATTACATTAAAAATCCAATTTTTACATAAATGAAAGTAATTAACCCCTGAAAACATTTCCAAGGGTGACGTCATGCCCTTCTAGGGTGACGTTGAGCTCCTAGGGTGGAACGTTGGGCCCCTTATGCAGAACGTTTGGCCTCCAAAGGCCCTGGATGATGCCACACGTGCCAACTAGCACACAACTGCCCTTAGAAATGCAAACCCTAGCTCTGGATGACGTCCAGGGTCATAATGATGATGTCATGGGCTCTCAAGGGTCAACGTCTAGGTGGAATAGCAAGACCCCCCTGGGTCTAGGTCTACTAGAGTGCCTCTGAGGGTAACTTCCTTCTTTCTTCCTCGTGCAAGTCTCTGATGTCTTTCTGCCCTTGGTTGGGGTCACAACATCCATATATGGGCTTTCAGCCCCATGGAGGTCCGAGCTAATCATTCTCCCATATGTACCTGTCCACCGGGCAAAGTCCTGCAACAACAACAAGTATGCCCTCCAGGGGTTCATAAGTCACATGGATCATAGCAATGTCAATCACATCCAATAATCAAATTACCCAAACATGTGCATCAAACCCCCATTTACCTAGACAAATGCTCAAAGACGTTATGCAGTTTAACAAGTCAGGTTTGGAGTGTTGATGAATGCAGCTATGTGAGACATTCTCCAGCTTACAAACCTGTGAGATGTGGATCATTGCAGCTATGTGAGTCTTTCTCTCAGCTTACAAACTTGAGAGAAAGCCCCTAAGAAGGGTACGTGGTTCCTGCCTGAGACAGAGCTAGGAACGTAGAGATGACCTCCTCCATTCAGAGAGTTGAGAAGAACTCCAGATGATTATCCAGTGGGAAAGGCGATCTGTTGAGTTAGACGTGCCTGTGGCTAAGCACAAGATGAACGTGTGAAATCCCAAAGTGCTGGGTGCATCGTCATGTGAACAAAAATGAAGATGATGTATTAGCCTCCTCTGAGCAACAGAGTTGATGAGAAGACTCCAGATGATTCTCCTGTGTGAGTCAGTGGGAAAGAAGATCTGTAGAGTGGACGTGTCTGTGGACGAGCACCGATGAACGTGTGAAGATCTGGTTCTTTTGTGTAATGTAGTGAACCAAAGATATGGCATCTCTATGGATGTGCCCCTAGTGGATGAGCACTAGTGGGTGTATCAGATCCTTTGCTATATATTGTTCAAGAGTCAGACCTGCCTGTAACCCTAATTGTTATGTAAAGGGTACAGGTTGGCCCCAACTTAATGTGATTAATAATAAATGTAAAAGATAATTAATCTGATTATTATTAATTTTAATAATAATAATAATAATAATTATAATGTGACTTAGAGAGGTCGACCCTGTTGAGCCAATAGACACTTCTATTGATAGGACAAGTCTAATATAAGTAAAGGAAGAYTCCCCATTGTGGAATCATATCTTTCATGTGAGTTTGGAAATTTCAGCAAGTACATTTACTTGGGAAAAGGGCGCACCTCTCTTGGGCTCTAGAGTTCTAGGGTTTGAGCACCCTCTTGTGTGCTAGGTCTTTCTTGGTGGTGAAGGTCTTTCTCTTGAAGAATATAGTAAAGGATTTGGCTGGGTTTTCTTCCCTTGTTGAGAAGGGTTTCCCAGGATACTTCTTGTGTTCTTGTGCATGGTGTTTCTTCTTGTGATCTAGGTTGCTGCAACATTTTTGTTTATGGTTAAGACAAAATGCAAATTGAAATGAACTACATGCTTAACCTATCCTATTGAAAAATCAACATGGAGAAGGTCTCAGGGTGTCCTATTGGGCTAATCCTCCATAAGTTTGGGGTGTTTCCCAGGTGACAACCAATCTAGGTCATGTAAGTGTGTGTGAGGTGGCGTGGGGTAAGTGTTTGGGCATGGGGTGCAATGATGACAGGGAAATGTAGATCTTACCTGTGGGTTCCTTTGTAGAGGGTGAGTTGCACCTTGTCATAGATGCCATTCTTTCCTAGCCTATTCAATGCCTTTTATTCTTAGTTTTATTGCTTTTTATCTTTTTCTTTTATGCTTCAAGGGAAGAGTCGAGGGACAGTGTCCTGGCTTAGTGACCAGAAGGGACAACCTTACCCACAAGCATTTCACAGAGATGAGAAGGCTGGCTTGTGATGAGACCCCCTTTCTCTTGGCTATGCCACCAAGAGCCACTACCCTGATGTGATGACCAGATGGATGGTGGTGTCATACCGCTACATGCCCATGGTCATAATAGGCCGGCTCATGATGAGACCTCCCATCCACCAACTAATACCTTGAGTGTTTATTTATCTTACGGGTTCCCTTTTCTTACCGAGAAGCTTTTTACTGCTTTCTCGGGAATCCCTGGGCGAAGCATCTCAAAGGTTTCATTTTGGCTTTTAACTCTTGCCAGCTACTTTTACCCTTTGGGACTTTAGCTCCTTCTTCCCACAAGGCAAGGTACAACCCTTCCTAGTGTGACAAATCCCAATGCCTGAACAAAGCTAGGGGAAAATGAGAGGAATAAAGATGGAAAGTGGTAATTATGGAGGGAATGGACAATGACCTTTCATAGACCCACCCAATGGCAACCCATCCTAAAGGGAGACTAACTTACTAGGGCATCATGTCACCCTCCCAGGTATGAACAAGTTAAAGAGCATAATTTCCAAGCAAACGTTATAAAATGAAGGAGAATCAAATGCAACATATTCAAGCGCTTCAATAATCAGAGTGACACATACCATGATAAACAGACTCATTACCTCATGGAGCAAGACTTACTGCTACTTTAGGACCAGGCTGGTGGGATGGATACTGCTGCTGCTAGTAGATGGGCTGCACTGAAGAAAAGAGGGGCCCTCTGGGGCCATGCTCAAGTCATTCGACTCTCGACATTCCATGTCTAAGACCTGTGGGCCTTGAGACATGATCTCCTTAGTTATCCCTAGGATAGGGGATAACAATCACCATAGCAACTCGCTTCTTTTGTATAATGGTGTGTAGTGCTTCCTGCGTAGATCCCACTGCCTCATGTATGAATCGACCTTCAAGGAACCCAAATTGTTCCACTATTATAACCTTTGATAAGAATATTTTCAAACGTGCAACAATCACTTTAGAAAGGATCTTGTAAATGCAGCTGCACAATGATATTGGACGAAAATCCTCAAAGGAATTCGATTTATCAACTTTAGGGATAAGTGCAGTGAAGGAAGTGTTGAACGACCCAAGTAACTTCCTATTTTGTCTAACTTCTTCAGCCACCCGAAGTAGATCGATACCCAGTAGGTCGAAAAGCCCAAGGTAGAATTCAATAGTCCAGCCATATGGGCTTGGGCTCTTGTCTTTTTGGAAGGAAGCCATAAAGGCCAACAATTCTTCCTTTGTGATTTTGGCCAATAAATCCTGGTTGTCTTCTTCAGTGGTCAGATGAGGGAAAAAGAGCACAATTTGATTACTTTTGCAATATTAACCCTCTGAGGTTCCTTAAAAAGCGATTCAAAATGTTTCACTCTGAGAGTAGTTAAGTTGTTAAACCCTCTCACTGTTTCACTTGCCTCATTTTGTAGATCCCAAATTGTATTGACATTCTGCTTATGGTGCGCAACTTGGTGGAAGAATCTAGTATTTTCATTGCCTAATTCGAGCGAGATGGCTTTGCTCTTTAGACGCCATTCTTCTTCGCGGTCCAATACTAGCTTCTTTTTACGTGCTTCTAAAGCTTTGAGTCTATCCACCTCTTCAACAGAGAAAATACCAACACTATTGTTCGAGAAGAGACGAGTGGTCTCCTCTTCGACTTCACATAATAGTTTATCTCTATTCCCATGATGTTCGGTTGCCCAAGGAACCACCGTTTTCTTTATCTTAGTTAGTGGCCGCAAACTGCTCATTGGCGGAGAAATGAAGAGTAGGGTCATAATTTGTCCAATTACTCCTTACCAATTCTTGAAACTCTTCTTCTGCCAACCATCCCGAGTTGAATTTGAAAGGGCTTGCTGGCTTTTCTTCATTGTGGTCTAGTTGAAATAGAATAGGACAGTGATCTGTGTTATTGCACAAATTGTAGGTTCGACAAAGATTGACCCAATCCACGAGAACTATGGGAGAGTCTACCCACTGTGCATTAAACCAACAGATAACTTTCCAATGTTAAGGCACAAATTTTGACGGTGAAGGAGGGCTGTTAGATAGTGTTTTCGGAGAATAATTGTAATAGCGAAGTGGCTGTAGCAAAGATTTGCTACAACAACAAGTTTCAACCACAAAAAATAGCAAGTAATCTGACAAAAAGTTAACCACTAAGCTGTAGAATGATAGTAGTGGCCTACAAGCAAATTTCCACGGTTGAAATGCAAGTTAAAGTAAGAAATAAAATATGTTTTGCTGCATCCCTAATGGCTGTAGCTTTTGATTGATTACAACTCAAGAACTACTAAACCAATCAAGATGCCCTAGTGGCTTTAGTAAGCTTAAGACATCAAGAAAAGATTCCAACTTGAACAAGATCAATATCTCTCAAAATCACGTTTACCAATGCAAGTAATTTATTTCTCCAATGTAATAAATGATTAGAGGCTTGTAAAATGGGTTATGGAGTCATCTTGAATTAGGTTAGGTCTACTACCTCTCAAGGGGTGTAAGCCCTTTTACTGTTAAGTACCAAAGACTGAATACAAAATAACACAATAGTACTAAAGATATTTGAATACAATCACCACACAAGATATATGGGACAATATAAAAAACCACCACTTTATTATATTAAACCCTTGAGGTAGGGCAACACAAAACAATGGATCCTATTATGGAAGAGATCCTCTCCTGTTCACTTGCCTCTTCGAGGGGGCAACCCTATTGAGCTACTGCTCCAAATACAATACTTTTTTTTTCTTCTCCGAAAAAATAAATTTACAAAAAATAAAAATATTTGCCCACACTTCCTGCTAAGGAAAGTGCTCTGATACCACTTGTTAAGTACCAAAGATTGAATACGAAAGCACCACAGTAGATATACAAAAACAATATGCAAAATCTCCTTTATTATTATCAAAACCTTAGGGTAGGGCAACACCGTACAATGGATCCTATTGTGGAAGGGATCCTCTTCTGTTCACTTGCCTCTTCGAGGGGGCATCCTCCTATTGAGCTACCACTCACAATACAAGACTTTTTTTCATGTCCCATTACATTGCTTGAACCCCTTTATATAGTGCTACCAACCACCCAAGAACATTCTAGAGGAGGAACCTTACTTCTAGAAGCTCTTCTTACATTTATTATATCTAACTACCATAGTGGGTCTTATTTAATACTATAGTGGACCTAGTCCACCTTACATTGAATGGCCTCCACTATTATCACTGTGGGATTTCTGGGCCCCCCACTACCTCTCTAGCTACCTAACATTTACTCCTTTGAGCAAGTAACCCTAACAAGATAGATCTAGGAGAGTGTAAGCCCTTTTACTCCTCTTAACAACCTTTGCAATAGTTTTTTCAACAAACAACAATGATCAAACTTGGTGGAGGGTATATGCCCTTATATTTCCCCAAGGATCTTGCCAATAATAACCATGGAACAACAAAGAAGAACTAACAAAATGCAGATTTTTCTTACCAATTCCAATAGCATGTAAGACAAAAACCCTAGTTACCAAGAACTTTCATCACCACAACAAGAGAAAAGACCTTCAAGAACTAGCGCATCACTTCACTCCACAAGACAATGATAAACCATAGCATAAGAGAGAGAGAGAATGATATTGGTCAAGAGGGGCGCAAATTTCAGCCAAGTAGCTCTTCTCATGTGAGAGAGTTATGTTCAAATGAAATGAAATTGATCCTTATTTAAACAAAACTCCTAAAAGGTGTTTTTCCACATAAAGTTAGGGTAAACCACAAAGTAAGGAGGCCAACCCCCTTTACTTTGCCCCTTTACAAAATAATTTTAATTTTGCACATAAAGAAAACCCTTAAAATGTGACGTCAACCCCTTCTAGGATGACGTCTTGGTCGCTTTGGCAAGACATTGAGCTTGAGGATGAAATCGTTGGGCCTCCAAAGGCCTTCCCTTCATGCGTTGGGGTCTTCTCTCCAAGGTACAAGAGATCTTCCTCATCAAAAGTGCCAAGTGTCCATCAAACATCACATCACCACCAAAACCCTAGCCCTAGGGTGATGTCAAGCCCTCCAAGATGACGTTTTAGCCTCCAAAGGAAAATCGTTGGGCTTGCAAGGGCTAGGTGAGGTCGTCCAAGGTCTCTTCCTTTGCCTCCAAATGCAATGTTCATCTCCTGTACTGCCCCAAGGTCTGGGCCATGGCATCCAACTGGTGGGCTTCCTACCCCAATGAAGGCCCAAGTTGGGTTTTTTCCTCCAAAATGTCCATCAACAAGGTCCTGCAAAGACAGACAAGTGCACCCTCCAAGGATTTCAAGTCAAAGCATCATGTCAAGTAAAATCACATTTAATATAAGAGCCACCTAAGCATGTACATTAAAAACTACCTGTAATAACCCTAGGGTTTCTAGGCCGGGATTGGTAATTTGGACAACTTGCAGATGAATTAGTTTCCATAGCGCTGCACAATTTTTCCACCATAAACAAGGGGCATTTATAAACAACTAGTATATGAATAGAATCAATATCTAATCCAATTCTGTAGCATAGAAATACCAGCAGTAAACAGTGCCCAAAAACCAACAATAAACAATATCAAAACCAACAGTAAATGGTATCCAAAACCAACAGTAAATGCTATCCAAAACCAACAGTAAATCCCTCTAAAGGCTGTTGTCACCACAAGAATACAGTAACCAACCAATTGATGCTATTATAGCAACAATACTTGCACAAAAATTCACTAGATTAATCCTGGGCTTAACTAATCTCTACAACAGAAATACAAATAAACCTGGAGCAGTGATTTGGTCCTTCTTTGTGGCCTTGCCGCCACTCCTGTCAGCTACAATAGGCCCTCAACTTGCCGTACCTTGGCTGACGAACTGCCCGGATCACTCCCCATCTTAGCAAGGACCTGGTTTGGCTCCGTTAGAGCTGATTGTGCTAGCAGATGGGGTCTTCGGCCCTCCCCAGGACACAGGAAAAGGGTTTGACCCTTCCTCCAAGAGCTGGGATAGGTCTAGAATAGTTCGTTGCTCCCTCCACTAGCTGCGACCTCCACTAGGATTCATCCACCAACCTCCCACAGACTACAACAACAACTTGGCCACCTTGTTGGTCGATTCAGTCTTGTCAGCACACCTTTGCAACAACTAAACCTCCACTGGACGTGTTCCTGATGTAAGAGAGAACATGGCTGAGCTAGGGTGAGGACTAGCCCACCGAAACTCAATAGAACTGGGGGTTAAACAACCCTCCAAGGGACTGAGGCAACCGACTCCAAAAACAGAAAGGAGAACTCCAAAAAATAATTCTTGTCCCTTTCAAATGAGCCTCCATCTCCTTATATAGTTTGTGCCTTAGGTTTGCTTCCTTGTTTTAGGGCGACTTATCCCCTAAGTTAGGGTCTTTTACCCTTTCCTTTACCCAATGGTGGTTTACCCCTTAAGTTGGGGGTCTTTTACCCTTTACTTTGCCCAATGGACACCTTTAAAACCAATCGCTGCGCTCCTTGTGCCCATTAAATCCTCCCTGACTCCCCATTAGTTAGGGACTATGGCCTACGAGGAGCCCCCTAAGCCACTATGTCCCTCCTCCGGCGGGGTCAAAGGAGAGGGGACATGACACTACCTCATCAAATTAAACAAGTGCTCAAAGACCCTATGCAATTTGCCAAGTTTAGGTATGGGAGGGTTGACAAGGTGACTGATTGGGTGAATCAGTCCTTAAGTCAAGGAGTGTTTCCTAGGTGGAAACCTCTCTAAGTCATGTGGAGAAGATGAAGTGGATGGGGGTAAGACTTTTGGGCACGGGGTTCATGACATACAAGGGTTCGTATTATCTCATTTATGGGTGTTGTTTTCGTCCTTATACACACTTGCAAACGTGAGCTAAGTCTTGCTCACTTAGTGTGTCCTCGGAGGCACAATGCCTAGGTCCAAAGTCCACGCTGTCACTTTGACTTGAACCTCTTCCGTCTAGGCTAACTCCTAGGGAAGCCAAGGGGGGTAGACCCTAGTTACTAGATGAGATTAATGTTTAAGTTCTAGGAGTTGGTTTTAATTGGTTAAATGGTCAGGGGGAATCTAGCCTATGATGTTAAGCAGCAAATGCAAGATGCAACAATATAGTATGACAGTCAAAACCTTTTCCTAGGACAACTAAGATTAGTGCCTAAGATTGGGCAAGGGGTCAACTAAGTTAAGGGGAGATTTGTTACAAGATAATTACTAGATTACAATTGTTACAACAAGATAGATACAACTAGATACAAAGACACAGAAAGAATATATCAGATATACAAAGTTAGACTAAACTAGATACAAGATATACAATACTAACAAGTTGCTTGAAATGTGCAGGAAATAAAGATACTCAAGATGAAATAACCATCAACACATCAAGCCAAGCATGCTCACAATAGATAGAACTCTATTGGACTGCTTATCAATGGCATAAAGACGCAAAGCACTCCAGACCCAATCAAGAGAGTGCCTCCGCGTGGATGCACACTTCTTGAAGGATCACACCACAAATACAGGAACAAAAATACAGATGAAAGCTTTAAAAGTAAAGTGCTCCAGATGAAGAGATGTAACCACTTAGATGATTATTCTACAACAGATAAAAGACTTGCATGTGAATATAAATAAGAGATCCAAATGCTTGCAAGTGTGAAATGTAAATCGCCAATGTTGTAGACCCAGGATTAAGTTAAGTGATTAAGTGAGATTAATTTTAATCCTATCTAAGTGTCAACCCAAAACTTTCCTCCCCCAATTACCAAGTGGTTGCTGGATGCTTAAGAAGTTAGGCAACGAGGCCCACCCTAGCTTCACAGGTCAGTCCTAAGATTAGAGTACTCTCGGAAACGACACTGCGCGCCGTGAGACCGTCCTCGGCCTAGCACCTTCTGTTGCCTTCCTCTGACCCCGTTTTAAATGGCGAAGATGGTTGGTAATGGTGTCCTATTAAGTCTAATAAATTAGTTATTAAACTATGAGCTAAGTGTTAAAGTGCGTTTGAGTGCTTGTAGCTTGCTCAAAAGTGCCGAAATACTGAAAACTGAATAATGTGAAGGCTGAAGCATTTAAATGACGAGATTGCAAGTTAAATTTAAATGAGATTATTGCATGTGAAACCAAAGAAATAACTTGCGGAATATAAATGACGATTATTTAAAAGATTATGTAACCAGTATTTGCATGCATGTGTGTAAGATCAAGATTTAAGAATTAAAAGACTTGCATGCAATGGAAAGTAAACGATTTAACTAAGCCTTCACGGGCTCTAAGCTAGCATCTAGATGTGAGATCTACTTTAGATTATTTTATCCTTTACGCACGCATGTAGATATCATCAATTAAACTAGTTAAGCTATGCAAGAAAAACCGAAAAGAAAACTAATCAAAGACTTGCAAAGCAAAAACTGAAATGACGAAGGCAAGCCACTTGGGTACACTCCTTTAGGCTTGCTTACAGTGATTTAGAAAGAAGAGAAGAAGAGAAACTATTACCACTCTTGAAGGGAGGTACTGGAAGGTGTGTTGTGCTTGAAATTGGGCAGCATATACCCCTAGCCTGGCGAGAACCTGCAAAAATCAACAAGCTATTGCTTGCTGATTTGTGCTGCAAGACACTCAAGAAAGTTATGAAAATTTCTGTTTTTCAACAGAAACTCCCCACATGTAAAAACCAAAATTTTATATTGATTTATTGACCTATCTAAGTAAGTTAAATACCAAAAATTGAATAAGATAGAAGAAGGAAGAAGAATAGAAAATGCTTGTGAAGTTTCAGTGAAGATGAGGGTAGAATCGTCCTTGAACCTATCCCAACAACTCCTTCGAGATGATTTGCAAAACTTCTAATAAACCATGAAATAAAAGCAACAATGGACTGCATGCAATCAATAATACAACAAAGTTAGTATTAAAAATGCATACAATGCAAATAGGCAAGCAAACAAAGTTATACTTTAGCAATGCTACTTATTAACACAATAACATTAAAATTAAGGCATTATAACCTCGCAATACAGTGGAAATCCGGACAAAGTCAAGTGTTCCGCGTTTCCTCCAAAGCAATTTCTCTATTATCCAATGGGAAGAGGTTGTACCAACAAAGTTGCTCCAAGCTCTTCAAGAACAAAACCAGTGAAGCAAGATGACAATAGTGTGAGAGAGAAGGACATGGAGAATTTGGTAGCATAACAATATTGTGAAGAATGGTCATGAATGAGGGAGTGAGAGGTCTCTTAAATAGTTTGAGAAGCTAAGGAGAGCCCTCTTGGATCTTCAACACTTGTCAAAATCCAAGCTTAAGTGACAACTCAAGTGAAGGTGGCGTGAGCTTTTATGGTAGAGGCGAATTTGGTATGTGAGGTGAGTGGATGGGTGAAGTGGCATCATAAAAGATGCGCATTGGGTAAGAGGAGGCCCACACATGCTTTTAAAGGTGAGTTTCTTGTTTTCAAGAAAGATGTTTCCATCTTTTGAGACCTTTCCACTTTTTCAAAAGAGAAAGCGTGAGTCCAAAGAGGAATGCGTGAGGTAAGGTGAGGGAGTGTGGAGGGATGCGTGAGGTTTAGTGAGGGTGTGTGTTTGGATTGTGGCTTCCACACTCTAAAGTAGGACATGTATGGGTAAGGGGGAACGCACAAGAGGAAAGAGGGACCCATAACTCATTTAAGATATGAGTTACTAAGTTTGAAAAGAAAGGGGACGCACTACCTCAACGAGGGACACAAATCTCAAAGTGGGAATTAATCAAAAAGGTGGGTAAAGGGGTGTAAAGCTTAGGAAAGGGTTAGGATGGGTTAGGTGGGGTCTCTCATATTAACTGTCACACTAACTTTACCTTATTTGCCTAATTATTACAAAATTGACATTTTCCCATGTCTTGGGTTTAGCAATTAAAATTGCTTTTATCTGACTAAGACTCTTAAGTGGACAAAACCCTAACAAAACTTGTCTGGCCGAGTTGAAACTTGGTCCAAGGGTGTAGGGGGTCTCATTACATTTCTTTTGAGTACAAATACCCCTATCGAAAACCCAGGGACCTAAGTTTTACATTAATTATCCAGAATTAATTAATTTAAATGCCAACCTTAGGAAACATTAATTAATTAAAAAAAACCTATCTAGACTTGACTAAAAATCACGAAACTTTGTGTGCTGTCTTACATGGTCATTTACATCGTTCCTAAACACTAGCTACCAGAGAATGACTTCATTAGAACGCCTTTCACCACTTTGGAGGATTTATTGCTAGTGGGAGTGAAAAACTCAAGGGAAATCAATAAGGCTGGTTAGGCCAAATTAACCTCGCGAGGATTAAAAACACTCAGTGAAAGGAACTCCCCTAATGAAGAAATCCTAAGGCAGCTGACCTAACTGTGATCCATGCAGACCGATTACATTATAACCCATGCAGAGGTGCGGAAATCCCGCTTACAAAACTATGTGCTCGAGCAAAAATTGCCTTGTAGAACCAAAAAGTCTTCGACTTATTTGCATCTGTTGATGCATATCTTCATGGTACATGGAGTTGACCCCCTAGTTGAATAGGCGGTCAACATGTGCCTTTGTAGAGGGTGTGCTGCACTTTCGTTTTCAATGCATCTTTTTTCCAAGCCCATTTATTGCCATTGATTATTTAAAATGTCTCCAGGTTGAAGCCAAGGTGGGACTTCTACCTAAGCATGAAAAACATTGCCCACATTGACTCTACCTTGGTCACACTATGCTTCCCCAAGTTGAAGACAATGTGTGGGACTTCTACCTAAGCATGAAAAACATCGCCACACATGCTCTACCTTGGTTGGCATTTTTATATTGTTATTTTTCACGGGTCCATTAGTTTCTTATGAGAGACATTTCATTGTTCTCGGGATCCCTGGGCAACCATCTAGAAGGTTTATGATTGGCTTTTATCTTTTTCCAACTACAAACCTCTGGGCCTTCAACCCCTTCTTCCCATGAAATGAGGTACAATCCCTTCTTGGGTTAGTACACCCAAAAATCCTAAAAGACAAGGAGACGAAAAGGATGAAGTGTGGAAAATGACAAGTATGATCGGGAATGGTAAGATGACTCATTAAGGAGACCTCCCAGTAGCAAACCCATCCCTAAGGATGATTACTTACTAGGGTGCAATGTCAACCACCAAGGTGAAACAGGGCAAAAAACATAATTTCCAAGCAAGCGTTCTATAATCAAAAGCAGTTTTAAATGCAACATACTCATATGCCTCAAATATTAGAATGACACTTTCCACAATACTCGACTTGTACCTCATGGAGCAAGACCCATCATCTTCTGGAAGCAAGATGATGTTGTTGATTCCATCATCATGAATCCGGGATGTGTGGTGGTGAAGCGGGTCTCTGTCTATGCATGTGGATGCTGTCAATCATCTATCTCTCGGTAGTCCATGTCTGCAACCTGAGGGCCTCGAGACATCATTTCCTTAGTTATCCCTTGAAATTGGGGAAAACAATATGATAGACGACCTTCCGCCACCCAAGTTCTAAACCTATCGACTAACTGTAAAAACTATTCAGAGACTAGAAAACTGTCTAGTCTCTTTGAAACACTATCATTCCCCTGTCTATTGTTTTGCCATGTGGGCCTTAGTGAGACTGGCTCCACATCAACCAGACCTTTTGTTAAGGTAAAAGTGAAACTTTAAGTTGTATCAATAAAGGATTAAGTCCCAACCATTGATCTAGTAAAAGATCCAATGGCTGGGATCTTCTACGGGTAGAGGGCCCACACAAACCCTAAGATAAGGAAAAGAAAAAGGGTAAGTTACCTAGCAGTATAGTTATTCGAATATGAGAGGAGGGGTGGGGGCACACACAAGATAGTGGGCGGACTAACCAATGCGGCCCTGGGCAACCCACACTTGGCATGAGAGACTAGTGGCTGCCCTCCCATACGATTTAGCACAGGTATATAGACTGAGCAGGGTCACTGACACTTGGTGCCATTCCAAGATTGCAAAGAAAGGACAAGCAAGAGCCATATCGGGCAGAGAAGGAAAGGCCGGATCCGTACCAGTTCGTACGAGCTAC
Source organism: Picea engelmannii (assembly GCA_009831015.1). Taxonomy (NCBI): domain Eukaryota; kingdom Viridiplantae; phylum Streptophyta; class Pinopsida; order Pinales; family Pinaceae; genus Picea; species Picea engelmannii. The sequence continues at coordinate 42,251 of ML796776.1, read as the reverse complement.
AGGAGTACGGGTTTACATTGTGAATGTCAGAACTATAAGAAGTCTGCAATTGTTTTTTGTAATTTTCTACTGCAATAAATAAAATCTTTCTTATCTCTTTCATTTTTGTTTTGTACTGAGCAACTATTATGTTCCATAAAGAATGTGTATATTCCTTTTGCAAGTTTTTACATGGTATCAGAGGGTAGGTTAAATGGAACAGCTCTCATCAAACGAAATGGCAGAGGAAGTGTGTACAGCCTGCCTGTCTTCCACCCAAATCAATGAGGTCTGGTATATAAACAGTGGAGTGTCCAGTCACATGACTGGCCACAAGCACTACTTCAACAACGTGAGTGAAAAATAATTTGGGTTTGAAATCTTACTTGGTGATGGCTATGCCTATCATCCAAAAGGAGTCAGAACTATAAGGTTTGAGAGGGAGTTTGCCAAGCCTCTCTACCTATCAGGTGTCCTCTATGTTCCTGGATTGAAGAAGAATCTGGTCTCAGTGTCAGCCTTAGAACACAAGGGTTATGAGGTCTCCTTCAAGTATCGAAGGGCCTACATCAAGCCCAGAGGGTTGAGCAAGGGATCTGAACAAGTCATTGGAGTAAGAAAGGACAAGCTGTATAAATTACAGTTTGACTCCCACTATGCTCTAGCAAGCAACAACAACACCAGACACTGTGAGCTATGGCACAGGCGTGTAGCTCACCTTGGACATGGTGCTCTCAGGACTTTGGGTAAGATTGTGAAAGGGATGCCTTCATTCACTACATAACACCATGAAGTGTGTGTTCTAGGCAAGTATGCAAGGGCACCTTTCCCCAAGAGTGATTCAAGGTCCAAGGGCATTTTTGACCTAATTCACACTGATATTTGTAGTCCCATGTCCTGATTATTCATAGGAGAGAAGTTCAGATACTATGTCACTTTCATAGATGACTTCTCCAGAAAGACCTGGATTTTCTTCTTGACAGGAAAAACCTGAGAAGAGGTACTCAAGAAATTTCAAAAATTCAAAGCCCTTCTTGAAACTCAGACAGGAAAGAGGATAAGAGTCCTTAGGTCTGATAATGGGGGGGAATATACTTCACATGCCTTCAAGAGGTTTTCTGCTGATGCTGGAATCAAAAGAGAACTGTCAGTTCCTTATACCCCTCAACAAAATGGGGTCTCAGAGAGGAAAAATAGAGCTATTGTTGGTGCAGCAAAAGCAATGCTGCATGATCAGAATCTTCCTAAGTTTCTTTGGGCAGAGGCTTGCAACACTGCAATTTATCTTCAAAACAGAAGTCCTCACAAAGTACTGGGAAATGTGACTACGGAAGAAGCGTTTATCGGAAGGAAACCAGACATCAATCATCTCAGGATCTTTGGGTGTGTTGCCTACTGCCATATCCCTGCTGAGAAAAGGACTAAGCTTGATCCTACAGTCGAGAAGGGGATTTTGCATGGAGGGGCCTCAAGGAAGATGTTATGCGCTATGTTAGAGAATGCATAACTTATCAGCAAAACAAGATTGAGCATACTGATCTAGCAGGTTTGTTTCAGGCACTTCCTATTCCAACATATAAGTGGGAAAGTATATCTATGGATTTCATCACAGGTTTTCCTAAGGTGCAGGGCAAGGATGACATTTTTGTAGTTGTGGATCGCTTGACCAAGTTTGCACATTTCTTCGCCATCTCCATGGAGTATAGCGCATCTCAAGTAGCATAATTGTTTTTCAAAGAAGTTTTCAGGTTACATGGGTTTCCCAAGAACATGTATTGCAACACATAGATTCGGAATTGCTTGTGGGCAAGCAATTTCAGGTAGGGGAGGCTGTAAGATCCCTTTCCATATGACCAAGGAACTGAAGGACTTAGTAGCCTAGTTGTTCCCCTAGGCTACAGTCTCAACAAAAAGGGGATTAAGGTGGCCAAAATATGTCATGGAGGATGCTAAAGTCATATTATTAAAGTGACATTGGCTAACAAGGAAAAATAAGTTAATTGGCTAATATGAGATAAGGAAAGGAAAAGACTTTAGAAAGCCAATTAATAATTTAAGTGAGAATTAGAATGCTGGAGTATAAAGAGGATGAGGGCGCCTCGCTTCCTCATTCTTGATCATTTTTCTTATACAACTTTGAGCTCTGGCAGCTTGAGTGTTTTGAGGGTTTTGACTAGACAAACCCTAGAGATCAACACAGAGGTGAAAGATCCCTCTTTTCCTGGTCCAAGCTTGGCCAAGGTGGTGAAAGATTCCACCCTCACCATTCTATACAGTTCAGATCTACTTCAGCTAGCAACAGTGAAGAAGGGCACATTATTGAGGGTTTTCTCTATAGAGAGGGCGCACTGCTCAGATTTAGTGGGTTTGATTAGGGATACACAGTTGGGATATTGAGAAGATCTGACCCTACATGCATTATCCATAGCTTGGGCGACTTTTCTTGGTATTTTCGGGAGTTTTCCTCTATTGTTATTTTATTTGGAGTTGGGCGACATTTCTGAAGGAGGGCACATTTGTAGCTAGAGATTTTTTGCTGGTGGATAGATCTGGCACTTTTAGCAAGGGAAATTAACCTTATGAGTCAGCCATACCCTTTTCTACAGGAGGTCATCATTATTTCGGTGTTTGGAGGCCAGATCTGAGCAGATCGAATCTCCTTGGGTTGCTTCAGCCAGTGAGGGCGCAACTCAGCCAGGAAACACAATAGTTTGGAGAAGGGAAAGAAATTGATCTTATAGATCTTCTGCATGCAGCTAGTGAAGGCTTTGGGAAGCCACTATCTCTCTTTTCTACTGTATCTTGGAGGTGCTATCAGCCACATCTTCCATTCTCTTATGTATATTTCCAGATCTGCTCTCTCTTGTATTGAGGTCAGCTATATCTACTAAATAAATACAGATCTGAGTATTGTGGCTATTCTTGTTGTTGTTTCTATGTGTTTTATTGTTGTTTAAGCTCGTGTCTATCATTGCGAATTATTTGTGTTATGAAACTTAACAACAAACCCCAACACAAGCTCAATAAGGCTATAGATGCGAACTGTTTGACAAAAACCTTCAACCAGAAAAGCTTTAAAACTGAAAAATTCTACATAGATCCACTTGGGAATCTTACAAAATCTCTCGGAATCCCTTCAAATTTGTTTTTTCTCCTTCACCTACACACTGTTAAAGCATTTTCTTGTGGTTGAAAGTGAAAAAAAAGGGGAAAATTTGTTTTTATAACTCTGTTTTGCCCCCTGTGGATTCCATTTTTGTGCCTATGTCTGACACATCGGGACATGCTAGGGCACATTGGGGACATGAGTTTGACACATGTCCTGGATTAGGACATGTGCCAAACTTGTGTCCAACACATGGAGACAGTATGTCACATGTCTCACGTGTTTGACACGCAGGCGTAGGGGGACGTGTCCTGTATCTTAGGTTTACTTTTAAACAAGTCCTGGCTTTTAAGCCTAAATCTAAAGCAGAGTTAAATATTTCTCTCGAGCTTCACTTTGGGTGTGATTTTGTGTTCTTAAAATTTTAGTATAATTATTCTTCATGAGTTACTTTGATAGTATAACTGGTAGAAACTGTATGTTGAAATTAGCATCTCTTTGTGGTGTAGTAAAGAGTGATAAGCTAAGTGGTAAGCTCTTTGACAGGAGTTTAAAATGATACCATTTAAGAAATCTGACTTGAGATCGGTGATTGCTGATTTACTATATGATTCAATTTTTCTGTATACCTCTCAGGTCTTGGAGAAGATTCCTGCATCAGAAGAAGGCAAGCAATCCAAGCAAGCACTTGACATGGCTCTATCTCAACTGACATCTGATCCTCTCTTCCCAAAGGCAGAATGCTTTACATTTTTAATTTTTTTCAGGAGTTTGCATGCGAGTGTTTTTTCTTTTGTAAATTTACTTGGGATAATTGGATTTGCTTGGGAAAACTGCAGGGCCTGCCTCAGCTATCATTTTCAACTCTTGCAGAGTCAAGAAAAATGCTTTTGGGGAGTCTACTACAGGCAGTCAAACTTACAGATAATCAAATTACTGCTGTATTCACTGTAGTCAGTGAAATGGATTCTAATAGTCTTAGAGATAATTCTAAGCCATCCTTGTTTTCTGATGAAAGTTGCAGATCTGTAGGAAACGAATTGAAAATAGCCAAACAGGCTGATGATTCAATTTCTATTTACAAGCAATTTAGTAATTTCAGAGAGGAAGAAGTCTTTGTTTCACCCAGTTCTAGGGTGTTGGGGAAAGAAACTGTGGATGCACCTCAAAATGCCCAGGGAGAGTCTAAACAAAATGAAATTTGTTTTGAATCAGTTTATCATGTTGGGGGGGCAGGGGCTAAGGAAAACTCCAGCAACCAACTCACCAATTATGTAATTCAAGAAATTATAAAGAGACACGCTGCAAGTGCTTGCATTACATCACTTCAGAAAGGATTAAAGGTGCTGTCTGACTCAGTCTTGCAAAAGAAAGTTGGGGCTGAGAATCACATATGGGAAGATGTCTCCAGCTCTGTAAATGCTTCAAGGTAAATCTGGCAGGTTGGCATTCATCATGGAAGACGTATGAAAAGCTGTATTGTAACTTCATATGTGCATTGTACTTCGTTCAAACTTTGAGTGAAGATTCCATTTTATCCTTTCACAATATCATGTCCTTGTTGCTAAAGATTATAAGTATCTTTCACAAAGTGCATGATATTGTTTTCAAAGTCTCTTTGTGCCATTATACACAGTAAAGCATGCACTTAATAGTCCCAAGTCTATCTTCTTGTCTTTATGCAATGCTGTCAATTTGGTATTTGGGCCAATTTTTTACAATGAACATTCCTTTTTTGTGAATAGAGGCTGTTCTTAACTACATTCAAAGATTCTAATTTTAACTCTACTCTTACAACAGTCCTCTTAAATGGGGTCCTAAAACAGAAAGGTATAAAAAATAGTAAGGAACCTTCCCTATAGTAGGTTGAAAACATCAAGTTGTAGTAGGAAAACCTAGTCCTTAATCATAGCTAGAAAACAAATATTTCTCCTTTAGAAGTTGGTTATAACTTCTAATCACTGTAAAATAGTGGGGAGAGAGTCGGTAAAGACACAATGATGTTTGGATGTAAGTAAACCTATAGCCAAGAGAGGAGGGAGCATACCCTACTTGTCATTTAAACCAATAATGCGGATGTTTGCACTCAGCACTCCAATCCCTGGATCCCATATCAGAATGTGAACTGCGATGACTCGTGAAATATAGTCCTGTAACATATCAATACCATGAGTCTCCTGCCAATAACACCCGGTTACAACTCGAAATGAGTTTGTCCTCCAAGATCGTACCAACCCCAACACGACCTCCACCAACTGGACTTGCTGCTGCAATAGTGAGGTACTACAAGAACTGAACGAATCACCAACAAGTGACATGCTCCCCCCAATACTGAAGCTCACTGGAAAGTCAAAGTGACTTCCCCTTGCAAAGATCCACTCGTCTCCATCAGTCCATGAAATGCCTAGCCCTGTAATCCCAGGGTCCTATGCTAGCCTCTGATAGGGACCATCACATGGACGCTGCACTACTGTGATCATGACTGTCTGCTCAAAATATACATACAAGATCCCCCACTCCTGGATCCTCATGCTGAAATACCTGTGAAAACGGGGCCCGCTGTCAAGAACCTGAACCTGTAAAGGTATCTCCGTGGAATCATCATCTGCCCAACCACCTCCATACTCGATCATGAGTATCAATAGGGAGAACCTGTCTCGCCACATAGAACAAGTCCCTGCAAGCCCTCTCAAAACCATCCAAGATTGAAGTATGTTGCTCTCTGGTGCAACATGGGCCATCATAAGATTAAACAACCCACTAACCAAATGGACTCCTAGATCCCATGGCAAAATTGGAAGTTCATTACTTCCAATCCTCACTAACTGCTCATGTGTCATACGGATAACTGTTGGAATCCCTCCATCCTCATCCCAAGGAGAATCTGAATTTGTGTCACCCTCTGAGATATCTGCTATCCCACGACCTAAGATACTCACCATCATCCCCAAGGTCTCAACTGTCTGTCTCTGATGATCCACCCCTATCCTGCTGTATGCAATAAAGACAATCCTGTCAGGTGGTCTCGGCCTACCAACTCTCCATGTCCCCTGCCACTGTCTATCTACCCCTATGCTACTGTCAATGATGAAGGTATCGGGAAAGCTAACAGAAACATTTGTAACCGACTATAGGACTGGAAATTATCATATGCTTTGGTCAATCCCCACGATTGGACCAAACACTCATCCACTAACACCCATGGTGAATAATCGTCTAAACTCCAACTATTGGATACAACAATAGATAACTCCACAAACTGCTGGTGAATCACTCTCCCTCCATCATCACTCAGATAGCTGCTGCTACTGTGAAGGTGATCTCCCAGAACCATGTGCTGCTGCAAGGGAAAGGAATCTCCATGCTCCACTAAGTGTGTTTCCTCCCAGCAATCCAATGCGTCCCCATGAATCCCACTGTACATCTCTCTCATCGTCATATGTCCAAGGTGTACTGTCGGATCAACCTCTGTGTGGATATCAACCAATCCTGGAACACAAATGACAGTGTCCTCGTAACTGCCCTTGGCTCTGGAATCCTCATGTGTATGTGTATGACCGATTGTCTCAGAACTACCCATGAATGGTGGCACCCGTGACACCCGGACATCCTCCAACAATGTAACCGAGGAACATATTTGACTCTCTGCCGAGATAGATATAGTGTATCTCTAACTAATCTCCTCAAGGAGCTCATCTAATCTGGACTCTGATTCTTGAAGGGTTGTCTGTGTGCCTTCCAAGAATCCTCGTGTGCTCACCAACTCATGAGTGAGTCGGTCCACCTCAACCTCCTGCTCCCTCTGTGCCCTGTGATACATCTCGCCAATCACCAATAGGTAATCACTATATATCAATAACTGCTAGTAGTCGGCTCTCATAACAGTCACTCTCTCCATGCATGTATGGAAGTCATTAATGGCAAGTCCCCTATCTGAACTATCATGTGCCATCGAGGCCCTCCAACAATAACTTGCCACTAATGCCTGTGTATCATCAATGCATCTAGTGGCTGCCATGATCATGTCCTCACTGATTCTCAACTATCCTGTCAAGTGTCGTGACCTCTGATCACAACCTTGTTGAGGTGCAACCTCATGCCTCTCATTGCTAGTATCAATGATGGAATCCTCAACAACACACTCCTCAAAAGATAAGGTACTGAACTGCCCATTGTCCATTGTGCTACTGAGTCCTCCTTTATGCCACTGCACACCATCGCCAACTGCGACCCCCATCTGAGTCGCACTGTATTCTGTATGGGCAACTGTATCCTCCCGTGCACTCACCCTACTAATATCATCTGCGCTTGGATCCCATACAGATGTGTCAAGACACGTGCTATGATCATCTCGTCCAATAAGGAGTGCATCCTCATCACTGTAGATCGATCTTGGGAGTAAGTGTCCCAACAAGCTGTCGGTCTCCACAACCTGGTCCATCAATGGAATCTCCAAGACTGGTGACTCACTCTCCTCATAATGATAGGTGTGTGTAAGTTCAACTATCTCCAAGCCATACCTCTCCTCTTGGGTCTACAGATCCATATGTCCCTTGTGTACAATCCCCACAGAAGGCTCCTTTACCATATCAGGAATGCCATTGATATCTTCGTGTGTCGTGGCTAGCATAGGTGACTGAGAAGATGAAAAATGTGGCTCGCCCATCATAGGAAGCTCATCATCCTCGATACATGATTTCCTGGAAGCCATGTCTACACCCATAGGTAGGTCATCCAACCTCCTAATCTCATCATGTCTAAGTGCCAACACATATAAATCCTCACAAGTGTCACCACTATGCTGAAGTGTTGAATCCCCAACATTGCCTGACGGGGAAGATGAAGGACATGCGCTATCATCCTGTCCATCCAACTGTCCCTCAAATGCGCAAGAGTCACTAGCCTCCGTCTTGGTCATTTGGTTGATCTTGTAGTACATGTCTAGCTTTTGTATCCCAACTCTGGCAATGCATTTGGATGATCCGTCAAAAGAAGGTATGGTGAATTTACAAACTTTCCGGATGGAATCCATGTTATGCCCTTGTTGCTGTTGTCCTCCTCTCTGAGGTTCTCTGGGATGGTTCCTGACCCTAAGTCCGCAATACTCGACCAGTGTCATGTCATGATGGAAGTCACGGACCAACGCTGCATTTTCCCTCCTGTACTCTGCAATGTCTTCCGCCTGAGTGGGCAACCTCTGTGCTAACGACTGTTGTGCTAGTGGTGGAGGTGCCCTTTGAAAACTAGAGAACCATGGTCTAGGAATCCTACTCGAAGATGTGTATGTGCGAGTAGGTGTCTGGGGTCTACTGCCTGCCCCCGAGTTCCCTTGTGCTGCATGTGGGGCTGGTGTGGCCGGTGTGTCCACTATAGCTAATCTATTAGCCAACTGCGCCAAAGATTGCGTCACGGTCTGCTGACTGACTACCAAATTGCTGAGTACCTGCATCAAGGCTGCCTCTAGGTCCACGGGTGCCTTACCAGTGCCCTCTGGCCTCTCATATCTGTCTCCCCACATCCTCTCTGCCTCACGCTCTGCCATTCTCTCGGCTTCCTTGTATGCCTCTTCCTCTTCCTCAAAACCGAGAGAGAGGAGGAAAATCTGTATTCTTCAGCCACATGCTCACGACCCTCTGGGTCACCCACTGAACTCATCGACTTTAGTCACAGGCTGGCAGGACTAAAGCTCTGCTGGCAAGACTAAAGCTTTGATACCACTGAAATATCCCTGATCCAGCTGATCTGGATATCTACTGTTGAACTACGGTTTGGCTACTAAATCTGATACTCTGGGGGTTTCTGAATGTGTTTGAGTTACTGTGTGATGATGTTGGTGACTTTTGCATGTGTGTTCCAGTTTATTATATGTTTTAGCAGTATAAGTCAATGCATGCGAAATAAGGACAACACAACTCACTAATATATATATAATGCTGGAAAAGCAAGAAATACAATAATAACTGGAAGCAGATATGATAATCGTGAGTTAGATCTCATGGATCGTTACTGGAATACAAAATAATAGATAAGAAATACCTGTGACCAGAAGAATGGGTGCTGGTCTGCTCATGCACGGATGAATTGGCAAAAAGCAGTCTGGCAACTCACGATAACTACTGTAGAATCTGGAAAACTCGCCCTGATGGCGATACCTACCGGAATGAGATGGAAACTAGCTGAAAAGATGCACCCTGGCCTCTAGACTGACCCCGATGACTGTCGAACTGAAGATTCGACCTTTGAAGCTTTGGATCTCACCCCCTAGGGTTTGCGTACCTCCTGGGCTCAATGAGTGCGCCCTAGTGATTCCACTGACGGAATCTGACGATGTATAGCTCAAAACGATCGTCCTGGTCTCCTCTGTAATGGGTCGGAAGGGATTCCTCAGATTTGTCCCGGTATGCCCCCTAGAACCCCAAATGTGCTTCCTCTGGAGCTGTGCCCTAAATGACTGTTTTTCTCTTTCCGAAAGATTCCACTGTCGGAAACTGACGACAGATGGCTTAATAGGTGCGCCCTGGCTAGCTCTCTAATGGGTCAGAAGGAATCGGCCAAATCTGAATTGTCACAAGCGGTCGCACAAACCCTCTCTCAAACACTTGCGCCCTCACTGGCTGAGCTGCGCAATCACTAAACTGGACACTGTAATGCACGGTGAAATACCTGGATGGTATCTCCGATAAGCTAGGGTGTGTCTCTCAACACCGAAATCGATCAATGGTGGTGGTTTCCTCCAGAAATCCACAAAACAACAAGGGGGTCGATTTCCTCCTCCTTTGCAAATATCTCAACATCAAATCATAACATAATTATGAATTAGGTTGCTTTACCCTTCCTTTATAGCTTCCCGAAACTCTAATTCGTTGTTGAACTTTTCCCTCCAAGTGCCTTTTACATTATTTTATTATTCCTTGATTAAATCAGTTAATTAATTAATCAATTAACCATTTTACCTCTAAAAATTGATTATTCCATCCTTATGGCTTCTTCGACCACTGAAAGTCACTTCTCATCATCTTATCCTGTAATGCTCTTCTTCCCGATTCCGATGTGCTATTACACTAAGAGGTTTCTCCAAGTAATATGCCCATTATGACCTTCGTAGTGAATTTAATTAAGATATGACCCATAATAACTCAAAATTACGGAAATTGTTGTAATGCAACGGAACCAAAGCCAAGCTGTGTGGAATGGATCCTGATGATGAACGATGCAAGTCGGGCCCGATAAAACCCCTCAATATCTCCCGAACTCTCTGTCACCCCTACCTGGCTACTCTGGTAGGCATAACACTCTGTAATGTTATAATGTCCCAAAATGGGGACATTACAGTTGTCGTCTAGCAATAACTGAATCCAACTACATATGATACCGGGGTCCCATATCCACCTCTGTTACACAAGGTAGACTCCCCTCAAGATGTGGCATCTCCAAGTACTCACCATGCATGACACCCACATGCTCCTGATGAGTAGAATGATCAATGGCCAAAGAATCTCAGTCAACTCCTCGAGCAACCACTCTACTCGAAACTCAACTGCATCAAACGCTGAACTACCAAGCACTCCAATCCCTGGATCCCATATCAGAATGGGAATTGCAATGACTCGTGAAATATAGTCCTGTAACATATCAATACCATGAGTCTCCTGCCAATAACACACGGTCTCCACCCGAAATGAGTTTGTCCTCCAAGACCGTACCAACCCCAACACGAACTCCACCAACTGGACCTGCTGCTGCCATAGTGAGGTACTACAAGACTTGAACGAATCACCAACAAGTGACGTGCTCCCCCAAATACCGAAGCTCACTGGAAAGTCAAAGTGACTTCCCCCTGCAAAGATCCACTCGTCTCCATCAGTCCATGAAATGCTGAGCCCTGTAATCCCAGGGTCCCATGCTAGTCTCTGACAGGGACCATCACACGGACGCTTCACTACTATGATCATGACTGTCTGCTCAAAATATACATACAGGATCCCCCACTCCTGGATCCTCATGCTGAATTACCTGTGAAAACGGGGCCTGCTGTCAAGAAGCTGAACCTGTAAAGGTATCTCTGTGGAATCATCATTTGCCTAACCACCTCCAGACTTTGTCATGAGTATCAATAGGGAGAACCTGTCTCGCCACCTAGAACAAGTCCTTGCAAGCCCTCTCAAAACCATCCAAGACTAAAGTATGTTGCTCTCTGGCGCAACCTAGGCCATCATACGACGAAACAACCCACTAACCAAATGGACTCCCGGAGCCCATGGAAAAATTAGAAGTTCATCACTTCCAATCCTTACTAACTGCTCATGTGTCATACTAAAAACTATCGGAAGCCCTCCATCCTCATCCCAAGGAGAATCTGAATTTTTCACCCTCTGAGATATCTGGTATCCCACGGCCTAAGATGCTCACCATCACGCCCAAGGTCTCAATTGTCTGTCTCTGATGATCCACCCCTATCCTATTGTATACAAGAAAGACACTCCAGTCAGGTGGTCTCGACCTACCAACTCTCCATGTCCCCTGCCACTGTCTATCTCCCCCTATGTTGCTGTCAATGATGAAAGTATCGGGAAAAGCTAACAGAAACATCTGTAACGGACTATAGGACTGGAAAGTATCATATGCTTTGGTCAATCCCCACGATTGGACCTGTTATCCATCAAAGTTGCACTGAGATGGACTTCCAGCGAGCTGCCAAAGTTTGAACATCATTTGTTCAAAATCCAGAGTTCAGAAGTTCAGCCGGTCATAAAGACCACCCTGTTACTCTACATTTTCCATAAAAAAAAATTTGTAATAAGAGGTGTTTGCATGATGAACTTGTAAAAGGTCTTAGCCACCTTAAGTCCTAAGCGTGAGTTATACTCTGGAGTGT
>ML796775.1:187811-198694 GCA_009831015.1 Picea engelmannii | reverse complement strand
TAGCATATTTTTGAAGGAGCAGCTAGCATATTTCTGAAGGAGCAACTAGCATACTTCTGGAGAAGCTAACATACTTTTGAGCAGCTAGCATATTTCTGAGGGAGCAACTTAGGATTTTCTGAAGAAGCAAGGGAGCAACAGAGACACTTCTATAGCAGTTAATTTGTATATTCTGGACAGCATCTAAAGACTGTTCTGGGCAGCATATAAAAGGTTGTTCTATAGCAGCTATCTTACTCTGTTCTAAGAGTTATTCTGGAGAACATCTAAAAGTTATTCTGAGCAGCAACAAAGGCACTTCTGTAGCTGCTGATATTTTTGTTCTGGACAACATTTAAAGGCTGTTCTGGACAGCAACTCAAGGGCAGATTTGAGTCAGTCTTAAGGGCACTTTTGGGACAGCAAAAGTTACAGCAATAGCTACAGGTCTGAGGGCAGATCTGAGTAGAGACTTGGAGATATTTAAAGACACAGAGACAGCAGTAAGTGTTACTGGCTTATCTCCTTCTAAGGAAGTCTTGTACTGTCTTTGTACTTGTTGACTGATAATATATCACAAAGAAGTTTGCTGGGTTTTCTTCCCTTGAGGGTTTCCTAGGATAAATAATTGTGCACTCTGTGAATGTTGTTTTCCAATGTTTCTTATGCTTCAGATTATTTGTTAAAAGTAAAAGAATACTACTGTGGACTATTGTTATCTGTTTATGCTTGAAATTCAACAGTTGTTTCCATGCTGGACCTAGTTCTATGCCTCGCATAAAAAAGTCCTTTCAAGATCTGCCCTCAAATACCATTTTCCTATTATATATATAAAAGAATGATAAAAGAACAACTTAATGTAAACCACTGCAGAAGAACACATACCAAGATCTCAAAATTGTCATTGTGAATGCCCAATCGTCTTATCTGAATACTTCCTGAATACGAGGAAGTGAACAGTCCATGACTTTGCTGTCATGACACGCATTTCCTATGCCACTTGTAAGTTTCCAATATCGAAGATAGATGATAAATAGTGAGGTTAAATCAGTTAAGAACCTCTCACTGCAAGACAACACCATAAGGCACTCCTGAAGGTAAGGCCAAAGAAGAAAGTAAAACCTTTAAATGCATTGTTCACTGTTCCCTGAAAAAAAGCAAGCCTTGAAGAATGAACCTTGTTTTGATATGCTTTCTAAATATAGTTTGGAAGAAATCAATGTTCCTTAGCAAGTGTTGCCAGCAATATCTAAGATTCCAAGACTATGCATTCCAAAAGCATTTATTGTGAACTGATGGTCTTTCATGACATCTTGGGTTGTCATGATTTAAAAATCTTTTTGCCAGTGGAAAAAACCTGCAACGTGTTTGTTGGAACAAAAAAGACTGATAAAAGAACAACTTAATAGGTAAACCATTGCAGAAGAACACATACCAGAATCTCAAAACTGTCATTGTGAATGCCCAATCGTCTTATCCGAACACTTCCTGAAGATGGGGAAGTGAACAATCCATGACTTTGTTGTCATGACACGCATTTCCTATGCCACTTGTAAGTTTCCAATATCAGAGATAGATGAGAAATAGTGAGGTTAAATCAGTGAAGAACCTCTCACTGCAAGACAACACCATAAGGCACTCCTGAAGGCAAGGCCAAAAGAGAAAGTACAACCTTTAAATGCATTGTTCACTGTTCCCTGAAAAAAAAAACCCTGAAGAATGAACCTTGTTTTGATAGGCTTTCTAAATATAGATTGGAAGAAATCAATGTTCCTTAGCAAGTGTTGCCGATAATATATAAGCTTCCAAGACTATGCATTCCAAAAGCGTTTATTGTGAACTGATGGTCTTTCATGACATCTTGGGTTGTCATGATTTAAAAATCTTTTTGCTAGTGGACAACACCTGCAACATGTTTGCTGGAACAAGCTATGTAAAATTTAGCTATGGTTTTGTCTTCAGAACCAAATCATATGCATTTTCGTGTTTCTATTTAAAAAGGAAACCATCTCACTCAAGAGTTTGAAAGCCATTGTAAATTCTCCATGCCTACAAACTCCATCTATTAGAGTACTATAAGCAATAGCATCTGGGAGAAGGCCTTTCTCCAACATCTGAATAAAAGTCTCTTTGCTTCATCCAATCTTCCCCCTTTGCAGAAGCCATCAATGACTGTGGTATATGTGATGACATTGGGAAAGCAACTTTCGTGTTTAATTGAATTTACCAGCCCCATAGAGGCATCGTAATTCTCATAGAGACCACCAATAACAGCACTGCCATGAACCCACATGCAATCCATATCATTGAAAATATCACAACCTGCTCATATATGCAGGCTGACAGAGTAAATGTGAATATTCCAAGAACAAAATAATAGCTCCACTTAAGCACAAGACTATATTGTTCCTTTATTGGTATGTTCTGACAACATTTATCAGTAGCCATGAAAATGTTTGTTGTATAAACTACGACTTGTCAAAGCATTTGAAAATAAAAGGCCTTTCAAATGTACTTATGCCAACAAAGCTGCAGATTGAACTCAGAGCTGTACAAACATGGCCAATATTGCCAATCTTGTTCCAATAGATATTGAGTTGTAAACGGAGCTGGAAATATTGCCTACAACTCATCCATTATTTGCAAATATTTCCTACAACTGATACAAGTTATCTTATAAGGAAAATTAGTTCTTTGCAGTCTTTTTAATGCAAATCATAGATTCCAAATTTCATGAATGCCTATTCACAGAAGACGCTTTAATGCTTCCATTTAAATCCTTCAGATTTTTTTTTTTTAAATTTACTTCTGCAAATGCTTCCTATGAGCAATATACAAAAACATCAGCACAACCAGAATGACAATCCTCTGTTTGAATTTCAGAATTCAAAGATCCAAGTTCCTTCTCCACTCTATCAAACTCACACTCAACTCTCACCAATTTCTGTAATATTTCATTTTTTTAAATTCCAATTGCCTCTCAGATGGATATTGTATCTGAAAAGTGTCACCAGTCTTTGAATTTACTGGTGCAAAAGGATTACTATTCAAATACTGAGCATCCAATGGAGCTTCCGCATCATGAATCTGAGAAACACAAACTGGCAAAGTACCCTCTTCCAGTAAACTAAATTCTCCATGTTTACAATTATTTGGAATATTATTGCACAACTTGTCACAATCGACCAACTTAAAAGATCCACCTCTGAAGGAATATGCATGTTCATCAAGTAAAGAAATGCTCATCAATTAATCAAAAGGTTTAGGAGGCTTGCATTGTGTACTGTCGAGGATTGGTTCTGGACTTCCCATTTCAACATTTGTCCCCAGTGAATAGCCATCTTCCTGAGATACATAAGTCTTTAACTGAATAACGCCATTCTTGTCACTATCATCATTAGTACCATCAACACTCTGTTTTTAATACTTTGCTAATCCTTCACCCCAACCAAGGCGTGGCTTCTTTTTTTGACGAAATTTGTCATTTGTGCCATGGAAAATGCTTGAAGTTGACTCTCTCTCATTGAAAGTTGAGGTTACAGGAACATATATATCCTGCCTCCAGTCTTCATGCATGTCGTATCCATTGTGGGGTTTTGCAAATTGTTGTTACGAACTTTGAAACCGCTACTACCTTTGACTCTGCTAGTAAGAGTCGGAAGGGGTGCTTCTTTACTCTGTATCGTTCAAACATAGAGATATCTTGCTAGAATGTCAAAACCAAAGGAAGAAAGCGGTTTATCTTCGAATCTGTGATGAATTTAACCATGGAGAATCCTCCTGAAAGAAGAGGGTTGTATCTCTGGGCTGACATGGAAGGTCGTACGATTAGGGTAGGGTCAGTGCCAAAAAAGCTCGCGTGTACAGAGGTTTTGTATTGAAGGATGATGATCGCTTCAAGCTAGGATGCGAAGACTAACATGTTATACCATTCCATGAAATAACATTTTGTTCCGGCATTCTGTCAAACAGTTGGTGTACTTCCCTCAACAAACCATGGCAAGCTCAAGCAAATATCATAGCATTCCACGAAACACTTCTTCGTTCTGGCATTCTGTCAAATATATGACGAGCATATACAAATCTACCATTTTGGGTATATGCGAAACCAAATTTCGCTCAGGCATTTAATCAAACAGATGACGACCATCCTCTACTCTCTACTCTCCGATTTTTAGCATATCCTAGAAAATATGAGTAAGGCCATTGATGAGTTTCTCGATATTAGGAACACCATTCCAATTGATTTTTCTCGTGCATAACATATCAATTATATTGCCCAATATCTTATCCATTTATGATCACAACATATATTAGCTCTAATAATTTTGAACCCAATGATATATACATGATCTCTAATATCTAATTTTGAACCCAATGATATATACATGGTCTCTAATATCTAATAATTAACTTAAAACAAACTACAAGGTGGGAAATGAACTCTAATAATTACTTGAAAATCAAGCACAAGGAGTGCTCTCTATATTATCGGTGGCTAAGCTATTGCAGCCTGAGTGGGTTTGGTACAGTGGCATATATGATTCACTGCAACCCTAGCAACTTTCAAAGCTTTGAAATCATTTGGTTAACGTTATAAGTGGTTTATAGCAGGTAATTTTGATATCTACTTTTGCCAAACACTTTGCGCACAGTCTCTATGCTCCCTTTTTGAGCATACACCGCAACGATTGTATTCCAAGAAACCACATTAGTTCAAGCATTATGTCAAACAGTTGCATGCATACCTTGCAAACTTCACTTTTGCACTCTATATCTTGCCCATGTAGGTCCAGTGTTGAAACTAGAGCTCTGATACCACTTTGTGGTGTACTTGTCCACCTCAGTGTCTACTGGGATGGCGGGGCACTGAGAATTTCACCAATTTCCCTCTAACATTCATTATAACATCCACATTTAAATCGAACATGCCACATAACATACAAAGCCATAACAAAATCACTATATAATTCACAACATAAACCATACAATGTAGCATTTAACACAAACACAAACACATGAACATAATACTTATCTCTTAAAAATCCATTGATTGGCTGCATACCTACGATGCTCCACCCAGCCATAGATATCACTTCTCATAAAATCTTAGCAGTGGATCACCCCCAAGCTAGGGCTATGACTCCACCAGGGCAAAGGGATTCCTAATCCAAGCATAGTCCACAATCAGTACCAACATGATCTAGGCCAAGGTACCAAACCTCAGTAGCACTCCAAACTACAGTGTCTCATTCCCCATAAGCCTGCACAACCCAAGGTAGTGTGCCCCCTTCTCTGCACCGTAGTCCCTCAGGCTACACCACTACCCTTCAAGGCCTCCAACACAGGCCGACCAAGAAGTCTCAGAGCACTATGGCTCTAGGAGTTCCAACTTCCCTTAGAGAGGTCTTCAGGTACCCTCCAGGCCTCACACCGGGGAAACTATCCCCACACTTCTCCCTCCAGGGCTTCAAACTTCTCCAAGGCAACCCAAGGAGAAGTGTACACACACCCATATCCACCTAGGATCCACAGGGTAAGATACGTAGTCTCTGATCACCATCTTCCCCAGAACAACTCCTGTAGTCAGCATGGTAAGAATGGAGTGAATGAATGGATAATTAAACCAAATTCCCCCTTTTTATATGCATATGTCCTTTTTATATTATATTGTTATATAATATAATAATATAAATGCTTAGGGAATTATTATATTATATTTTCTTAGACTCCTTGGCTTAAGCTCCCTTTACCTAGCACTTATCCCCCTTTCCCACTCGTGGAGTCTTAGCCCCCCATATTCTTTTCTTCCCTTAGTCTGCAATCATGGTGTTATTTTTATTAATTAGTGCATATGTACACTTTATAATACAATCTCTCTAGCTTTTGATCACCTTTACATGAACTCTAGCCTAAACACACCGGCTCACCAACCTAAGTATCATATGGAGGTTCTTTGAACCAAACATATTGGCTCACCAGCCTAAGTATCATATGTACAATATATTTACAATCCGAGGGTTAAGTTGGGGTATTACACTGACATAGATCAGCCTTGGAACACCTTGCACCGTCCTTGAATTCCCTTCCTCATCCAGGCACGTGAAAACCTTGTTGTAACAATCCAGGACAACACGATGCATGTCCAACCAATCCATACCAATTAATCAATCATATGACCCAAGTTGTATGATGTTTAATTACACCTTAATGCTAACTCCACTCATGCTTACTAGGAAATCCTTGACAAGTTCATTGATTTTCCTCTTGGTTCCAGTGGCTAGTTGAACCAAGCAAGAATTTTCATGCTTACATCTCTTCAATTTAAATCTTTCAACTATTTTTGGATTTGTATAGCTATGAATAGTTCCAAAATCAATCAAAATAGCTATGGGTTTGTTATCAATCTTACCTTCTACCTCAATTAGACGGGATTGGTAGTCTTCTTGTCTGTTGTCCAAGGCTGCATAAATGTCTAGCATGCTCCTGCCCATGTCATCCATTGTACCATCTTCCTAAATGTCATGCATAGTCCTCATCCTATCTCCCTTGTGAGGAAAATCCTTATACAAGTGGTCTCCTTCACATCCCCAACACTTTATAAGATGTTGTCTTGGCCTTTTCCCCAAGGAATCTATCATTTTATGCTCACCTTATTCTAACTGTCCTTGTCGATATGCTTGAGAGATGGTCTTGATGAAAGGTAGCTTGAATCCTTTCTTTTTTTGATCCATCTTTCTTCTTTTCTTATCTTCCTAGGCCTTTTGGAAAGTTGGCCTTCCTTTGTTTTACTCATATAAATAGTTAACCTTCCTAATGGATTCTTCCAAGGTTCTAGGCTCATCAAATTGGATTTTATCTTTTTAAAATGATGGAAAACCACTCAAGAACCTTTGGATTTTTACCTTCTCATCCTTAATGAAGTCCACGTACCTCAAAAGCTCCAGGAACTTCTTCTCATACTCATCCATTGTCATGCTTTTAAGCTTGAGTTCAAATAACTCTTGCATCTTCTTGTCATAATATTGCTTTGATAAGTATTACCATTGGAAACATATATTGAAGTTCCCCCATGAGATCCTCTTCTCATCAATGTGCTTAACCTTATTGAGTTGATCCCACCACACGAATGCTTTTCCTTGAAGATGGTAGGTTGCAATTCTTGCTTCTATATTTGATGGGTAAACATGCAATTGGAAATACTTTCTCATGCCCAACAACCAGGATTCAACATCTTCTCCTGTCCTATTCTCTTAATCAAATGATGGTGGCTTTATTTTCCTAAGCTCTCATTCCAAAATATCTGACTCTCGCCTCCTTCTCTGATTTGTGACAGGGGACACACTCAAGTTTCTCTCTGACCTTGAACATTCACATGTTCTTCTATTCAAGTGTCCTCATGAACGATGATGATTATGATGATGATGCCTGCTAACACTCCCTGGTTGCCTAGATCCCCCATGGTCATCCCTCCTATCATGAGATCTAGATGCTGCTACTTGCCTTGCACAAGCTACTTGTTTGGTACCAGAATCTTTGTTGACTTGTCTCTGCAACATATTCAGACTCTGTAGCAGCTCCTCCTAATCTCTCATCATCCTTTCATTGTCCTCTCTATAGCTCTGCACTTCCTTCTACAAACTTCTCATAGTTTCAACCAACTCCACTGGCTCCACCCTGCTTCTATGCCCATTGGACTCAGTCTCCACATTTCCCATGTTGACATGTAAGCCTCTTACCTCCTCCTCATAGCCATAAGATCCTTGGGCATCCTCCATATCTCTAGTCCTCATATATGAACCATATATGTTTTGCATGTACCTCTATTTCTGTAAGAAATGTGCATGCGACAATTATTGTTAGAGTTAAGCATATGAAATTTTCATTAATTAAGCAACGAGCCTTTCTTTTCCTTGAATTTTCGAAGAGCACTGATAAAATAATAAAAAAACTGAGCTTCAAACATAGTCCCTTATAAATTATATTTCCGATGGTTGTACCCATGCCCGTACCTCTATTTCTACAAGAAACGTGCATGCAACAATTATTGTTAGAGTTAAGCATATGGAATTGTCATTAATAAGCTACAATCCTTTATTTTCTTTAAATTTTTGAAGAGCACTGATAAAATAATAAAAAAATTGAGCTTTCAAACATATTCCCTTCTGAATTATATTTCCGATGGTTGTACCCATACCTCAATATGATTTTTGAGCTAAAAGTTATGGCTTTCTGAAATCAACAATTTTACTCATTTTTGTACCTATTTCATTGGTACCAAAAATCTCAAGGGTTGACTTTTGCGTGTTGTAGAAGAAAATATGGCAAGAACCAATAATTTTTTTATATTAGGAATTGATAGTATACATTATTTTATTTTTTTTACAAAAACGAAGAAGAATTTTTATTAATAAAACCATGTGCAAGCACATAGGGAGATTACATCCCGTCTTTGAAGCCATACAAAATATCTAGCTAAAATCTATTACATGCTTCTTCATACTGATTTAACAAAATTCTCATGCTCACTACAAAATCTCTTGGTCTAAGTACCAAGTAGATTCTAATATAGACACCTAGTACATAAATGTAGAAGCACATAAAAACTAATCAGAGGAGGCATGCCTAGACTTAGCATTACTTCCATTATGTGCTTCCAGAGGGGTGAATTGAGGTCTAGATGTTGAGGGGATTCACTCGGACCATCCACTGAGTTTGATTGACTATCCACCATGAGACCCTTGTTGACTCAAAAAATCGCCAACTAAGCCACCAAGCTTGCAAATGGTTGTAGAGCACAATTTAAAAATTTACTTATTTATCTATGATATAAATATCTAAATATAGGTGGGACCCCATAGAGAAGAAGAGATAATGTTTATTTTCAAATATTCCTGGAATAGCGATATTGTTAATCTATGGAGAATAGATGATGGTTTCTCCTTCTTCCTTTCAGTTCGATTATGAGCTCCATTTCTAGTTTGATTGAAAGAAAATGATTATGCTAGTAAAACTTAAAATTATGCATATTGCACATGATTTACTCATTGAATGCTGCACAGTTATGATGTTGAAAACTCAAAAGGGGCTTCTCATAAAAGTATTCTCTCATTCCTAATGCATACAATGCCTCACAAGGAAATGATCATAAGTGGTTAAAGTTCCACACATGACATATTTTAAAAGGGGTGGTTGAATTATTTTATACACATATGGTATAACAATGTGGTTGCCATATACAAATCTTTGCATATAATGTCAAGTGCCATTGTATATATACAATGTTTGTTTGGTTCTATATGAAAAAGGTGGTGTGTGGTTGTTAAAGAGCTGAAGGTTTTAATGTGTATTACATTCAACACTGACATTCTATATTGTTACCATCACCATCTTTCGACTTAAGCTTCAGATTGGAATCTATGTATACTATGCATATTTAACTCACATTGAATGTGGTTTTATGGAAAGGCTATGACAATGGAGTTTGATAGGAAGGTTAGGTCGTCGTTTGAGCTGGAAACTTATGTGGTTAATGACGTGTTTGAGTGCCATGTGATGGTCTGCATACCTGGATCTACTACGTGGCTTGCTATTCATTTATAATTTGAGTGGAAATATGATTTGGATTAAGAGTTAATGCATGTTGATGTTTTGGGGAACGTGATGGTTCATGCATTGAATGCATGGATGCGAGATTCACTTGCATAGAGCTTACCATACCACACTGTTTGGCATTTCATTTTGACATTTGGGTTTTGTAAGCTGTCGAATAACGTTGTGTCTTTCAGGCCTCTGTTGGTCGTTGTTGGTAAATGTGGCTCATTTTTCTCGGAGATACTTGAGAAACAAAAGAAGATGTGCAGTTTAGCTCGTACCCATCAAATGTTTCTTTCATTTTTCAATAATAGTTTTGAGAAAATGGCTTTGTTGGTCTGTGAATAAGTATGTTGTTTGTCCATCTTTCAAAGTTTTTTTGTCAATTCGAATGAGGGTTTCCATGCCTCATTGTAAAATATTGAACCCTGGTTATGGAAACTGTTATCTTAACTATGTAAATAAAAGGGCTTGAATGTTGTTGTGACTCTTCTGTATTTTTAAAAGAGAATGCAATTCTTGATAAATTGTGAAGCAAAGAGAAATACAGAGAGAAAAGAATAGAACAACATATTGAAATGTATGAAGAAGTACTGAAGTAGTTGAAGTACAATGCAATGGGAGATGGTTGAGCTAAATAGGCTCAAACAAGACAAAAATAGAAAGTACAGTTGTCCAATACAACTGGCAGTGTACAGTCAGACTGTTGAGGTTACATTATATTTAACACTCCCTCTTAAACTCAACAGTTACAATCATCATCACTGACTATGCCTAAGTGTTGTCTCTGAAAATCAAAAAATGACTTTCCTAGTGGCTTTGTAAAGATATCAGCAAGCTGATCTCGAGAACCACAAAATTGTAGTGCAATATCACCATTATTGACTAGCTCGCGTATGAAATGAAAACGAGTGTCAATGTGTTTTCTTTTCTTGTGAAACACATGATTTTTGGATAAAGCAATTGCTGATGTATTGTCACAGAAAATAGGAGTTGGATCCTTTTCTGTATGTGACATATCTTTCAATATTCTTCTCAGCCACACAACTTGACAAGATGCTGAGGTAGCAACGACATACTATGCCTTTGCAGAAGATATTGAAACAATTGGTTGCTTCTTTGATGCCCATGAGATTAGGTTCGTGCCCAGTTGAAAAACATGTCCATATGTGCTTTTCCTGTCATCTAGGCTGCCTGCAAAATCACTGTCTGTGTAACCAGAAAGTTGATTACTATCAAATTTAGTGTACCATAAGCCAAAATTGAGAGTTCTTGCAACATATCTCAAAATTCGTTTCGCCATTTTCCAA
>ML796775.1:152132-170832 GCA_009831015.1 Picea engelmannii | reverse complement strand
GGGGGGGGGGAATGGGAGAAGGTCCAGGAGTAGGAGAGGGGAGCGATGAGAATTGGAGGCACCAATCAGGTTCAAGAGGGTCAAGGCCCAATAAGGGGGGGATTTAGAGAGGGTGTCTTAGGAAGCATCAGAAATAAGACAAATAGATTGGGAATCTACACAAGAAGGGGGAGAGGAAGATCCTTCAAAAATGATCTTGTTATGGGTTAACCATACCTTCCAACAAACAAACTTGGGAAAGGAGATCATACTTTTTGAAAGAGAGATTTCCCTTGGAATGTGCTTGCATAGAGGTATTTCCACATGTAAAAAAGATTACTAGGAGAATGAGGCCATCTCACTTAGGTATACAACTCCTTCAGAGCAAATTTATAGACTTCATGAGAAAATGGGAAGTGCAGAAAAGGATGTGCAGTTGTCTC
Organism: Picea engelmannii; assembly: GCA_009831015.1. Taxonomy (NCBI): domain Eukaryota; kingdom Viridiplantae; phylum Streptophyta; class Pinopsida; order Pinales; family Pinaceae; genus Picea; species Picea engelmannii. Next base: position 170,410 of record ML796775.1, on the reverse strand, counting down.
CTGTATCTTCTTGCATAAGGTGCATCCGAAGGGTCCCATGAAGCCCCTTTTGAGTAAATTATCTCCAGAAAGTAGCTTACTATGTGATAGCGTCGAAAAGAAAAAAAATATATTCGACAGTCCTTTGTTGTTCCACATGTTCCCCCATTTTTTAATGTGGGAAGGCATATTTGTCCAGGACATAAGATATGAATATCCTTTCTTAACAGAGTACCTATGTCGATCCCATCCTCTATAATCTTATTTGTTCCTTTGAATTGGGGCATAAACTCTACGATTGGATTGAAGCAGGTAAGATGCGTAATGAAAATGATCTGAAACAGGTCCCAAATACCATCCCTCCCAAGCCCCAGAGGAGTAGTCTCATTTCAAGATGTCATACAGAGTGCTCTTACCTCAATATTTCAACCAATTGAGAATAGGAAGAAAATAAGGATCTTGATGAAAGGGGGATTACCCATAATCCCATCTGAGAGGAAAACCATTTTCTTTCCATTACCTTGGATCCATGTAAGCTTACTTTGTAGAAGTGGTAGTGCAGGTATCAACATACGCAAAATAAGGGATCTTTGATGATTTACAATGGGTGCATGAAGACTTCTTATCCATTCTTGCGAAAGATATTTATTGAGAAGAACCTTTTTCCACTGGTATTTTGTCCATGTTATCAGTATCCAAATAATTTTAGCTCCTAGAGCCAAGTTAATGAGACATGGATATTTAATTCCCAAATCTCCATGATTACGAGGAGATCACACAATTTCTCACTTCACCAAATGCATTATTTTGTTGTTTGTGCATCCTCCTTGCCAAGGGAATCTCTGAATTTTCTGGGCTATTGCCTGGTTGATTGAGATTGGAGCCAATAGAGTAGAGAATTGGAAAATGGAAAGGGCAGATAGAACTAATTTCATCGAAGAAAAAAGGACAACTTTCTCTTTCCTTCCCTTTCCTCCTTCTCTTCTTCTCTCTTTTCTCTTTACTCACCAACATATCGATGCCAAAAGCACATTCTTCGCCGACATATTGACGAAAAAATGTCTTTTCCTCGTTGACATATCAACGCAAGATAATCTTTATTCACCGATAAAATATCTTTCTTCTTGCTGATAAAGGTCTTTTTTCTTCACTGATGTTTTGGTGAAAAATTCACATTTCTCACCAGCATTTCGGATAAGAATTTACATTTCTCGTTGATGGCTTATTCACTTTTCTCGTCAAGTTTTCGACGAAGAATTCATATTTCTTGCAGAAATTTTGGCACAAAATTTAGTTTTCTCGCTGATGTTTCTGGTGAAGAATTCACATTTCTCACCGATAAAAATCCTTCTCTATTGCTGATAGAAATCCTTCTTTATCGCTGATAAAAATAATTATTTATCATTGATAAAATTCTTTTTTATCATCAGTGTATCAATGAACAATCCACTTTTCTTGTTGTTGTATCAACGAAAACCACTTCTTTGTTAATGTATCAGAAAAGAAATACACTTTTCTTTTCGTGTATCAGTGAAAAATCCATTTTTCTCACTGGTGTATCGGGGGAAAAATCCACTTTTCTCGCCGATGTATTAGCGGAAAATCTTCTTTTGTCACTGAAACACTTTCTTGGTAGTGACCCAAACATATATTTTCTTTCTGACACCCTGTAACAATGACCTTAAGAGATATTCATTCACCGATGTATCAACATAATATTTACATTCTTCGCCAATACACACTGTATCGACGACTAAGGGACATCTTCATACTTAGTCGTTTTTCACATTTTTTGGGTTCGCGATTGTCGCAAGCATTTCGAAAATTCCTGAATTGTCTGTCTAAGTTGAAATCCAACAACTAGAGGCCAAAATGACCCCCACACAATGAAAAAAACATAATTTTTTTTAGATTTTAGGGCCTTGACCCGATTTTTCATCTGCTAGGAAAAAACAAAATTTCACCCAAAAACTACACATGATGAAATTTTCTCTATTGTAGCAGACCCATACAACCCTGGTGTTGCAACCAGAGCTTTGATACCACTTTGTAGTGCTTCCATTACTTAACCCATAAAATGTTTCTGATACCCTTAAACTAAATGCATCTAACAACATTTCTAAAACATTAATGCAACTGATTGTACACATATACAACAACATCAATTCACTTAAAAATCAGAGTAATATGCACAACAATAAAAACCCATTACTAAAAATAGATAACAAAGATAAAACACTTATATTTTAACAGTAATTGTGTAACCGATTGCAAGGGATGGACATTTTTTCCAACCGTATATTTTTTTCTCCAAATATGAGCAACAAATCACCCTCGAGCTGGGGCTATGAATCCACAAAAATGGTGTCTCTCATAGTCCAATTCACTCCCATAACAAACTAATTTTCCTACAATTATCCCAATCCACTAGCTCTCTTCCTCTTAACCTGCACAACCCAAGGAATTGGGATCCCCCTTCATTGCTCACAGTCCCTCAGGCCTTGCCACTTTCCTCCAGGGATCCAACACAGATTGTCTAGGAATCTCTATTATTGGGGACTCCAAGGATGCTAGCTACCCCAATAAAACTAACAACAATAACTCACTACTCTATAGAAATTTCTCACACAAAAAATTATCTCTCTACAAGCCTAACAACCTACTTCTTCATGAAACAAGAGATCCAACAAGATACCCACAACACCTACTATGGTTGCTTTTAAGCTCCAATGCTCTCCACTCCCTTGCTGCTCCAACAACTACATGCAAAAACTTCCCACAATGGGCATTTGAATTTCCCTTTTACCCATGAAAGTTGACTCACATTCCCCAATGTTGATTGTACTCAACTCCCATGCTCTCATAATTATTGGATGTGACTTTTCCCACCAACCCTCTTACATGTGTTTAATGATTGGGCTCTCATACACTCAAAAGGAAATTAGAAGGTTCACTCAAGATAATAATTTTAGGAAAGTGGGTTGGAATTAATACCCATGAATAATCTCCCCCCTTGGATTCCTCACTTAGACATTCCCTTATCTTGTGGAAACTTAGCCCCCAATTAATTTTTCTGTGTCCACCCGCAACCAACATCACATTTATTTTATTATTATGATATACAATGTTTACAAATTACATATTTGGGCATGTGGCCATACAACATATTTAATTACATATCGCTAAAACGAGGACGTTACAATAAGGATGCAATATGGAGGCTCGGGAGTAGGGCATTATGTCTAGCCAAAGGCGATGACAATACACAATTTTTCCATAGTCATGCAAACTCTCAGGTAAAATCCAATACCATTTGGCAGATGCAAAAACCTAATAGCACTAAGGCACAATATTTTGAAGACATTACCACCTAGGTGTGGATTTTTTCAATAACATATCCAAAGAGGAAAGTAGAGTCACCATAGGTAAGGTAGTAAAGATGAATACCTACTTCCCAAGCTTTGTATCGTAAGAAAACAACAAAATCTCTACTAGAAGAAGTCACAAAGGAGGAACTATAGGTAATTTTACATAGTTTTCAAAAGGATAAGAGCCATGGGTTGGATGAGTGGACGATATAATTATTTTTGAGTTTTTTTAAGCTATTTGTGGATGACCTACTGAGGATTATAAATGAGTCTAGAGTATAAAGGAAGAAGTTAGCAACTTTCAACACAAAATTCATTTCCATAATTCCAAAAACCGATAATCCAATATTATTTGATCAATTTCAACCCATCTCACAATGTAACTGTATCTCACTATGCAATTACCAAAAGAATTGAAAGGAATATGTCGGCTTCAATCTTTCATGAGAAATTTAGCTTCTTGAATGGAAGGAAAATCCATGAGGCTATCAGGGTATCTTGGGAGGGGTTTCACTATGTTATAACAAGGAAGCTACCTTATGTGGTTATCAAGTTGGATCTTTCAAAAGCATATGATAGAGCTAGTTGGTTATATTTGAATATGATGTTAATACACTTGGGATTTGATGTCTACTTTGTAAACTGGATCGTGAATTGTGTATATTTGGTTTCATTTGCAATTCTAATAAATAGATTTGCTTCAACTTTTTTGATATCGGACGGGGGGTTAAGATAGGGATGCTTACTTTCACCATTGTTATTCCTTGTCATTGTATAAGGGTTGAGAAAATATCTATTAGAGATAAAAAGTATGGGTTCATTTTGAGGAATAAATTTTGGAAGGAGTATAAATTTATCACATCTCTTCTTTGTTGATGATATTTTTTTTATTGTGGTGGATCAAGGAGGGGTGTGCTTAAACTTAAAGAGATATTGGACCTCTATGGCATAGCCAAAGTATGTTAGTAAACATTTAGAAGTCTATAATATCTTGTACTGAGTTTATGAGCAAGAGATTAGATATTTTACACATCTATTTCCTCCTCGATCAATTGATTTAGAAGCTGGGGTAAAGTATTTAGGTTTCATTAAGCCCAACAATTATGGGAAAATGAATTGAAATTGGCTTACTGCTAAAATGGAGAAGATGTTATTTTCTTGTGTAATGTACCTACACAGGATAATATGGGGTACCCAAGGAAACACCTAAAGGGACAATGAATGTAATGTGGCCATAATCACAGAATAGGTCCACTTGGTAGTTGATGGGTAATAAATAGGCCCACTATGTAGTTAAGAGGAAATAATATAATAAAAAGGGGTAGTTGGCATATACCCCTAGTAATGCTCATGCGAAAATATAAATACATACGAGTATTATTGTATTGGATATATGTTGGATATATTGTTGGGTAGGAAGCATAGCTTGTGGAGTTATTCCTTCCATAATGAGTAATTGATGGTGTTACCCTACCTTAAGAGTTCTTCTCTACATTCTTGTGTTTATGGTGCATGTGCTAAGTGATAATTATATATGTTTTATCCATATATTGGATTATGAATGGTCATGGTATGAAAATCACCATTGTGGAGAAAATTGGGCAAATGTTACATTTGTAGCTTATGTATGTATTGTAATTTGCATGCACAATTATTTTTTTACAAGCCATATGCATACTTCATACATATCGGTTTCATATTCATAACAACAAAGATAAATCTATGCAATTACCATTGTTATATCAACATGTCAAGTACATGAAACTACTCATGTTTTACTTATGTGTAGTCACTTGACCTTGACCTCGAGAAGATGTTGAGCCTTCCAAATGAAGTATATGAATTTGTTTTTTGAAAAGTGCCTTAGGAAATGAAGACATATAAAGAGATTCATGAGGTTTATTTTGTATTGCAAACTTCCTACTATTGATTCGTAGATGCCTTCAACAAGAGAAGGTCATTATTTCTATAAAACTTGGTAGAAAGAACAATTCTATTAATGTTCACTTGGATAAAATAGTGCAAGTCTCTACAAATCATATCTAGAGCACAAAGGTTGAGGGTGAAAATGTTTAAAATTTTAAATATTTGAATATTACTATGGATAAATATCTTTTGCACTCATTTTTTCATGCTATAGACATGGATGATGTGGATATTATTCTTGGATATCCTTGAATGGACTCGTTTGTTATGGTTAACATTAGTGTTTATTTGAAATATTTAAGGGATCTTTAATACATATTTATAATAATGTATGAATATTTCTACATGAAATTATGTTACAAGTTATATCAGTTTGATATTTCAGTTTGTACACCTATAGGAGATCTACCTACTGTTTGATATTTCAATTTGTATACCTATAAGAAATTATATTACAAGTTATAGGGTTGTAGAAAAGTTGTACATCTGTCTATACCTTTGTTTTTGCAATTGTAAACTTAAAACCCTTTGCTGTGAAAAAAAATAACAAAAAATGTCTTCTTAGACAAATAAGGCAAATTTTGCGTTGGTGTAAATTTTGCCTTGATGCAAAACACACACCAATCTACACTAAACTACACACCTAGGTCTCAAAAATCATTCCATTTGAGTGGTTGAAATTGTAAATGATTTGTTAAGTCATTTTTCATAAGCATATATACTTAGTTTTCCATTTTTAGTCATAAAAGACTCAACTATGCAAAAATATGCAAGAGAAGCCTAGTAAAACCCTATAAATGCACAACCTATTCGCAAAAAGTAATCCAAGGCTGTATTATAACTTATATTTGAGTTGTGAAAGTTGATCGAGGTGTGGCTTATCATATTATACATGTTCATGTTGTTAATTTTTCAATTGCAAGTTTAAAAAGGGTTGTTGTGCAAAAGAGGCAAAGTTTGCCTTATAATTTGGAAGGTTGAAATTGTACTAAGTAACCAAATTAAAATGCACAGCCAAGCTTTCGTGTAGCTCCAATTTTTTTTGTATAAGTTGTATGATGGAGTTAGATCTATGGTAAATTTACCTATGTCATTTAAATTGCAATTGAATAACTGGAGAGGTTTCTTTCATGCACCTAGATTTGGTATTTCATGAAAAATTGAAGGAAAGACTGCCTTAGAGTAAAATTCATGCCCTAGTCTCAATTTTGATCCAAATTGAGTGGTTCAACTTGAAAAAGGTGTAATTTTTGATTTTACACATCTCTATAACCTTATATTGACATTTTCAGACAAAAACCCGCTTGATGTGCATAAAGGCTAAAAATTGCCTTGTAAAACCAAAGGGCCAAATTGTTAAATTTGGCTATATGAAAATGCATACCCAAAGTTGGCCAAGCCTCCATAATTTAATATTTAAGTTGTAAATTGATGATTAGAATATTTATAACATGATTGTACAATGAGGAGTACGTTTACACTCCAAAAAGGATGAGTTCTATGCACACATATTCACGACCTTTTGATGAATCAAAGGATGGTGGGTTATGAGAGAAATCAAGGTCAATGACTTCTAACCAATCAATGATATGTAGAAAATGGCATAAAACTTAACAACACATAATTATCCCATATAAGAAAATACTTTAAAGAGAATAAATCCTAGTAAATATAGAGTTTGTTCACCTCCAAATTGATTGATTCAATTTGGAGAGTGTGTAAATTATGTTTTTACATCTACATATAACTTTGTTTGTGCATTTAGAGAAATAAAACCCGTTGCTGTCACCAAATGACCAAAAATTGTCTTATAAAATGAAGAGGTCAATATTACATGATATATTACAAGTTACAAGGTTATAGAAAAGTTTTACATCTGTCTATACCTTTGTTTGTGCAATTGGAAAATTAAAACCCTATGTTTTGCAAAAAGACCAAAAATTGTCTTGTAGGACAAAGAGGGAAAGTTTTGCATTGGTGTAAATTTTTCCTTGGTGAAAAATGCATGCGAGGCTACAATAAAATGCACACCTAGGTCTAATTACTCATTCAATTTGAGTGGTTCAAATTGTAAATGTTTTGTTGAGTCATTTTACATAGGCTTGTATACTTAGTTTTACATTTGCAGTCATAAAATACTCCGTTGTGAAAAAATAGGCAAGAGATGCCAAGTAAAACCTGGAAATGCACAATCTGTTTGTAAAATGTAAGCCAATGTTGTATTACACCTTATATTTGAGTTGTGCAAGAATTTGGGGGTGTGGTTTATCATATTAGGCCTATTCATTCTGTTAATTTTTCAATTGCAAGGGATGTTGTGCAAAAGAGACTGTTCGACAACACATGTATTCCAATAGAGGATGAACACCTTCAATAACCACTTGCACAACCAGATAAAAAATCAACACACCGATGTTTTACGTGGTAAAATGACTGTGGGGAAACATCCATGGCCCTAGCCAACATGGCCACTTGGAGCAATTTATTAATGCAAAAGAAAAATATTACAAAGATATTTACAAGAGAGTTTCTCACAATCAATCGTCAACAAATGACCCTCCATTCTCTTTAAATAGAGATCATGAACCAATCGAGTGTTAAGCCACAAATCGATGTAGATGTTAAGATCGAGGAGAATATGAGTTGTCAGATCACTCTATGTCAGGAACATATCGTGATCGTCAGATTACCTAACTACAAATGCATACTAAAGAAACACACTTTTACCTAATGACACATTAGACCAAGTTGATCTTAACTAACTCCTTAGTGTCTAAATATCCTAACATCCCCCATTAAGAACAACTTGGGATATGATTGAAGGATTTACAAAGGTGACACAATAGGAGAAGGAAGGAGGCATTAGAGCCTATCCTCCCTCAATGACAATTTCCTGAACTCCTAACATAGAACGAAGTTTGGAAACCTTTGCTTCTATAAGAGACTTTGTGAAAATGTCTACAACTTGATCTTTTGTAGGGAAAAAGATCACTTCAATAACTCGATCATGAATGAGCTTTCTGATGAAGTGCATGTGTAGCTCGATGTGTTTGTTGTGCTAATGTTGAACTGGATCTTTGGTGAGCTTGATGGCACTCTGATTGTCACACCACAGGGTGGTCAGATGTTCCTATTGGAATCCAAACTCTGAAAGGATTTGTTGAAGCCATAAGGCTTCCTAACTTGCATTAACTATTGCTCAGTACTATCCTTCAGCTGAAGAAAGAGAAATAGCCTGTTGTTTCTTACAAGACCAAGTGACAGGTCCTAAGCCAAGGATGAAAAAATAACCTACAGTAAAGTTTCTATCATCAGGGTCACCGACCAAATATGAATCAGTGAAACTAACCAATAAAGGAGTCCCCCTTGAACTGTAATGTATCCCAAATGGAATTGTACCCCGAACATACTAACACATCCTTTTAGCTACTTTCTAATGGATTTCATGGGGCGTTTTCATATACCAGGTATCACGATCAACAAAAAATGAAATATCAGGACATATATGAGTCAAATATAAGAGGCTAGAACTAACTAATGGTACAAAGTAGCATCAAATTTGAGACAAGTACAAGTGGTAACGAGTTTGACTCCAAGATTGAAGGCAGAAGGGGATGGTTTAAAATATTCCATGTGACAACGATGAATAAGGTCACACACATACTTAGACTGAGAAAGAAAGATTCCTTCCTTGGCTTGCAATACTTGGAGGCCATGGAAACAGTGCAAAAATCCTAAGTCTATCATTTCAAATTTCTTCTTAAGGAATGTTTTCAAATGGTTTAAAAGTTTAGGGTCACTAATAGTTAGGATAAGGTCATCAACATAAAGAACACATATTATGAGATGTATTCCTACTTTCTTGGTATAAACATTATGGTCAAAATGGCATCTAGAAAAACTAGTGTCAAGAAGAAAGCTTTCCATTTTCGCATACCAATCTCTCGGAGCTTGCTTAAGACCATAAATAGATTTCTTAAGGCGACAAACAAGGCAAGAGTCATTATGGACATAGCCATGAGGTTTTTCCATGTAGATTTATTCTTGTAAATCCCCATGCAAGAAGTTTGATTTAACATCCATTTGATGGACCTCCCATTTATGTGAGGCAACAAGGGCTAGAAAAAGGAAGATGGAATTCATTTTGGCTATGGGGGGGAAGGTTTCACCATAGTCAATTCCTTCAACTTGAGAGAACCCTTTGGAAACTAATTGGGCCTTGTGTCTTTCGATACTTCCATCTGATGCATACTTAGTTCTATACACCCATTTACATCTAACAAGTTTTCTTCCTTTCAGAAGAGGTACAAGATCCCAAGTATCATTCACCATTAAAGAGCGATACTCGTAATTCATTGTTGTATCCCAATTTGGATGACCTAAAGCTTCCACAAATTTCTCTGGATCACGAGTCTCTAAAACTTGATCCAAAAGAGAAGAGGCTTGCTAGAACTGTGAACATGTTCGACATTGATATGAAGGATCATCGACAAGATCACCAACTGCTTCTCGAGTTAAATGAATCTATCTAGGAAGTGGTGGTACTGGTGTAGGTTCATGTTCAGTGGACTCATCTAGAGGAAGGTGAGCAAGTGGATATGGATTTTCATCCTCATTTCCATCATTTAAAGAAGAAGAACTAGAATAGGAACAAAAGATGACACAAATTCTGAAGATGGCTCGTAGGCTGTAGATGGCACAAATGCTAAATTAGGTTCACAGGCCAATAAATTTTCATCAAATTTAACATTTGTTCTAACAATAAATTCATTAGAATGAGGTTGAAGAAGTCTGTAACCTTTGGCATCTTCAAAATAACCAATAAAAATACTCTTCTCACTTTTAGGATATAAATCTTTCATTTTCTCATCAAGAATGTGAGCCCATGCTACACTACCAAATACATGGAATTGGTTTACATCTGGATTAATGCTAGTCCATGCTTCTTCCGGTGTTATATTTTTTAGAGCCCTTGTGGGAGTGATATTTACTATGTAATTTTCACAATTGATGGCTTCCGCTCAATAACGAAGATTTAATCCTTTAGATTGGATCATGAAATTAACCATTTCTTTTAATGTGTAATTCTTTCTCTCAGTAACACCATTTTGTTTTGGTGTATATGGAACAATGTGTTGCATTCAGATGCCCTGTACAATGTAGTAACTTGTAATTTTTTTTTTCACATATTCACCTCCATTATATGTTCCTAACCTTTGAATTCGATGTCCATATTGTTTTTCTACAAGGGCCTTGTAGGCCAAAAACTTGTCAAACACTTCACTCTTAAGTTTTAATAAGTACAACCAAGTGCATCTAGAGAAGTCATCAATTAAAGTTAAGAAATACTTACACCTTTAAAAATAAGGAGAAGAAAGCATATCACACAAGTCACTATGAATAAGCTGCAAAGGGGACGAGACATGCCAAGAGGCACGCTTGTTAAAACTGTCCTGATGATGTTTACCGAGAACACAACCGACACAAACACTATATTTGGAAGAAACAAGAGGAATACCAATCACCACCTATTGATTACATAGTTGTTACAATGAGCGATACTTTAGATGACCAAACCGCTCATGCCAAAGTTTGCTTAAGTCATCGCTATGAGAAACAAAAACTAATGGAAAGATGATGACCCAAATTTGTCAAACTTGTACAACCTAGTAATATCATCAATAATTCCAGTTGCGAGAACATGCTTAGGATATTTTATATCCTTGATTACAACTCGGTGAGGTGAAAAATCTACGGTTTTACCTTCACTTGAATGAGTGATTTGATACACTGAGAGAAGGTTGCATAAAAGTCTTGGAACATATAATGCATCATTGAAATGACCATTATCTACTTGAATCGTTACATACCCTACAACACTAAGAGATCTATCATTACCAACACATATTTTCTTGGTGTTACATTCATTTTGAGAAGAAAAAATGGCTTAATCCTTAGCCATATGATAATATTCCCATTAATCAATAAACCACTCATCAAAAGAAGAAGTAGAAGTTGCATTGGAGGAGAAACAAGAAGCATACAATGAATTTCCATGAGAAGAAGAGTTAGAAGAAGAAGAATCAATATTGATTTTGTTCTTTTTCATCACTGCTTCTAAAGCTTCCATATTCTTAAAAAATTTGGACTCCATATGACCATCTTTACCACAAAAGTTGCAATGTATGTTACTCTTCTTAATTTTAGATTTTTCTCCTTTGTCAGCATTAGGAGCGGAAGCTAGATGATAGGGTATGAGACCCTTGTTTTGTCTATTGTTGTGGCGAGAATTTTGCTTCCTGGGATTCTTGGATTTATCTTTTTTCTAAGCAACTAAGGCTTTGTTGGAGGTACCTGCTATGGTGATCACTCCAAGTTGCACAAGTTTATATTACTCTCTAATCAAAGCACCAATCTAGAAAGAATCAAGATAGGGATTTTGGTAAGCACTCCCCAGAGTTTCTCTCATGGCATAAAAGGTATATACAAACACATAATATGCACTACCAAGCTTATAAAGAATAATATAATAATAATAATAGTAATATATTTTTAAGGTCACTGCCAAGCCGCCAAGCCAGACACCAAAATGAGACCCCCTTGTTTGTAAGACAAGGGATCCCCTCCGCACATCGATTTGACTGCTAAAGTATACAGAGGTACACATACCCTACCCCCTTTGGATTTGAACCTGTGACCTCAAAGGAGGAAAAACATGTTCTTAACCATTATGATAGATGCATTGATCTTCCTTCAGATCTATTTTGCAGTTTATACATAAAAGTCTACGTGTTTGGAACTTAGTTAAATAAAATTCAATGCAAGGAAAATCATTGGGACTTAAAGTCATTAACTGATTTTCTTTCTAGTGGGATTGAATAATATTGTGATTACCAAACAAAACTTCAAGATTTTCTGAAGTGTTATATGGGCCATCAATTCCTTGAAGGTGAAACCTTAAATCAGGATAGATGGACATTCCAATTAGTCCATGTGCTTCATCACTCTTATTATCCCATTTGACTTTATTTTCATCATTAGTGGGTTTTAGTTCTTTTCCCAGGGTAATCCGATACAATCCTTTACTTCTTAATACATCCTCCATATGGGATTCACATGAGAAGTAGATGTTTGATCCAGGTGCATATTGGTGGCCACCCACCTATTCCAACTGGCTCCTTTTGACAATTTTTAGTTCAACACGTTCTTTTGTACTTCTTTGTAATTGTGGGTTATACACTTCCGGTGCTGTCTGAAGCCCTACACATCTTCCAGGTGGATACTGGTGGCCTCCCACATAATCCAACTGGCTTATTTTGTATGTTTTCATGTCAACACATCTTTCTATACTTTTAGGGCCGTTTTGGGGCCCTAAACAATGTTTTTTTGGCTCACCATAGTCAAATTGTAGACATAGTCAGAGTTTGACGATGTAATGCGTATTTCTCGAAAATACATTTCTGACAGGCTATCACACGCCTAAAATGGAAGTCGTATACACAATTTACTACCCCAAGAAGTTGAGGTACCAACTTACCCATAGGGGCCCACATAACTTTTGGCGTTTCATCTCTTAGGGTTAGGTTTTTGGATGTTTAGAGTTTTGGCATTCATGAGTAATGTTAAAAAGGCCTCTGGAGACTCATTGTAATCATTCTTCTCAGACAGATGTGCGTAGTAGCCACATCTCTTCTCAGAGATAGCTACCACCATTCAAGCAAGTGCTTCAATTCTGCAGTTTTACAGTTTCAGCCTATTTCATTTATTCAATAGAAGATATTGTTCAATGGATATCTATGTTTTTCTTCATATCTATGTGTTTATTATATCCAGTCTGTTAATCAGTTCGTTCCACTCCTAAATCCAGATCATTGGTACTGGTAAGAAAAATATCACTGGGAGAAGCCACATTAAATATGCAGAGAATATGGATTTAAAGGTTGAAAGTGATGGTTTTGATGGAAAATTCTCGAAAAAATAGGATGTTTAAAAAAAAACGGTATTGAAACGAACTTCGGATGTGAAAGTTATTCCCTTTTGAAAAAATGCATAAATTTTAACCAAAGAGCCACGTGGCAAGTAGAAGTTGGTCCACATGGTGATGCTCCTCCTAATTGTGCCTATATACTCACTTTTAAATAAGTTATGAAGTGACCCAATTTTATAGAATAAGCGAGAATCACTTTTACAATGAAGTTACTTTGTAAATGAAAGTTGCATGCTAAGAATAACTTAAAATAAAATATTAAAGTTATTTAATAGTGATTCATTTTTATAATTAACTAAAATGCACTTTACAATGAATACATGAACTTTTTCAAAAAAAGTAACAAAAAATAGACTTGAACTCAAGACATCTTGCTATGTAAAGTAACTTTCAACCAAGTGAGCTAGTGAAAAACACATTATAGTCTCAAGGAGGATTGGGGGTGTTGTTGTGGAAGATGACCTTGGAGTGCGTGCTCAATAAAAAAATATTTTCATGCATTCACACACAATTGTTTTTTTCTTCTCGACAACAAAAACTGTTATATCTTGGTCAACTTACCTGGAAAATGCAAATTTTCTCTCTGTTTCTGATTTACCAAGATCACACAGAGCACATAACAAAGAGCATAAGCAGACAAGAAAACCATTTCCACTTTGTTTTTGATTTTTCGAGATCGCACAGAGAACAGGGAAAAGAACATACACAGATAGAAAATAATAGCAACCCAAAAATAAAAAATAGAAAACCGAAATAAAAATGAAATATTATCTCCGTAAAAATTTAAAAGGGCGTATTCAGGCTTTATACCTCCGAATATGACTGAAATGGCCGTATATTGAGCATATGGAAACCTTTCGAGTGAAATGAAAAATGTTCCTAACTGAAACGAGTGCTCTAGACACAATGTAATAGTTCCCTCAACTCATAAATGTACAAAAATGGTAGAAACTAGAGATGCAACAACACAACTTCAATATCTCGATCTACAATGGGAGTCAGTCTTCAAATGCACTCTGATACCATGTTTGACAACACATGTATTCCAATATAGGATGAACAACTTCAATAACCACTCACACAAGTATATCAAATATCAACACATCAATGTTTTACGTGGTAAAACCCTTGTGGTGAAACATCCATGACCCTAGTCAACGTGGCCACTTGGAGCAATTTATTAATGCAAAATAAAAATATTACAAAGATATTTACAAGAGAGTTTCTCAAAATCAATCATTGGAAAATGACCCTCCATGCTATTTAAATAGATATCATGGACCAATCAGATGTTAAGCCATGAATCAATGTAGTCGTTAAGATCGAGGAGAATATGATGCGTCAGATCATTCTATGTCGGGAACATATCATGATCGTCGAATTACCTAACTACAAATGCATACTAAAGTAACACACTAAGAAACACACTTTTACCTAATGACACATTAGACCAAGTTGATCTTAACTAACTCCTTAGTGTCTAAATATCCTAACAGAGACAAAGTTTTCCTTGTAATTTTGAAGGTCGAAACTATACTAAGTGACCAAATTAAAATGCATGCTCAAGCTTCCTTGTAGTTCCAAAAATTGTTTTATAAGTTGGAATATGGAGTTAGATATATGGTAAATTTACCTATGTCATTTAAAGTGCAATTGAATAACAAGAGAGGTTGATTTCGTGCACCTAGATTTGGTATTTCATGAAAATTTTAAGGCAAAACTACCTTAGAGTAAAATGCACTCCCTAGTCTCAATTTTGATCCAAATTGAGTGGTTCAACTTGCAAAAGGTGTAATT
Organism: Picea engelmannii; assembly: GCA_009831015.1. Taxonomy (NCBI): domain Eukaryota; kingdom Viridiplantae; phylum Streptophyta; class Pinopsida; order Pinales; family Pinaceae; genus Picea; species Picea engelmannii. The sequence goes on along the minus strand of ML796775.1, from coordinate 155,353 downwards.
TTTGATTATAAACCTATCTATAACCTTATATTGGCATTTGTAGACAAAAAATTATCTGATGTGCATAAATACTAAAAATTGCCTTGTAATACCAAAGGGCCAAATTTTTAAAGTTGGCTATATAAAACTACAAGCCCAAAGTTGGATAAGCCTCCATAATTTAAGATTTAAGTTGTAAATTGATGATTACAATATTTATAACATGCTTGTACAATTAGGAGTACATTTACACTCCAAAAAGGATGATTTATATGCACAAATATTCACGACCTTTTGGTGAATAAGATGATGGTGGGTTATGAGAGAAATCAAGGTCAATGACTTCTAACCAACCAATAAAACATAGAAAATGACATAAAAATTAACAAGACATAAGTAACCCATATAAGAAAATACTTTAAAGAGAATAAATCAGAGAAAATATGAGTTTGTTCACATCCAAATTGGTTGATTCGAGTTGGAGAGTGTGTAAATTATGTTTTTACAATTGCATATACCTTGGTTTGTGCATTTAAAGAAATAAAACCCTTTGTTGTGAAAAAAGACCAAAAATTGTCTTATAGAATGAAGAGGTCAATATTACAAGATATATTACAAGTTACAGGGTTGTAGAAAAGTTGTACATTTCTATACCTTTGTTTGTGCAATTGGAAACTTAAATGCACAACAAGTTCGTAAAAAGTAATCCATGGTTGTATTATGCCTTATATTTTAGTTGTGCAAGTTGCTAGGGGTGTGGTTTATCATATAAGACCTGTTCATGTTGTTAATTTTGCAATTGCAAGTTTAAAAAAGGTTGATGTGCAAAAGAGACAAAGTTTTCCTTGTAATTTGGAAGGTTGAAACTATACCAAGTGACCAAATTAAAATGCATGCCCAAGCATTCCTATAGCTCCAAAAATTGTTTTATAAGTTGCAAGATGGAGTTAGATATATTTTAAATTCACCTATGTCATCTAAAGTTCAATTGAATAACATGAGAGGTTTTCTTTCATGCACCTAGATTTGGGATTTCATGTAAATTTGAAGGAAAAAATGCCTTAGGGTAAAATGCACGCCATATTGTCAATTTTGACCCAAATTGAGTGGTTCAACTTGAATAAAATGTAGTTTGTGATTTTACATCTGTCTATAGCCTTAAATTGACAATTGGGGAAGGGTGAAATATAAATTTTGGTTTGGGGTTACATGCATGAACTAATATGTATTGTTACATATACAACTCTGAAATGCTTTATAGTGATAAAAAATAGATTAATGATTCCACAAGTGAAATATTGTGGTTGTGGACTATAGTTGTATATGAACATACCCGATAGGGTATTTATGCAAGAATGCTTGCATATTAGGGGTTTAAAACTAGGGTTGCATATAATTTGTTGTTGCTAAAGGTAAATAGATTGCTTATAAATTTTGTTGTTCTGTTAAGGACCAACCACCTTAATATTGGGTAGGGATAAACAAACATAAATGGTACAAACTTAAGCCAATTCCCACTTTAATATGGAAAATTTGAAAATCCATGTTTAATGAAAATTCAAAAAAATGACCTCATATACTTGAGATTTATGAGATCTATTTCCCATGAAATTTGGACCTTATCATTGAATCTGAAATATCAGCCGTAGTAGAATATATTTCACTTCTGTAAAACCAAAATCACTAGGAAACCCAAGAAAACGAACACTGAAATAATGCACTTTGTTGGTGGGTTTTGGTCACAAGGGTGGATAAAACCCCCTTAAGCTCCATAATTGTGGGTTGAGCCTCGAGACAAATGGTGATGGATTTAAACCAAACCCTATATCTATTTGCATATATCAAATCATACTTTAGATAAGATATAAAAATCCAAATCATGAAATGAAATCCACCTAACATGAACACTAAGATTTAAAATAATTCATATTCTCCATTACCACAATAGGAAGGCAAATAATAAAAAAAATTGGATTAGCTTACTGAATTTTAATGGGATCCAAAGCCCCCCTTTGAAATGGGTCCTTGGATTCCTTGGTGTGATTGTGACTCCCTCCTTCATGGATAAATAAGGTACATATGCTAGAAAGTACAATCAAGAGGAAGAGTTCCTTAAGAATCGAGTGAATTTCTGGTAGGATAACCTTACTTATGAGGATGGATTGATGTAGTGACCTCAAGTGATTTATTTATAGTTGTATAGTTTATTGTGAAGGAAATTGGGAAAATGTTGCATTTGTCGCTTGTGTATATATTGTAATTTGTATGCACAATCTTCTTTTTCAAGCCATATGAAATATAATTGATACATATAGGTTTCATATTCATAACAATAAAGATAAATCTACACAATTGCCATTTTTATATCAACATGTCAAGTACATGAAACTACTTATGTTTAATCAAACATCTTGCAAACAAGATGAGAATGGTTGTGTATATGTGTATAACTCAACGTCAAGTAACTTTTAAAGTATTATAGGCTTTGATATGTAACTATACACACTCATACATGTTTATAACCACAAACCACTATATATTTCAACCCTTTACCGGATTTCAATTTTAGGAAGTAGTGAGCTATTTTATCAATTTGCATGCATTTTTAACCTCTGCAATTTTCTTTTCAGTAGTAAAACTATGATTTTTTAGAGGAAAAATTATTAATTAGCAAAAGTTGTTGACATCCATTTTCATTCATCTTCATCCATTTTCATCCATCTTCCTATAGAAACCATTAATATGGGATAATGAAGAACCATTTAGGGTTTAGTCCATCACAAGGATGCAAAACATGTCAAGGGCGTGCATTTTTATAATGTAGTTGTGCATTTGTCATTAACAATGTGTACATACTCCTCCTTACTATGTAAACATGCAATCCCACACACTTAGATTGGGATTGAATTTTCAACTTGAGGCGTGCATTTTCCCTAATAGGGCGTGCATTTTCCACAATACCTTGTTTTTATGTATTTTCATAAGGTCAACAAACAATTACTTTATTTTTAAATTTATGAGTACTTTGAACTTTCTTTACAAAAAGACAAAAACACACAATATATATATATATATATATATATATATATATATATATATATATATATATATATATTCTTAAAAAGATAGGAACACATGAAATCTGAGTTTTTAAATTGATAGGTAGTTTGAACTTGCTTTATGAAAATTGCTTTGTAAAAAGACAAAACACATAATAGATATATATGCTCATAAAAATATAG
>ML796775.1:80661-132680 GCA_009831015.1 Picea engelmannii | reverse complement strand
TTTCTTTTCTTTCTGTGGTATATTTATACAGTTTTACAAATAAGATAGAATCTCAATCGTCACAAAATTTTGGTTATGATAGGGAGGAGAGAAATCGCTCCATTTCTTCTTCTCTGTCTTCACTTGGTGCCAGACGTTTGTCCTCATGCGTGCTCAGTACAAGCGACACATCTTTCAACCAGCTGAGATATCAGCCTCGACGGTTCTGCTTGACAGCTGGCTTAAAAAAAGTAACATTCTTGGGCTAACTGCGACAGCCTGTCTTCCATTTTCCGTCTATGATGTCGATAGCGCATAATTGTTTGCTTGGTCTAATCATGCATTTGTCTATTTAGACTATGTCTACCATAGTCACTTGGGAAATCTCGGCCGAATCTCTTTCCTCTTTTTCCTTTAGATCAAGCGAGATTTTTTCCATATTCATTTGCATCAAAGCCTCGACATTACCTCCACTATCAATGCCTAGCAGATCGTTATCTATAGAACTAAAGGCCTCCTCTAAGTAATTCATTACCTTTTTGGCTTGCTGCTTGCCTTCGGTGATGTTGTGCTCCCATTCTTTTAATAGAATGTTTCCTCTGGTTTGCTCCGAAATGGTGAACCTGGGAGTACTTCCCGAACCCCTGTTGTTTGTGGCTATTACAGCCTCTTGGAAGGCGACTCGTGCTGCTCCAGCTTCCCTTTCTCTGGCAGATAAGTTCTCCAAAACTTGATTAACCAGCAAGCAATTGTACCGAATCTCCCCTACGTTGCCGAGTAATTTTCTTTGAACCGCAGAGACTCTGCCTCGAATCTCCATCGCCTGGGACTGAAACATCCCGATATCTATCACTTTGCTTTCGACGATTTCCACCCTAGCTTGCAGCTGTTGGATCAAATCTCTTTGCTGGCTCGCTTTCATCTGACCATCTCGGACCACCAACTGTGCTTGCTCGAGCTTAGTCTTGAGTAGCTCTATCTCATTTTTATCAGCCAACCTGGCCTGCTCTATTCCTACGCTTTCCTGGTCTTTAGCAGTTTCTGTTGCTGTGGCTAGTCTGGCTTCAAGGGTCTTGATGAGGCGATTTTTTCATTTAAGCTGGTTTTTCAAAAGCCTGACTGAGAATTGGTTTGCCGAGGCATATGCTCCTAATGTCCCTGCTATTTCAGTCGCGAATTGTTCATTCTTCTTGTCCTTCCCATCAGTTATGACTTTGTATTTTTTTGCTGTTGACTCCCCTTCCTGATAGAATTCCCTCTTTACCACTACCTTTCTCTTCTTATCGAAGAAAAACTCATTCGGAGGGAGTTCTTCTACCCTTATAGGCCTCAAATCTTCATTGAAGATCCATCCTGCATCAATATTTCCCTGAGTCGACTGCAAGGGGGTAACTGATGTGATAGGTTCCCCGATCTGCTTTGCTGATTTTCCCGGATTAGTAACCAGACTGTGCTTCTTAGGTGGGTTGGGAGTCTTTATCTCTGCTTTAGGACTCTGAGTTTGCTCTTCCTTGTCCTGGTGTTTTTCTTGATCGGGAGTCACATCCTTAGAGCCTTCAACATCTCTCTGTTTCACCTCCGATGTACTCGAACTTTCACCCCGCAACACTACGGGAAGACAACTGCGTCGATGTTCCTGGAACTTCAGAACATCGACTCTTTCTTCAGGTGCCAAAGTTTGTATCCGAGCTAGAATCTTGGCATAGGACCTTGCACCTCGAAAAATGTCATCCGAGGGTGAATTCTCGTGCTCAAATCTCTTGAGCCCAAAATTGGCCAAATGATTGCCCACGATCCTTTGCAGATCGTGATTTTTGTATTCAATGAGGACCAAATTTAGGTCTTCCAGGGATGCTGCCTCAGCTTTGGCATGCCCAAAATATAATAAATAATAAGATTTCAAATGAACAGGAAAAGGTGGCCATACCTTCTTTGAGTATCCCTTAAGCTCTTTGCTTATACCACCAATTACTGTTTGCCTAGCGACCTCACAACAAGTCAACTTGTCGGAAATGAACAATGGCAATGCATGTGGAGGGACCGAAGCCCCGAAAACTCCGAGGTATGAAAATTCTGCTTCTACATACCAGTCTTCTATGCTTATCAAATTCGTTACTATGCTGTCCGAGATCCTGGGTGGCGGGTGACCGAAAATAGTGACATGTAGGGGCACCATCACCCAGTTGAAGATTTCGTACACAAAATTTGTCGCTTTGTTTTCCCATAATTTTGCATGATAAACATGTATTGGCTCATCTTCTGCTGGAGTCCAACTCCATCTCATTAAGGGAAATGGTGTTAGAAAACAAACTGCATCCATAATGTATGCAGACATGAAAAATGAAGACGCCTTCCCGTTCTCTTTCTGCGCCCGATACTCTGTGACCCGACTGGTCAAGCTATCGGACAACATTTTTTCCCAATCAAAGGAACTGCCTTCGACGACCCGAAACATTAGAGGCACCCACGGAAGAAAAAAATGTGAGGTGTCCTCTCTCCCGTATAACCTGCATGTCATCATGGCTACATATTTGTACTGCGGTTCTAAAGAAGCGATTGAATATATGTTGTGGCTATCAGCTCTGAACTTCACAGTGTTCGAAACCCAATCTTTTATTAAACTGGACATGGTTTTATCATACTGTACACATTCCTTCTTCTTGAACTTGTCCAAGAATTCGACGCCATATGTGTAATTGGACGTTGTGGGCAGCTTATACATGGCTTTGCAGATGTTCCGGCCTGAAAGTCTCGATGGTGACTTTCTGCTCATTCATGATGGTTATGGTCAGTATGTCCACATGGTCTAATTCCCATCGGACCATGTCATAATATGGAAGCAATCGTGGCCTGGCTGCTACTTTGTGCATTCCAGATTGGATGACTATTTTGTACTTGGTGGTTATATCATCTTTTTCGTTGTCGTTGGAGTCATCAAAATAATCCACCAATTCTGCCTGCAGAACATCTGAAACGAACGACCAATTCGGGACCGAGTCGATACTTCGAGGTGAAGTATCAACGACATTGTCTGAGCCTTGTCCCGAAACCTCAACATTGGCTTTGGATGCTTTTTGTGGAGCCATGGATGGAGATTGTGTTTTAGCTCTTCTGCGATAGAAATACGTATACATACAGAAGTCATTTTGCTCAGAGATAATGTGCTCTGCGTGATATGAAAATGCATTTGTTATAATGAACCACAACTCTTATATATATTCGAAAACTTGGTACCTTTCAGAACAGGCCTGTCAAATCATTTTTAGAAATAAATTTTGCCATAAAAATATGATCTTTATTCGTCGATTTTCCCTATTTCCTAATTAATGCCATAAATTTTGGTGGTTTGAAATATCAGTTGGTGTATGGAAGAAATAAGGATGCCTCGCAAATCATGGAAGCATCGAAACGCGGGATATGTATTGATTTAGCTTCATTAATCCGGTTTTACCCAACGCTAATCAATATTTCGGTACTCGTTATATCGGGGATTTTACTTTAACATTTCGAACCTCTAACACCCGAGACTGGGATGATCGATTTTGGTTAATAAAAACATAATCATGATTAGGGGTTTAATTAATTTCATAATGATTATATTCTCCATATCGCGACTCGGAGCTTCGGAAATAATTTTCCGGGAGGTTTGCATGCCGAGCTGCGAGACCGCGAGAACATGACTTAATTAAAAGGGAAGATAAAATTGGATTAAGAGATTGATTAATTACGTTTATATCCTTATCTTGATTTCGCGAGTCAGGATTTAGACGATGTAACTTTTGAAAAAGAAAATGCCGAGTGGCGAATTGTCGACAAAATTTTTACCATGGTTTAGCTTTTACTTTTAACCGTGACACATGTTACTAAAATAAGGACTTCGTGTTCTCGGCTATCGGCGCTACGAAAATAAATTTTTTGGTTTGGTGAACGTCGAGGTGTGAAACCCCGACGATGTTTAATCATGGGTTGGGGGAAAACTTTACCCTCATTACTGTCCTGAGTGAAAAATTAAAACGATTTCGCCGTTTCGTAGCTCGGGGCGTGTGAACTACATGACTTATAGTATCCGACCTACGAGATACCGAGGTAGAACAAAAGAGGAAACCTTTTTATGAAAGGTAGGACTCGCCTCGAGAGTACAATAATCATCATTGTTTGCGTTGATAAAGCTTCAGAGATTTTGAAACCACAGACGGAAAATATAGAAACCATCTTTCGATTTCGAGTGTTAAAAAATGAAATTTGTGGCGGGCTAGAAAACAAAGGCGACTCCAACAGAGGGGATAGCATGGATCACCCTTCCATAATGAATATCATTAATGTTACCACATTGAAGAGACTGTCAAATAATTGAAGGTTGTAAATAATTTCATGGAATTGATAAATCACAAAGGACCTTGTAATACATTAATGAGATAAAAATTACTTCGAGGAGGCAAGACACTAGACTAGATTTTATGGCACCTTTGGATTATTCTCATGGTCATCATTCACATAATACAATATATCCTTGAATTAGAATATATGAGTTAAAAATCCATTTAAAGTGTCCCATATGAACATTTGGCTACCTAAGTGTACATTATGCTCATACCCATTGGACATTGATGCACTATCTCTTCTTTCTCCTTCACACAAATTATGTGGCAAAGCCTTTTTATGATGGGTTACTCCAATGTAGGAACTATTTGTATTTTGGCATCCATCCTATTTTTTTCCATTGGAATAAGAGACCTTCCTATTTAAGATTGTATTGTTAACCACATTCTCATGTTTCATATATTTGTATCTATTCCCATAAGGACTCCACCAATTTATTGAACAATTTATTTCCATGCATTGTGTTTTGTTGGTCACTGATATTTGCTTGTTTATGCTTTAATTGGATTTCTCTTACTTATTTCTCTTTATACTTTTGGTCTTTTTCATGGCATGTGTATGCAAACCATCACCATTAGAATAGGAACATGATCAAGTGTTCTTGATTTTACCTCCTATTTGCTTCACTACCTTATTTTTCCACCATGTCCCCTATATGTCGAATTGCATGCATTAACACACATGCCTATTTGATTCAATATAAGATATTTCCTACTTATATTTTCATTATTTCCACAAAATATGAAAAAGCAAAGAAATATAAAAATTATCCAAAAGAGGAGGGGTCATATTGGAAACACTTTCCATTCAAATTCTTGAGTATGGGAAGTTTTCAATGTCTCCCTTGACCAGACTATATATATAGGCCAACCACTTATGTCCATCCACCTAATAATTATGGTATTTCATTTCTGTCAAGAATAAGACTTCTCTTCACAGGTATACATGAAGGAGATGAGGATCTAGATGCTACATTGTACATGTGAGCCTCCTAACCATACAATAAATAATGATTGAGGGGTGAGGCATTTATCTTGAATCCTCGCCAAAGGGAAATTAAGGGTTGGGGAATTGACCTTAAATCATAGTTGAGGGCCGATTGAGGGGAATTCTCTAAAATCAAAGGACTCTCCACTACTTGAGGAAGGAATTTATACCACCTTGAATCTTGGTCATGCAGGCATGAGAGGGATATAAGGTAATATGGGTGGGAAGGATAGAGCAACTAACTAGAGATATACTATAAATTTCAATATACATTGATTGACTAAGATGTTGAGGTCAATTTTCAAGGAAATCATGTTGAAAGATGTATAAGAGCTTAGAGCATAGTATATGTATGGTTTGGAGGGAGATATTTCATATTATTAGAGATCCACCCTACAATATGGAGTCAAAATGTAAAAAAAAAAGGTTTATTGCATCTCTAACTGATCCAACATCAATGGAATCACATCTACATCTACTATAACTTAACACATATCAATCACCCCTTGATAGACACCATTAGAGTCCAACTTTACATTTATCATGTGTTAATCCATCCCTTCTCATCTTCCAACTTCACACAACTGCATGCACTAATATCTTGTCATCCTCCACCCCTCCTAATTAATGTAGTATTAATTCAAACCTAAGAAATGATCCAAATATGTTTTATTGGCAATCTCTAATGATATGATTAATAGAAAAATTTCAGGACCACAATCCCATTATAAATGTTGAAATAGTGGATATACATAGTTAATCCTACAATACTCATGGAGCTCCATGCACATAACCAAAAAACCCATGGGACTATAATGAATTTGAAGAAAAGTCTTGTGGAGACATGAAGTGGTGTTTTCTTTTGATCTCTACTCACAAAGTTGCATTGAGGATGAAAATGGCTTCTAAACTCTATAAAATACTCTATATTTATATTTCTTTTCATTTGAGTAAAATCAATATTTGTTCCCCCACACCCCTAAATTTGACTTTTATTTTTATTTATGTCATGATAATGCTCTCATGTAAAGCCACTTTGAGGAGGTATTTTACTCTGAGGTTCCAGGTAAAACAAAGAAGATGACACAAAGGAACAAGTATATGTGTTAGATGAAGAAGTCAAAGAAGTACTTGAGCTAGATGTAGATGACAATGTTCTTGATGATCATATCAACGATGAAATTATCGAAAATGACACTGACGATGATGTTTCTATGGCCAATCCTTTCAATGTTGATTATGAACCAGAAGATACAGATGTGGATTTGGATGAAGAAGAATATCGATGATATTGAATTGTTGAAATGCATGTCGAGGTATGTGATTACATATTTTCTATGGATATTTGTTCTCTTTAAAGTATTTTCTTATATGGATTAATTATGTGTTGTTAAGTTTTATGCTATTTTATTTGTACCATTGGTTGGTTATGAGTCATTGACCTTGATTTATCTCATAAATCACCAACCTATAACCTCCTAGCCCAGATTGAACATGTGCTGATTTATTTTAACTATCAGTCAATACTGATAATCTACCACAACTTTTTAACCCTCCACCTAGTAACCTTCATAACTTTCTAACCGAACACCCTCATCCACCATAGGAACCATGTGAATTCTCCAAAACCACTACCTAGGGCCTAAATGGAATATTTGATCTGCAAGTGTCATATGGTATCCATTACAAGGTTTAACATAAATAATATTGTTTTCAGGATTTGGACTTGGTTTGAGGTCGGGGGTTAGGAGTTAGGGATTGAGGGGGTAGGGGATTTAGTAGTTTGGGCGTTGGAGAGTTTAGGGGTTAAGGGGGTTATATATAACTATATAGAACATATTATATAAAAATACAAACACAAATTGTATTACAAAAAATAACAAAAAATAAAATAAATAAAAATAAACAAAAATAAAAAACAAAATTCAAACATAAAAACAATTTGGCTCCAAACCCCCAACCAAATAAACCCACTCCTAAAATCGTTGAAAACTACATTGATCAAACCCTCCTACCAATAAGAATAATGCGCAAAGGATAAACCAATGGAAGTTTCATTGGATCGACCCCCCCGCTAGTACAAAGAGTGCACAAAGGAGAAACCCACTGACATTTAAATTGGATCGACCCCACCTGCTAGTAAGGAGAGTGCGTAGAGAAACATACCCATACAAGGAGAGACCAACCCCACGTATGTATCCAAAGAGGCATTGACACCATAATGTATTTGGTATGTATCCTCGTTGCTTATGTAGATAGAGAATGTAATTCATGTAGTTGTTTGTTCATTATTAAATGGTTTACAATGGATTTGTTTGAGTTCCATTCACTTCAAGTTTACCCTATCATTCACTCTTTAGTTTAGGTTCGATAACTTTTATACTACATCTCTTTGCCATATTTTTTTATGCACGACAGAGAATAAACAAGAGTTTGAAATTATTTTTTGGGAATGAGTATCTTGTCAAAGAAGATGGGTTTGTATTATGTGTGTGACCCACCAGTGGTATACTTTGTTTTATTTTCTCCATATAAAGACAAATTCGAGGTCTGTCTTGGTCCCATGTTCCCTGTTCATACTACAAATTATTATATACTCATGTCTTCGAAAGGATTCATAGTTACGAAATATCATATTTTATCTCAGCTATCATAGAAGGAAATGAAATTATAGTTGGGTTCTTGAGCATTGTAAAAGAAAAAAAGGTTGCATGCATGGTGTTGTAACTTGAAATTTAAAATTATATTGAACATGGTTTAATATTCTCTAATTACCTTTCTATCTTCGATTTCACATATTTAAAGGGGGATGTTTTAAAATCTCTTGAAAAAAGAGCTTAGATTAATCCCCTTGTGACCTAGAGCGAAGTCCAAAAGCATAAAACATAAAGATGTGAGCACTAAATAATAAAAGTTATAGCACCTAGATCCAACAATTGATATGAAATGTAATCAACATATTTGATAGCTCTTGGGAATTAAATTTGAACGATTTAAAACTCCCAATACCACTAAACTTCTTGAAGTGTGTGTGTGTCGTCATATGATTGTTGATGGGAGGAAAGGTAAATCCTGAAAAACTACTTATTACCATCCTGATACCACTAGTGGTTTGATGTCACATCACTTCCCGCCACTATATTTTGGTAGTTGAAAAATTTAAATATGTTGGTATACATCAGACTCTGATCAAATTATCTTTTGACTCGTGGATTTCTAGATCATGATTTAATTATATTCTTTAATATACACTTGTAGTACTATTTTTATTTTATTTGCATATAGTTGATAGTTGTTACATATTAAGATGTTTATAAAATTAAGAATGACATTTTTTTCTTTCTTTTATGAAAATATGGTTTAGATGAGCTTTTTCAGCAGAGGTACGTCTTTAGACAAATTATGCACATATGAATGGTGTTGATAGGAAGATGAATGAAAATTGATGTTGACCCATTGTATAAGATGGATGTTGATACTGTAACTTCACCCAACCTCTATTTAATGAATCTTATTTATTTATTTTTTATCTTTAACATTCATTTTAATATGTCATGCTTCTTATATTATAAGGTAACATTTTAATATGTCATGCTTCTTACATATTGGCAGGGTGATCATGGGAAGGCACCAACCTTGAAGCAGGTAAACACTAACAATATCCATATCCATTTAAAGTGAATTTTATTATTGTTTTTATAATTGAATTAACTTGTTTTTTTGTTGATATATGTAGTTGTCCACACCTAATGTTGAAAATGTGGGCGAAAATGATGAATTGTTTGAATCCATCAACTTGATGGAGACAATTAAAAAGGCTCTGAGAAAAGAAAACAAGGAACTTATTGCATTGGCTAGGTGTGAATGAACAAAGTAGAACAAAGAAAGGTACAGAGTTTTGGTGGAAGATATACAATGATATGGGGTAAGCAACATCTTTTGAAAAGATTATTTATAACATAAATTCATTTATGAATTTTGGTTTTCTACTTTTATATGATCTAAACAAAAAATGTTTTCTTTCTATAGGATTTTTTGGGAGATGATCATGAGCCTGCTTGTGAGGCTGGTGTTGGTAGCAGCATCAATGCACCAACACCACAACATCCTAACATGATCCACATACCCGCAAGGGTATTTTCCTCTCTTCCCGTAGCTGACATCCCCATGACTCATATGACTGCACCTTTTGGGGCCCATGACACGCCCCCCTAGTGCACTCCAGACCATGCACATGATAGTGGAAATGTCCCGATAGATGATTCTACAGATTTCTTTCTTGAATAAGCACATGTTACCAACAAGGGAACAATGCTAGTTATGTTTTTGTTAGACGAGAACATTGTTTCGATTAAGATACCAAAAATTCTAGGTATTTATGAAATTCTTAATTATTTCCTATTATCTAATTGAAACACACATCTCTCCGATTATTTTAAATTAATGATCATATTTTTCACAGGAAACAATTTTTTTTTTAAGTATATGAATGAAAAGGCCTTAGATATTTTTGGGCCCACCATATGCACATGGTGGAATGCTCAGAATGCCAATTTGAAAAAGGGTCTTATTGGCTACTTGGTTGGCCTGTTTGGTGAATCCTTCAACAAAAATGGAGTCACCAAATCGACCGATACATATTTGAAATATGTGAGGGATAAATATAGGGTTCATTTTCAAACAAACCCTAGGTATGAGCGTCCTTTGATGATTCCCGAGAGTGAGTAGAAGAATCTAATGGAGAATGCAAAGGCGAAGACAATGAGAAAATAAGGTATATGATATTTTGAATTTAATATGCTGAATTCTCTTTAGTTCTACATAAAAATTTCCATATCTAACATTTTTGAAACTTTTTGTAGGCTCCCAAACCCGTCAAAAGAAACCAAGGCAAGACTAGAAAAACACGGGCAACACAAACTTGGCCAGGGTGGTTACATGATACTAAAAACACAAATTGTAAGTACCAAATAATTTGACCATATCGTTCATATCATCATCCAATTTTTATTTAATTGCATCCAACCAACCAAATTTGTGATCTTATGCAATGCAAAGGGCTCATTTCAAAACTGTGACCACTAAAGAAGACCTTCGACTCAGTTTCAAGTTCGTCTTTCAAGCTATGGCTGAACATTGGAAAAGCATGGGGCAAACATAATCCACCCCTTTGAACGACATCGTAAGTAAAATCAATGGAATTTAATTGTTGATTACTTGTAAAATCTATCTGCGATTGATTTTGCCCATAAATGAATGTGTCTTTTTTTAAGCAAGAGAGAAACAACAATAATGAGGTTAGCAGTGGAAAACAACCCCACGATGGTGGAGTGCAACCAAATGATGGTGGTGTGTAGCCCAACCATGGCGATATTATGGCTATAAAATTAGAAGTATGGATTACAATTATCAATATTTACTTGCAGATGGTGTACTTATGACTTTTCTTGTTTCAATGGTAAAGCATGTAGATGAGGATTCTTGGTGAGAGCAGGAACACATGGAATCTGAATAAATGGTCTCTAATAGTCAATTACCAGGTAAAGAACATTGTAATGATATTTGTATTAATGGACTACTTCTATGAATAATAACTAACCATATCAATTTAACCCTTTTTGTTATTATAGTCGATGCCCCTTTGTAGTAACTTGCACACCATGGAGAGTACATGAATAGATGTAGAACGCGTAAGAGCATGCATATTCAATCAACACCAAGAGAGGACCCAACAACTGAAGGGGATCAAGAAATGAATGAGCCAATCAAAAAATATATACAAACTAAGAACAAACTATATACAAAATATATACAAACTAAGAACTATATAAATTATGTGTATTCAATACCAGAATAGAACTTTGTTTTTAACTTCTCTTGATTGTGGTCACGTGCCTTGAAAATGGCTTACATTCCAAAGTTTATTGATCATAATACTACCCTAAGATTTAATGTCTTCAATTGTCTTAAAGAACAACTTGAGGTGCCCTAAATCAACAACCAAATGAAGTATGGGTCTTGCATTTGGACCGACTTTGGTCATTTCAAATTTGTGGACATAACTATTTTGTTGATTTGTAGACATAAAAATATTTTCATTTTATTTCATTGGTTTTAGTAGACTATGGTAATGATGCAAGAATCAGGTGCATTGTTGCTACAACTTGGTTGTGCAACTCTAACATTGCGTATGGGGAAATCTCATGTATGGTCTTTGTGACCTCTGATTGAAAGGTGCTATTTGGCTACATTTTCACCTTTTCAACCCAATGTGAAATTTGACCAATTATTTTACTTACCAATTTTTATGCATGTTGAATCTATTGTAAATGCTAGGCCTACAATATACCCTACAATATACATCTCTCCATATGTATTATGGGCCTAATCCGATCATGGTTAGTATTGAGAACATCGTTATATCACGATGTTGATACCAAAGGGAGTAGAGCTTCCAAGAGTCATGATACTTAAGGGGTCGATGAAAGCTACACCCCTAATCCCTCCGAAAAAATCTTGGCATGGCATGTGTTAATCAGTTAGAAAAACAAATTTAACACATCTCAAGTCAACACTGCCCCTGTAGCACTTAACAATTGTGAACACTATGCTTTTTCTATCATCAAGGTGGGAATATTTCTTTATCAGTCTAGAAATGCTACTTTTCCTATCCATTTATCATGCATTCCTAGAAATAAAAATAAGTAGAACATGTTGAAGCCCACAACACTTTAGTTTTTCATGGTGATCCAATTGTTATTGTGACATGGACATTTGCATGAAAATATTATAATTTTATGGATTCCTTACAGTTATATTGTTGTAGGGTGTTTGTCTCACCATAAAGATTGCATCTGTCTTAGAAAAACAAACACAATTTTAGGAATTGTGGGGTGTTTGTCTCACCCTAAAGATTGCATTCGTCTTAGAAAAACAAATATAGTTTCGAGAATTCTGCTAGTTTTTTTTTATCATTTATATAGTTATGCTTCATGGTAAAGTTTTGTACAAGGTTCAATTTGCATTCCTATTAGAGTAAGGTCCCCTTTATTCGTAGAGGTTTTTAATGTAAATAGTTTGGATTTTAGTTTTATAATTCAATTTTGGCAGTCTATGTCAGATTGTGCAGAAATAGGAATCATTCCTATTACTAAGAAACCAAACCTACCTAAGGACAAAGTTGTCAACTATCAAGGGATTGAAGAATTTCTAGATGAAAATAAGAAGCTTCAAGCATAGTAAGTTGAACAATTTTCTATTCATTATCAGAATCTACATTTGATTATATGTGTAGATAAATATGTTGTATGATGTTGTATTTTTGCTAGTTATGCTTTGAGAATTTTGTATTAAAATTGTATGATATTTGTACATAATGGGTATAATAGTTTTCTCACCCTCTATTTTTCTGTTCCAAGCCATTTAAAAATATCATATACGGTTTCTAGACTTGCATTCTGAAGAGGGAATATGGGAATCATCTCCCATTAAGCATAATGTTTACACCTTTTTCTAGCTAGATTTGGGCTAGGCTCGTTTGCATCCTTCTGAAATATCTTCCATATCTATTACTAGCTTATATTTCTTTAACCAATGCATTAAAGGGTGTCTCATAGTATAACCAAAAATATTATTTATAGATCTAGACGTTAGTCTTCTTGCTTAGTCTATGAGAATTCCTATTTCCATGATGTTGTTGGGGCTCTTTTTCATTCTCTTGGGTGTGCAGGTGGCATCTCCCCTTGCCTTTCTGGCTCCTATTCTTTTTCTAAGTGCATGCTTCATGTAGTTCCATTTTTTTCTATTTTCTCTTCTATGGGAACTGATTCACCATGGAGGAAGTCCTCCAAACCAATATGATTTTCTTTATTGCTTCATAATGCATGGAAACCAATTCATAAGTAGCTTTCTCTTTGTGGCCTAGATAATAATTTCCCAAATCCTTCCTAAGATATCATGCAACCATGATCAAGGTTTCGGTCATGGTAGGTCTCTCAAGATTTGTCCTAGTTAAGAATTCTTGAGCTATCATCCAATAATACGTAAGAAGATAAAATCAGAAAATGTCACATGGACTCACCACTTATGTTTTACTCAAACATATTGCAAACAAGATGAGAATGGTGGTGCATATGTGTATAACTCAACTTCAATTAACATTTAAATCATTTCAGAGTTATACATATAACAATATATATTTATTTATGCATGTAATCCCAAACCAATGTATATTACAAAACTTTACTAAGTTATGGGCACAAATCACCCTAGTATACAATATTTAGGGTTTACAACATATCCACAGTTCTGTAACTTGTAAATTACCAACAACATGCATGGATTTTTCTTCCTAGGGTGTGCATTTTTCATCTTGCCCCATTTTCATGCATTTTTCCCTTTATGCACTTGTATGCATTTACAAGGAAACTTTTAGCTTTATGCACAACACAAGATTTTGGGTTTCAAAATGCACAAATAAAGGTATGAAAATATTTAAAATGATAAAAACACAAACTCCACAATTTGAATCACTCAATTTGGAGGTCATATGAGTCCCAAGCGTACATTTTACAATAAGACAATTTTACTCTCCATTTTACAAAAAGTCTTGAATCTTGATTCAAGGTAGAAGTCCCTTTTCATTTGAAAATGCACTTCGGATGATATATATAGATTTATAATGTTATTAAATTCACCCCAAAACTTAGATCACTAAATTTGGAGCTATATAGAAGCATGAGGGTGCATTTCCATTAGGTCACTTTCTATTGTATTGGTCTTTCAATTTACAATGGAAATTTTGCCTCTTTTACACAACAACCACATTTATTTTTGCAAATGAAAATATAAATATGTATACATGTGTGAAATTATCTAAGACAAATAATTTTATCAACGATTTTATCTCTTTTATCCTCACAACAATAATTTTATCAATGATTTTGTAAATACAATTATAAAGAGAGATAGGCATGAATTCATAAAAGGATGTAGGATTGTCCATTTAAGGGATAAGGAAAAGAAATGTAGAATTAAAATCCCCTAACACCTTTCCTATTCTCTTGGTATCCTCCACCACTCTTGTCAATCCTTCTTTTAACATATCATAAAATACTAAAAAGAACTCCAAGGTCCGAGCCATCAAGGCTTGCCTTGAGTTCAACCTTAAACACTTCTTTCACTAGATTTTCATTTTCGTCTTCTCCTACAAAGATGGGAAAGTAAGAATCAATTTTAGCAATAGATTATTGCTCAAATTTATGAAAATAACTAAAGTATGAAAATGAAAGAACAAGAAAATGAATGCACATCCAAACAAATGAAAACACGATGTATCATGGGAAACCTGATATGGGAGAAAACCTAGCTAGAAGGTCAAACCTATGCTCTGTTATCTTTTCTTTAGATATGAAAATGCAAATACAAATAAAGAGGCACTCACTATGAAGTTTCCTTTGACACTATGGCCCGAGTGGATACTACAAAATATTCTTCCTCCTCTATTATTCTCTCAAATCCCAATCCTAGATGCTCTACTCAAATATAGAACAAGTACAATGCAATAGAATGGAACCCCTTCTCCTCCTAGCGGCCCAATATTTAACATAGCCAAATAACCATCTAGGGTTATGGTTTTTGCATGCCCAAACCCTGAGTTAATTCTAGGTTTTGTACCTTCTATAATATTCTTGAAATTACACATGTGCCTAGCCTCACATGTGTAAGTAAGGGGAATGACATGGCATCCACTTTGTACCATAGTGGTCAACAAGGTATATCAACTTGTGGGAGGAATAAATTTCGCATATGAGCTCCAATTGAAGTGATTTTTGCATGATTGGAAAGGTCTTAGTGTGCAAAACAACTTCAAGGGGTAGTGAGTTATGCTTGCAAATTTTTGACCCAGAAAAGTTCCATTTGATGCCTCAAAATGGATCTGGAAGGTTCCAGACCCCAAACTTCCAAACTAGGACCTACCACTAAAATGGGCCATGGAAGATAATTCCTCAAACTTTTCCACCCATAAAGTTTGAAGATACATGAAAAATTATATAATGATTCAATATAGATCACTATCTCAACAATGTTGACTTTATCTTATTCATGATCTATAATCCTCTAAATTAAGAAACCTCAATATTTGCAACATCCTTGAAAATCTAGCCTTACTCCCATTTTCCTGCATTCCCTAAATGGTATTGAAATTTAGTGTTTTCATCCCAATTTTATAACCACAAAGCCCTACTTTTCAATCTCCATTTGGCTTCCTTTTCATCTAATAGTTTCCTATTTATTTGTCCCAAAATTTTCAAGAGATCCCTTGACTTTTCATCAAATATGGTCTCAGAGTCCTAAACATAAAATTTTGTCATTTGTTTTTGTACAATTACCAAATCTTGCTCATCTCTTTTCCCCTTAACATATCCCCAACTTACCAAATCAATATGTACTTCTTTTTTTAAATTTGTAAAGTAGAGGTCGACATACTCCATTGACTATTCATAAAAAATTGCCCATTCAAACTGAATAACTTTTAGGACATTCTCTCTCTCCAACCATTTTGAATCAAATTTAAAGGAATTGGGGGGTTTCCTATCCTCTTCTCAATTTGAAACATGATATGGAGGTGATCAGAGTCCCCTCCCACCTCAACCCGCAACCTTAAATTTTCAAGCTCATTGAAAACATATTCAAATGAAATAAAACTATCTAATATTTGGGTATCCTATATTCCACCAATTTTATATTCCTCTAAGTTGAGGAAAACTTTAAAGGATCCACATCTACTCAACTGGCTTCCTCAAACTTGTAAATGAAGTAATCAACCAATGGGTCTTCTCTTTCAAAAATCCTCTATATTTTTGCTCTTATAAGAGTAAAAATTAGGTCACCACCTAGAATTAATGTTATTTATTTTAGAAAGTTATGGCTCAATAGCTCATACCAAAAGGTTATTTTATCCTCGTAAGGACCATATAGATTCAACACCGAGAAATCCCTCCCTAGCTCAATATCAAAGAGGAAAACTCCTATCTATAAAGATGAAAACATAGAAGGCATTAGTCTAATTGATCATCTCCTCTATATATTTAATAATCCTCTATAGCACCCAATGTCATCAATAACAAAAAAATCCCAATATTACCATCATTTATAAATATCTTATATTAGCTTTTTTCCTCCCCCAAGGTTTCTTGGATCAAAAAGATGTCGGGCTTATGAATTTCCATAATCCTACTCAAGGAAAGTTTCTTAGAGGCCTTCTCCAAGTCCATTATATTAATCTACATAATTAACATGGTTACCCTTTCATGGGGCTTTCCCTATTATAAGGCCCCCTATAAGATTTTTTTTCTTCCCTACCATTACTTCCTTAAGGGATTTATTCTAGGCCTAAGAGATGCGATATTTCCTACCTCTTGTAGAAATATGCCCATCTCCCCTCCCCCCCATATATACCTAGGTCCCATTAAACCACACCCTCCCCAACAAACCTTGTCCCATTCCTAGATCTCAAAGGATATCTAAAAGACCAAAAAAAAAATATCCCCTCTTCAAAAACCAAAGAAGGTAGAACCCTTTTTTTTACCCAGAGTCTCCTCCCACTTCGAGAGGAGGGTACCATCCTCTATAAGGGAAACTTTGAATTTCCCAACCAACACACCCGTGGACTAATCCTTCCAAGTGCTAGCCAAATTCCACTTCCTTAATTTCTTAACTAGATATTTCTTATTCCCTTCAAGCCCCGACAAAGAATCATAAGTATAATATTATCATAAATTCTTAAATTAAATTTCAAAGAAAAGAAACTTACTAGTATGAACAATATCTTAGCATAAGTCTATAGTGAATTCTAATGGTTCCCAAATCAATGTCCCTAGTTTTACCTTCACAAGTTCCTCTAGTGGGTGCTTGAACTCCTTTAATTCGACCACTTTCTCTCTAGATAATAACACATCCTATATTTTTTATTCACCTCCAACTACAATCATTCCTTCATAATATTATAGCCTCATCTAATGATCATGACCGAAAGACTTGTCAACTTCCTTTTTAGGATGTGCCTCTTTCTCGACCACAAAACCCCCACCCCACTATATTTTTGTTATGAACCAAATATCCCAATTACGATAGAATAAAAAGAATAAGTAATTCAAGAGCGAATGAAGGGAAACCTCCTCTTACAATATATCAAATTCACAAGATGGGATTATCCATAAAACTAGGTCTTATTGTTATATATAGGATACAAAGGGTACAATTACAATTAATGGTTGTAGCTGACCAATAATGAAAACAATAATATAAAAATAACAATGTAATGTGCCATTACCTAGGACTTAACATGCCCCACCCATTCAAACAAGCAATTTCCTCAATACTTTCTTAGTTTTGGATGCTTTTGTATGAAGAACCCATCTTCCCATGTCGCATATTCTATTGGAAGGTTCTTCCACGTGATGCGGTACTCAATGATTTCTCGATTCCATAGTTTCTTAATCCTTGTTTCAATGATTATTTTAGATTCTGGTATGTTTTTTCTCTCTTCATCAAGATTTGGAAAAAATAGTTTGAACTATGATCTTCTACTTGATTTTTAAGAAAGAAATGTGGAAGATCAGATGTACATGTGAACATGGAGGCAACTCCAATTTGTAAGTCATACCATGGATACTATGAAACACCTTATAGGGACCATAACAATTAGGTGATATTTTATTTCCCTTCTTTTGTTGCTTGAGGGACATCAATTTGTATGGTTGCAGCCTTAGAAATACCCAACAACCCTCTTCAAAGTTCCTTTCACTATGATAGTGATATGCTTGTTGTTTCATCATATTTTATTTCCCTTATTTTGTTGCTTGAGGGACATCAATTTTTATGGTTGCAGCCTCATAAATACCCAATCACCCACTTCAAAGTTCCTTTCATTATGATATTGATATGCTTGTTGTTTCTTGTTATTTTGTATTATAGCCAAGTTGTCCTTAATAGTTGGAGAACCTCTTGTTGGTGTTTTATTTGATCCTCCAATGTTTGACCTTAGCTTTCACTCTCAAGTGTGATCTAATAGATGGAGGATGATACCCATATAGGTGTTATAAATGGGGACATTTTAAATGAAGTATGGATAGAAGTGTTGTACCAACATTCTACCAAGGGCCACTTGACCCACTGTGTTTGTTTATTAGATGCAAAACAACAAAGATAACTTTCTATAGATTTATTCATAATCTCACTTTACCCATAGGATTGAGGATGATAAGTGGATTTGTAAGCCAATTGAGGACCCAAACATGAAAATGATTTAGTACACAAATTATTAGTGAAAATTGGATCTCTGTAAGTTAAGCCAATCTTGGGGTTTCCATGTAGCTTCTAAACTATTTCTATGCATGTTGTAGCTACTCTACTTAATTTAAATGGATGATAAAGAGAGTAAAAATGTGCATGTTTGGTGAGTTGATCCACCAACACTATGATGGAATTATTTCCTTTGGACTTTGGTAGACCTATGATAAAATCCATTAAGACCTCTTCCCATCACTAACTTGGTATGAATAATGATTGTAGAAGACTTTAGATCTTTATTGTCTCTCCTTTGCTCCGTTGGAAAACCAAACATTCTACCACAAACTTTTGAACATTGGTTTTAAGAACTTCCTATAAAAATTCCCTCTTGATATTATGGTAATTTTTCATAAATATTGAGTGTCCCCATATAGGAGAAGTGTGACATTCCAAAAGGACCTTATGTTTAGGTTGGGAATTCTTACATATATATAGGTGATCCTGATACCAAAGTGAATCATTCTTCCACAAAAATTTACCCATTGCACTAGAGTCTTGTTATATTTGTTGAATGTGATTCCATGCCTTCTAGTCCTACTTTATTCCATCATTGCTTCTTCCACCCAATATTCCTATAGAATGGAAATAACACACAGTAATGCCTCAATGTCTTCTTCTTTCTTTGAAAGTGCATCTATCATGACATTTTGTTTCCCATTTTTGTAGGTAATGTCAAAGTCACAATATATCATATTTGGAACCCATTTTTGTTTCTATTTTGAATATAGTTGTTGTTCCAAGAACTAATTCAAACTATCATGCTCTATTTTTATCTTTAAGTGCCTCCCTATTAGGTAAGGGTTCCATTGTTTAATTGCATGCAATATGGTCAACATTTCCTTCTCATAAATGGGTTTGAGTAAGTTCTTTCCTTTAACTTGGTGGCTTTCAAAGGAAAGGGAATTCCTTCTTGCATTAAAATTGAAACAATTCCATGACCTAAGGCATCACACTTCATAATAAAGGGTTTTGTGAGGTCAACAAGAATTTGAAGAGCTCTCAAGTACTAAAAGGTATTATCAGTTGTCAAAGGTCACCATTCAATAAAACATGTCTTGGAGACCTCATGTAAAGAAGATGCAGATACCAATCCAAGGAAGAACATCAGAGAGAAAGGAAGCTCCACACAACCATTAATGAAAGTTGAAGAGAAGTGTTCTAGGTTGTCGGAAAGGAAAAATGAAGAGAAGGGTAAGAATTATGCAGACATTCTCAAAGGAAGGAATCATGGTCAACAAGAGTCAAAGAGGAATGAATACATACAAGACGTATATCAAAGAAGACCTTTTATCCCCATGTATCAAAGATGCTTCAATCATTTTGAAAGAAACAAGAGAAGATAATATCATGATCATTCGAGGCATGAATTCATAAGAACTACATCACAAAGAAGATAATTTACTCTCAGATACCAAATTTTATTTTACAGTCATTGTTTTACTTGTAATAACTTTGGACATAAAGCTATAGATTGCATATCTTATGGAAGAAATATTCAAGAAATAAATTTTTATGTGGCTCCGTACAATATTGAATGTTACAAATGCCACAACCTTGGAAAAATAGCTCACGACTGTAGAAACATGATGGATGCTTCCATGAAATAAAACACTGATATCAGGTACAAGAAGGTTTGGAGAAGAAAGTAACAACAAAAAGAACAGGTGAATAAAGAACAAGTGAATGAAGAGCACGTGAATGAAGTACTCCCATAAATCATACTCTCAGGATTTGTAGTAGTACAAAATCATGATGAATCTACATGTAAAGAGAAATATGTCAATGATGAATCCACATAAGAGTGACTTCATCCATCGTTCTAAGCCATCCAGCTTGGATATTCCCAATGATCCGGATTTTATGAGAAAAATGAAATGAATATAGATTATTAACAGATTCTTAACACAAAATAACAGAGATACAGTAAAACTAGTTTTCTATTCAATAATGAAATAAGCTGAAACTGTAAAATGCAGCGGAAACAAGCTTGTTGGAATGGTGGCGGCTTATCTCTGAGAAGAGATGTGACGGCTGTGCTCATTCACAAGAAGATGATTACAATGAGGCTCTGAAGGCCTTTTACAATAAAAAGGAATGCCAAAAACCCTAGACATCCAAAAACCTAACCCTAGGAGATGAAGCGCCAAAATTCATGTGGGCTCCGTTTGGGTAAGTTAGTACATTAACTTCCCAGGGTCGTAAATTTTGCATACGATCTTCGTTTTAGGCGTATGATAGCTCGTTGGAAAGGTATCGTCGAGGAGATTCATTTTGGGGCCTCAATGATTATGTAGGATATCATTGAGAAGATCGATCCCGAAAACCTTCATTTAGGCCCTCAAAATGGCCTCGAAAGTGAAAACTGCTAAATATAGTAAATTGCCAAAATTGCCAGAAAACTGTTTTGAGCCAGTTGGAAAAGGTGGGTGGCCACCGATATCCATATGGATCAATCCTCCATCCTTAGGAAGAAATGGTCTCCATTGCATTGAGTTCCCCCATCAAATGAGGAAATTTCTATTGAATTTGGCCCCGGGTGAGCCACTTGCCTTGGTGCAGGAGCTGCCCTGCTTTGACAACTCGATAAAGCTGTATCCTTTGCTGTTGAGTTCCCTTGATTTGTGTGTCCACAATATGATCGTTGGATGCCTATTGGATGCAGTCAGGGTTGAGCTCTGTTGGTGTCATCCAGATTTTATGAGCAGAACGAAATGACTACATATTATTACCAGATGCTTAACACAAAATAACAGAGATACAATAAAACTGGTTTTCTATTCAATAAGGAAATAAGATGAAACCGTAAAATGTAGCGAAAAACAAGCTTGTTGGAATGGTGGCGGCTTATCTCTGAGAAGAGATGTGACGAATGCACTCATTCACAAGAATATGATTACAATGAGGCTCTCAAGGCCTTTTTACAATAAACAGGAGTTTCAAAAACCCTAAACATCCAAAAACCTAACTCTAGGAGATGAAGCGCCAAAATTCATGTGGGCCCCATTTGGGTAAGTCAGTACATCAACTTCCCGGGGTTGTAATTTTTGCATACGATCTTCATTTTATGCGTATGATAGCCCATTGGAAAGATCTATCCGAGAACTACAAAAGTTGCACAAAAATTCATGATCAAAATTTGCAACCGCAACATACCCCAAAAAACGTCGTTTAGGGCCTCAAAACGGCTTCGGAAGTTCAGGACCCGAAAAACTGCTAAAAATAATAAATTATCAAAATTGCTAGAAAGTTGTTTTGAGCCAGCTGGAAAAGGTGGGTGGCCACCGATATCCTCTTGGATCAATCCTCCATCCTTAGGAAGCAATGGTCTCCATTGCATTGAGACCCCATCATATGAGGAAATTTTTGTTGAATTTGGCCCCGGGTGAGCCACTTGCCTTGGTGCAAGAGCTGCCCTGCTTTGACGAATCGATAAAGCTGGATCCTTTGTTGTCGAGTGCTCTTGATCTGTGTGTCCACAATATGATCACTGGATGCTTGTTGTATGCAGTCGGGGTTGAGCTCTGTTGGTGTCAGCTGTTCTGCTACGTCTGAGGTGTCCAATAATGGTGGGAAATAAGGCCAAAGGAGGTCCACGTTGAACACTGGGTGCAGGCCAAGGAAAGGAGGAATGTTGAGCGAAAAAACATTATCCCCCATAGCCTTGGTGATGGTGTATGACCCATAACGGAGTGGGCAAAGCTTCCGATGGGGTCCTGTAAGGCGTTCTTTCTGCAAGTGCAACCAAACTTTGTCGCCCACCTGAAACTTATGTGGAACCTAATGTTGATCATGGCGTTGCTTGTACTTGTCATTGGACTTCTATAGGATATACTGAACCTGTTGGCGGATGTGTTGGATCCTCTCAATGAACCGGGTGGCTTTGTCAGCCTCATTTAGAGCAGGAGAGGAGTCGGTCGAGGTGACCACAAGAGGAAGTGCAACATCTATGGGACCCAATGGTTGGAATCCCAACCCCACCTGAAAGGGGCTGTGGCCGGTTGAGCTATGCAGGGCTTGGTTTAGCTATGATGGACATAGGGAAGACTCTCATCCCATGTGCGAGGGTGCTTGGAATTATACATGCGCAGGATATGCACGATCATTCGATTTATGACCTCGGTTTGGCCATCTGTCTGGGGGTGAAAGGCCATGGATTTGGTGAGCTTGGTGTCTAGCAGTGACCAAAGGCTTGACCAGAATGTGTTGAGAAATCGACTGTCCTGATCTGAGACAATGGTTTGTGGGATTCCAAAATGTACCCAGACTCATTCAAAGAAGAGCTTGGCAGTGGCTTTTGTTGTGATGCTCTTCTTGCAAGCAACCAGAATCGCCATCTTAGAAAAGCGATCGACAACCACAAAAAAATAGTCATTTCCCCACTTGGAGGATGGGAGGCTCGACATGTAGTCCATTGAGATGGATTCCCATGGTCTATTAGGAGTAGGAAGAGGGGTGTACATGCCCTGTTTCTTACTAGTTAGTTTGGCAATAGCGCAGGCAGTGAAAGACCTGATATACTTGTTGACCTCCTGTCGAAGTTTCGGCTAGTAGAAATATTTTTGTAGCATCATCGTTGTCTTTTCAATGACGAAGTGTCCTGTCACCTGGCTATAGTGGGCTTCCTAGATCAGTTTCTCTCGCTCACTTGAGGGAACATATATATGGCCCAGATGACACAACAACCCATCCTGAAGATGGAAATTATCAACAACTGCCTTTGCACCCAACATTTGGTAGGAGGTGGCGAAGTCTGGGTCTATCTAATAGAGTTGGGGCCATCGAGAGGTCTCATGGTTGCAGGAGTCTAGCACTGTGGTGAATGGTCACAGGATATCGTCCATCATCCTCATGAAAGTGGCTGTAGCGTTTTTCAGACCAAAGGGCATGACCAACCATTCAAAAAGGCCTTCCTTTGACTTGAAGGCGGTCTTCCATACATCTGTCTGTTCTATCGGGACCTGGTGGTAGCCAAACTTCAGATCAGTCTTACTGAAGTATTTTCCCCTCACTAGTTGATCAAGGAGGTTGTCGATTTGGGGAATCGGGTACCAGTTTCTGACTGTGATTTTATTCAGAGCCTGATAATCAATGCAAAGTTGCCAGGTTCTATCTTTCTTCTGTACCAACACGATTGGGCTCCCACAAGGTGATGAGCTAGGATGAATGTGCCCCTTGTGGAGAAATTCTTGGATCTGTCACTTGATCTCCTCATTCTCTAACATAGAGCTTCGATATATTGTCCCATTGGGTAGTGATGTGCTGGGGGTCAGATCAATGGGGTGCTTGACCTGGCAGTGCAGAGGTACCCTGGTAGGTGAGGATAAGATATATGAGTATTCTTCCACAACCTTATCTACTACTTCTGTTGTGTGGAGAGGTCGGCCGCAAAGACCCTAGATGTGGCTGTGATTTTTCTCTCATTTTGAGAGAAAATCACGAAGAAGACAAACTTTCCCATCTAAGAGATGACCTTCCTACATTGCTTAGCAGATATCAAGGAAATAACACTAGTTGGGACAACCTCGGGTATCCTGTACAATTTCATGTTCAAAGTAATAATAACACTATGAGGCCTAGACTCATATACAACATGACATTTCCATAAATAAGGTTGGCCCAAAAGAACATCACAAACATCGAGAGGAGAAACATCACACAATACCTCGTCTTTGAAGGGCTTGATGTCGTACGACAGTCGACACTGTTGGTTGACGTGGAGATCGCTTCCTTGGCGGAGCCATCCAATGGTGTAGGGTTGTGGGTGCGGTGTTGTCGGTAGGTCCAGCCACTTTATGACCTCTGCTGAGATGAGGTTCTTCTGAATACCACTATCAACGATGAAGTGCAGTGGGGTGCATTTTACCCACATCTGTGAATGGAAGAGGCGCTCTCCTTCTTCTGACTCATCTAGTTCACCATGATGGAGCTTAGTGGTAGAAACGATGGCACTGGGTTCCATGTCAATGATCTGTCTTCCCCTTTCTAGTTCTGACTCAAAATTAGAACCCACATCTGATTCAGAGGCTTTCACTTCGGCCACCAACGTCTTCTTTGAGCAGTAGTCAATAGTGTTATGCCAAGGGCTCTTATGGAAGTCGCACCACTTCCCGGTATCTTTATTTGTCTTTCTGGTGTCCTTCTTTGCTTGCATCTTGGACTGGTTGTCCTGATACTGTCCATATTTGCTTTGTCCTTTGTTCTATGGGTTGGGGCCGCCTTTCTTGGATTTTGTTGTGAGGGGTTCCCCGGCCCAAATTATCGCGTCTTTTGTTTGAGCTTCTGCTCGATTTTGACGACATATCGATAGGCCGCGCCCAAGGATGAGATGTCCAGAAATTCCATTTCGGTTTGGATGTATCTATGTAGAGCACCGAAATACTTGAGCACCAGATGTCTCTCTGAATCTTTGATACCCAGCTTGGTCCACAAGGTATGGAAGATATTCATGAAATATGGCACTGCTTGGTCTCTTTCTTGTCCCAGTGTGGTCCATTTGGTATACAAGTCGTCATAAATTTCGACAGGGTAGTATTGTTCCTTAATAGCATCCCTAAAGGATTCCTAGGTGGCCATGACTGTAAATAATGATGGTTCCTCTGTTTCCTTTTGTTGACAGAAAGTTTCCCACCAATCTTTGACATGGGGAATGTCTTTGAGGAGCGAAAAAGTAATCTTTTCTCTATTCGAAAAGTTATGGACAGAGAAATACCCTTCTATAAGATTCAACCACTTGTCTACATCATCTGCCTCTATCTAACCTTCAAATATAGGAATATCAAAATTTATTTGTACCTTGAATGGGGCGGTTCCTCCACTTGAAGAAGATGCGTCGCCTGTTGGTAGTCGCCGAAGGATTTGCGTGAAATTATCCATCATCTCATTCCTCTGTTGCATGAGGGATTCCTCAATCAATAGTTTGAAAGGATCTCTTGTCCCTTCATATTTATTTTCTCCTTCCATGAGAGGTCGCTTGGGTGTGCGAGAGCTTTTGTCCTCGAGAGAAACAAACTCGAGACCTAAATCTTTGTACTTTGACCTCGTTGGGGACATGCATTAAGACGACAAGGAGTAGACCACTTTGATACAACTGATCTAGATTTTATGAGTAGAACAAAATGACTACAGATTATTACCATATGCTTAACACAGAATAACAAAGATACAATAAAACTGGTTTTCTATTCAATAAGGAAATAAGATGAAACTGTAAAATGAAGCGGAAAACAAGCTTTCTCGAATGGTGACAGCTTATCTCTGAGAAGAGATGTGACGAATGCGCTCATTCGCAAGAAGATGATTACAATGAGGCTCTCAAGGCCTTTTTACAATAAACAGGAGTTTCAAAAACCCTAAACATCCAAAAACCTAACCCTAGGAGATGAAGCGCCAAAAGTCATGTGGGCCCTGTTTGGGTAAGTCAGTACATCAACTTCCCAGGGTCATAAATTTTGCATACGATCTCTGTTTTAGGCGTATGATATCCCATTGGAAATATCAATCCGAGGACTACAACAGTTGCACAAAATGTCATGCTGAAATTTTGCAATCGCAACATACCCCAAAAAACGTCGTTTAGGGCCTCAAAACGGCTCCGGAAGTTCAAGACCCAAAAAACTGCTAAAAATAGTAAATTATCAAAATTGCTAGAAAGTTGTTTTGAGCCAACTGGAAAAGGTGGGTGGCCCCTAATATCCACCTGGATCATGGTGTCAGTTGTTCTGCTACGTCTGAGGTGTCCAATAATGGTGGGAAATAAGGGCGAAGGAGATCCACGTTGAACACTGGGTGCAGCCAAGGAAAGGAGGAATGTTAAGCTCAAAAGAAATATCCCCCACATCCTTGGTGATGGTGTATGGACCATAATGGAGTGGGCGAAGCTTCCGATGGGGTATTTTAAGGCGTTCTTTCTGCAAGTGCAACCAAACTTTGTCTCCCACCTGAAACTTATGTGGCACCCGATGTTGATCATGGCGCTGATTGTACTTGTCATTGGACTTATGTAGGATATCCTGAACCTGTTGACAGATGTGATGGATCCGCTCAATGAACTAGGTAGCTTTGTCAGCTTCCGTTGGAACAGGAGATGAGTTGGTCGAGGTGATCACAAGGGGAAGTGAAACATCTATGGGACCCAATGGTTGGAATCCCAACCCCACCTGAAAGGGGTTGTGGTCGATTGAGCTATGAAGGGCTCGGTTGTAGTTATGTTGGACATAGGGAAGGCTCTCATGCCATGTGCGAGGGTGATTTGAATTATACATGTGAAGGATATGCATGACCATTCGATTTACGACCTCGGTTTGGCCATCTATCTGTGGGTAGAAGGTTGTGGATTTGGTTAGCTTGGTGTCCAGCAGTGACCAGAGGCTCGACCATAATGTGTTGAGAAATCGACTGTCTCTATCTGAGACAATGGTTTGTGGGAGTCCAAAATGTACCCAGACCCATTCAGAGAAGAGCTTGGTAGTGGCCTCTACTGTGATGCTCTTCTTGCAGGCAACCAGAATCACCATCTTAGAAAATCGGTCAACAACCACAAAAACATAGTCATTTCCCCTCTTGGTGGATGGGAGACCCGACATGTAGTCCATTGAGATGGATTCCCATGGCCTGTCAGGAGTAGGAAGCGGGGTGTATAGGCCATGTTTCTTAGTGGTTGGTTTGGCAATAGCATAGGCAGTGCATGGCCTGATATACTTGCTGACCTCCTGTCGGAGCTTCGGCCAGTAGAAATGTTTATGTAGCATCGCCACTATCTTTTCGATGTCGAAGTGTCCTGCCACCCAACTGTAGTGGGCTTCCCAGATCATCTTCGCTCACTTTCTTGATGGAACAAAAATATGGCCCAGACAACACA
The DNA here is from genome assembly GCA_009831015.1 of Picea engelmannii. Classification (NCBI taxonomy): domain Eukaryota; kingdom Viridiplantae; phylum Streptophyta; class Pinopsida; order Pinales; family Pinaceae; genus Picea; species Picea engelmannii. The sequence continues at coordinate 105,124 of ML796775.1, read as the reverse complement.
ACAATCCATCCTGAAGATAGAAATTATTGACAACTATGTTTGCACCCAACATTTGGTAGGTGGTGGCGAAGTCTGGGTCAGTCTCATAGAGTTGGGGCCATACAGAGGTCTCATGGCCGCAAGAGTCTAGCACCATGGTGAGTGTCACGACTAGTGGTCTGTTGAGGCAATCAACGATGCAATTGGTGCTTCATGTTTTATACTTGATGTTGAGGTGGAATTGTTGCAAGTATGTGGACCAATTTTGATGGCGGTCATTCTGCTATTTTCTTTGTGTCTGCATAAACTGCAGTGGCTTATGATCAGTGTGGATGACTGTCTCCTTCCCAAGAATGTAATGTCTCCACTAGCGGCAGGATTTCACAATGGAGTACATTTATTTGTCGTAAGTAGGGTACTTACATACAACATCAGATAGTGTCTCACTATGATATGCCACGGGTGGCCGTGTTGAGTGAGAATGACGCCGACAACATAGTCTGAAGAATCTATCTCGATCTCAAAGGGATGTTGTAGGCCTGGTAGTGAAAGTACTAGGGATGAGCACAAGTGCTGCTTCAAATCATCGAACACTTGTTGTTGGGACTAGACCCATGCAAATTTTGCCTTACCACCACCCCCAATGATTTGGATGAGGGCCAATGCAATATGGGAGAATCCCAACACAAACCTGCGGTAGAAATTGGTAAGGCCCAAGAAGCTCTGAAGCTCAGTGAGTGTGGTTGGGGCTAGCCAGTCACAAATGACTTGGATATTGGCTGGATCCACATGTACACCATGTTTATCAATGATGTAGCCTAGGTAATGGACTCTGTCCATGACAAAGGATAATTTTTCCAAGTTGGCATATAGCTTGTGCTGCCATAGGGTGTGCAGAACCTGTTGAATATGATGCAAGTGTTCGGCCCAAGTCTTGTTGTAAATGAGAATGTCATCCAGATACACCACTAAAAAATTATTATTGAATGTTCACAGGATATCATCCATCATCCTCATGAAAGTGGCCGGAGCATTTTTCAAACCAAAGGGCATGACGAACCATTCAAAAAGACCTTCCTTTGACTTGAACACTGTCTTCCATACATCTGTCTATTCTATCGGGACCTGGTGGTAGCTAGACTTCAGATCAATCTTACTAAAGTATTTATCCCCCGTGAGTTGATCAAGGAGGTCATCGATTCAGGGAATCGGGTACCGGTTTTTGACTGTGATTTTATTTGGAGCCCAGTAATCAATGCAGAGTTGCCAGATTCCATCTTTCTTCTGTGCCAATACGATTGGGCTCACGCAAGGTGATGAGTTGGGACGGATGTGCCGTGTGTGGAGCAGTTCTTGGATTTATCGCTTGATCTCCTCATTATCTAACAAAGAGTGACGATAGACTGACCCATTGGGTAGCGGTGCACCAGGGGTCAAATCGATGGGGTGCTTGACCTGGTAGTGCAGAAGTACCCCGGTAGGTGAGGAGAAGATATCTGATCATTCTTCCACGACCTTATCTACTTGCTTCTACTGTGTGGAGAGGTCGGCCGCAAAGACCCTGGATGTGGCTGTGATATTTCGCTTATTCTGAGAATGAATCACGAATAAGACAAACTTCCCTGTCTGAGAGATGAACTTCCTGCATTTCTTAGCAGATATCAAGGAAATAACATTAGGTGGGACTACCTCAGGTATCCTGTAGAATTTCCTGTTCAAAGTAATAATAACACTATGAGGCCTAGACTCATATACAACATGAAGTTTCCATAAATAAGGTTGGCCCAAAATAACATCACAAACTTCGAGAGGAGAAACATCACACAATACCTCGTCTTTGAAAGGCTTGATGCCGTATGACAGTTGAAACTGTTGGCTTACTCGGAGATCGCCTCCTTGGCGGAGCCATACAATGGTGTAGGGTTGTGGGTGAGGCGTTGTGGGCAAGGCCAACCGCTTGACGACCTCTGTAGAGATGAGGTTCTTCTGGCTACCGCTATCAATGATGAAGTGTAGCGAGGTGCCTTTTACCCACATTTGCAAATGGAAGAGCTGCTCTCCTTTTTCTGGCTCATCTGGTTCACCAGGATGGAGCTTGGTGGTAGCAACGGTGGCATTGGGTTCCACGTCAATGATTCATCTTCCCTTTTTTGGTTCTAGCTGAGAGTCAGAATATACATCTGATTCATAGGATTTTACTTCGTCCATCAGTGACTACTTTGAGCGACAATCAATAGTGTTATGTCAAGGGCTCTTATGGAAGTCGCACCACTTCCTGGTATCTTTCTTTGTCTTTCCAGTGTCCTTCTTTGCTTGCAGCTTGGAATGGTTGTCCTGATACTGTACATATTTTCTCTGTCCTTTGTTCTGTGGGTTGGGGCCACCCTTTCCTGGCTTTTGTTGTGAGGGGTTCCCAGGCCCAAATTGTCGTGTCTTTTGTTTGAGCTTCTGCTTGATTTTGACGGCATATTAGTAGGCCGCGCCCAAGAATGAGATGTCTAGAAATTCCATTTCGGTCTGGATGTATCTATGCAGAGCACCACGATACTTGAGCACTAGATGTAACTATGAATCTTTGATACCTAGCTTGGTGCGCAAGGTATGGAAGATATTTGTGAAATCTGGCACTGCTTGGTCTCTTTCTTGCCGCAATGTGGTCCATTTGGTATATAAGTCGTCATAACTTTCGACAGGGTAGTATTGTTCCTTAATAACATCCCTGAAGGAATCCCAGGTGGCTGTGACTATAAATAATGATGGTTCCTCTGTTTCCTTTTTCTCACAGAACGTTTCCCACCAATCTTTGACATGGGGGACGACTTTAAGGAGCGCAAAAGTAATATTTTCTCTATTCGAGAAGTTATGGACAAAAAAATACCCTTCTAGCAGATTCAACCACTTGGCTACAACATCTGCGTCTATCTGACCTTCAAATATAGGAATATCGAAGTTTATTTGTACCTTGAAGGGAGTGGCGCCTCCACTCGAAGAAGATGCATCACCTGTTGGTAGCCGCCAAAGGATTTGCGCAAAACTATCCATCATCTCGTTCCTCTGTTGCGTGAAGGCTTCCTCAATCAATAGTTTGAAAAGATCTCCTATACCGTCATCTTTGTTTTCTCCTACCATGAGAGGTCTCTTGGGCGTGCGAGAGATTTTGTCCTCAAGAGAAACAAGCTCAAGACCCAACTCTTTGTACTCTGACCTCGTTGGGGACATGCATTAAGACGACAAGGAGAAGACCGCTCTGATACCAATGATCTGTATTTTATGAGCATAACAAAATGAATACAAATTATTAACATATTCTTAACACAAAATAACAGAGATACAGTAAAATTGGTTTTCTATTCAATAATGAAATAATCTGAAACTGTAAAATGCAGCAGAAACAAGCTTGTTGGAATGGTGACGGCTTAGCTCTGAGAAGAGATGTGACGGCTGTGCTCATTTGAAAGAAGATGATTACAATGAGGCTCTAAAGGCCTTTTACAATAAACAATAATGCCAAAAACCCTAGACATCCAAAAACCTAACCCTAGGAGATGAAGCGCCAAAAGTCATGTGGGCCTCGTTTGGGTAAGTTAGTACATTAACTTCCCGGGGTCGTAAATTTTGCATACGATCTCTGTTTTAGGCGTATGATATCCCTTTGGAAAGGTATCGTCGAGGAGATTCATTTTGGGACCTCAATAATTTCATAGTATATCATTAAGAAGATCAATCTCTAAAACCTTCATTTAGGCCCTCAAAATGGCCCCGGAAGTGAAAACTGCTAAAAATAGTAAATTGCCAAAATTGCCAGAAAATTGTTTTGAGCCAGTTGGAAAAGGTGGGTGGCCACCGATATCCATATGGATCAATCCTCCCTCCTTAGGAATAAATTTTCTCCATTGCGTTGGGTTCCCCCATCAGATGAGGAAATTTATGCTCAATTTGGCCTCGGGTGAGCCACTTGCCTTGGTGCAGGAGCTACCTTGCTTTGACGACTCGATAAAGCTGGATCCTTTGTTGTCAATTTCCCTTGATCTGTGTGTCCACAATATGATCATTGGATTCTTGTTGGATGAATTTGGGGTTGATCTCTGTTGGTGTCAGTTGTTTTTCTACATCTGAGGTGTCCAATAATGGTGGGAAATAAGGGCGAAGGAGATCCACGTTGAACACTGGGTGCAGGCCAAGGAAAGGAGGAATGTTGAGCTCAAAATAATTATCCCCCATGGCCTTGGTGATGGTGTACAATCCATAATGGAGTGGGAGAATCTTTCGATGGGGTCCTGTAAGGCTTTCTTTCTGCAAGTGCAACCACACTTTGTCTCCCACCTGAAACTTATGTGGCACCCGATGTTGATTATGGCGTTGTTTGTACTTGTCATTGGACTTCTGTAGGATATCATGAACCTGTTGACAGATGCGCTGTATTCTCTCAATGAACTGGGTGGATTTTTCAGCTTCCGTTGGAACAGGAAATGATTCGGTTGAGGTGACCGCAAGGGGAAGTGCAACATCTATGGGACCCAATGGTTGGAATCCCAACCCCACCTGAAATGGGATGTGGCCGGTTGAGCTATGCAGGGCTCGGTTGTAGCTATGCTAGACATAGGGAAGTCTCTCATCCCATGTGCGAGGGTGCCTTGAATTATACATGTGAAGGATATGCACGACCATTCAATTTATGACCTCGGTTTGGCCATCTGTCTGGGGGTAGAAGGTCATGGATTTGGTTAGCTTGGTGTCTAGAAGTGACCAGAGGCTCGACCAGAATGTGATGAGAAATTGACTATCCCTATCTGAGACAATGGTTTGTGGAAGTCCAAAATGTACCCAAACCCGTTCAAAGAAGATCTTGGCAGTGGCCTCTGTTGTGATGCTCTTATTGCAAGGAACAATAATTTCCATCTTAGAAAAGTGGTCAACAACCACAAAAACATAGTCATTTCCCCGCTTGGTGGATGGGAGGCCCGACATGTAGTCCATTGAGATGGATTCCCATGGCCTGTTAGGAGTAGGAAGAGGGGTGTACATACCCTATTTCTTAGTGGTTGGTTTGGCAATAACACAGGCAGTGCAGGACCTGATATACTTGCTGACCTCCTGTCGGAGTTTCGACCAGTAGAAATGTTTTTGTAGCATTGCCATTGTCTTTTCGACACCGAAGTGTCCTAGTACCCGACTATAGTGGGCTTCCCAGATCATCTTCACTCGCTCTCTTGATGGAACACATATATGTCCCATACGACACAACAACCCATCATGAATATAGAAATTATCGACAACTATGTTTGCACGCAACATTTGGTGGGTGGTGGTGAAGTCTGGGTCAGTCTCATAGAGTTGGGGCCATCCATAGGTCTCATGGCTGCAAGATTCTAGCACTGTGGTGAGTGCCACGACTGGTGGTCTGCTGAGGCAATCAACGACACGATTGATGCTTCATGTTTTATACTTGATGTTGAGGTGGAATTGCTGCAAGTATGTGGACCACTTTTGATGGTGGTCATTTTGCAATTTTCCTTGTGTCTACATAAACTGCAGTGGCTTATGATCAGTGTGGATGACCGTCTCCTTCCCAAGAATGTAATGTCTCCACTGGTGGCAGGCTTGCACAATGGATTACATTTCTTTGTCATAAGTAGGGTACTTACGGACAACATCTGATAGTGTCTCACTATGATATGCCATGGGGTGGCCATGGTGAGTGAGAACGACATCCACAACATAGTCTGAAGCATTTTTCTCGATCTCAAAGGGATGTTGTAGGTCTGGTAGTGAAAGTACTGGGGATGAGCACAAGCGCTGCTTCAAATCATTGAACTCTTGTTGTTGGGACCAACCCCATGCAAATTTTGCCTTACCACCACCCCTGGTGATTTGGCTAAGGGCCCATGAAATATGGGAGAATCCCAACACAAACCTGCGGTAGAAATTGGCAAGGCCCACGAAGCTACGAAGCTCAGTGAGTGTGGTTGGGGCTTGCTAGTCACAGAAGACTTGGATCTTGGCTGGATCCACATGTACACCATGTTGATCAATGATGTACATCATAGCGTGTGCTGTTGCAGGGTGTGCAGAACCTGCTGAATATGCTGCAAGTGTTTGACCCAAGTCTTTCTATAAATGAGAATGTCATCTAGATACACCACTACAAAATTATTGGTGAATGGTCGTAGGATATTTTCCATCATCTTCATGAAAGTGGCCAGAGCATTTGTCAAACCAAAAGGCATGACCAACCATTCAAAAAGACCTTCCTTTGACTTGAAGGCAGTCTTCCATACATATGTCTGTTCTATCGGGACCTGGTTGTAGCCAGACTTCAGATCAATCTTATTGAAGTATTTATCCCCCGTGAGTTGATCAAGGAGGTCGTCGATTCAGGGAATCGGATACCGATTTATGATTTTGATTTTATTCAGAGCCTGGTAATCAATGCAAAGTCACTAGGTTCCATCTTTCTTTTGTACCAACATGATTGGGCTCCTGCAAGGTGATGAGTTAGGATTGATGTGCCCCTTGTGGAGAAGTTCTTAGATTTGTCACTTTATCTCCTCATTCTCTAACAGAGAGCGACGATAGACTGGCCCATTGGGAAGCGGTGCACTGGGGGTCAGATCGATGGGGTGCTTGACCTGGCAGTGGAGAAGTACCCATGTAGGTGAGGAGAAGATATCTGAGTATTCTTCCACAACATTATCTACTTGCTTATGTTGTGTGGAGATTTCAGCCGCAGAGACCTTGGATGTGGCTGTGATCTTTCACTTATTCTGAGAGTGAATCAATAAGAAGACAAACTTCCCCATCTAAGAGATGACCTTCCTACATTTCTTAGCAGAGATCAAAGAAATAACACTAGGTTGGACTGCCTCAGGTATCCTGTACAATTTCCTATTCAAAGTAATAAAAACACTATGAGGCCTAGACTCATATATAGCATGGCGTTTCCATAAATAAGGTTGGACCAAAAGAACATCACAAACTTCGAGAGGAGCAACATCACACAATACCTCATCTTTGAAGGGCTTGATGCTATATGAAATTCGACACTTTTGGCTGACGCGGAGATCGCTTCCTTGGTGGAGCCATCCATTAATGGTGTAGGGTTGTGGGTGAGGCGTTGTGGGAAAGGGCTAGCTGCTTGATGACCTCTGTAGAGATGAGTTTCTTCTGGATACCACTATCAATGATGAAGTGCATCGGGGTGCCTTTTACCCACATTTGCGAATGGAAGAGGCGCTCTCCTTTTTCTAGCTCGTCTGGTTCACCAGGCTGGAGCTTGGTGGTAGAAACGACGACACTGGGTTCCGCATCAATGATCTGTCTTCCCCTTTCTGGTTCTGGCTCAGAGTCAGAATCCACATCTGATTCAGAGGCTTTCACTTCGGCCACGGACGACTACTTTGAGCGACAATCAACAGTGTTATGCCAAGGGCTCTTATGGAAGTCACACCACTTTCCGGTATCTTTCCTTGTCTTTTGAGTGTCCTTCTTTGCTTGCGTCTTGGATTGGTTGTACTGATACTATCCATATTTTCTCTATCATTTGTTCTATGGGTTGGGGTCACCCTTTCCTGGCTTTTGTTGTGAGGGGTTCCAAGGCCCAAATTTCCGCATCTTTTGTTTGAGCTTCTGCTCGATTTTGACGGCATAACGGTAGGCCACGCCCAAGGATGAGATGTCTAGAAATTCCATTTCTGTATGGATGTATCTATGCAGAGCATTGTGATACTTGAGCACCAGATGTCACTCTGAATCTTTGATACGCAGCTTGGTGCGCAAGGTATGGAAGATATTTGTGAAATCTGGCACTGCTTGGTCTCTTTCTTGCCACAGTGTGGTCCATTTGGTATATAAGTCATCATAAATTTCGACAGGGTAGTATTGTTCCTTAATAACATCCCTGAAGGAATCCCAGGTGGCTATGAATGTAAATAATGAGGGTTCCTCTGTTTCCTTTTTCTCACAGAACGTTTCCCACCAATCTTTGACATGGGGGACGACTTTGAGGAGTGAAAAAGTAATATTTTCTCTATTCGAGAAGTTATGGATAGAAAAATACCCTTCTAGCATATTCAACCACTTGTCTACAGCATTTGCGTCTATTTGACCTTCAAATATAGGAATATCGAAGTTTATTTGTTCCTTGAAGGGGGTGGCGCCTTCGCTCGAAGAAGATGCATCGCCTATTGTTAGTCGCTGAAGGATTTGTGCAAAACTATCCATCATCTCGTTCCTCTGTTGTGTGAGGTATTCCTCAATAAACAATTTGAAAGGATCTCCTGTCCCATCATATTTATTTTCTCCTTCCATGAGAGGTTGTTTGGGCGTGCGAGAGATTTTGTCCTCAAGAGAAGCAAGCTCAAGACCCAACTCTTTGTACTTTGACCTCATTGGGGACATGCATTAAGACGACAAGGAGCAGACCGCTCTGATACCACTGATCTAGATTTTATGAGCATAACAAAATGAATATAGATTATTAACAGGTTCTTAACACAAAATAACATAGATACAATAAAACTTCTTTTCTATTCAATAATGAAATAAGCTGAAACTGTAAAATGCAACAGAAACAAGCTTGCTGGAATGGTGGCGGCTTATCTCTGAGAAGAGATGTGACAGCTGCACTCATTCACAAGAAGATGATTACAATGAGGCTCTGAAGGCCTTTTACAATAAACAGGAATGCCAAAAACCCTATACATCTAGAAACCTAACCCTAGGAGATGAAGCACCAAAAGTCATGTGGGCCCCGTTTGGGTAAGTTAGTACATTAACTTCCCGGGGTCGTAAATTTTGCATACGATCTCCATTTTAGGCGTATGATAGCCCGTTGGAAAGGTATCGTTGAGGAGATTCATTTTGGGGACTCAATTATTCTATAGTATATCATTGAGAATATTGATCCCAAAAAACCTTTATTTAGGCCCTCAAAATGGCCTCGGAAGTGAAAACTGCTAAAAATAGTAAATTGCCAAAATTGCCAGAAAACTATTTTGAGCCTATTGGAAAAGGTGGGTGGCCACCGATATCCATATGGATCACCCAAAAATTTGAATATTGAAGAGGGGGAGTCTAAGTAGCAACAAATTAGTCAACATTATGTGTAGTTGTGTAGCAAAGTTATGGATAGTTTTTATGAAATATGGATATAGATTATTTTTGAGATATTTGGCAGGTCTACAGGACAATACTTGACATGAACCAGAGAGGATACATGACCATGGATGGAAAGAATGATCCCAGAAGGAGTTTCAAAAATGAATATGGACTCATTGTAAAACATATGACTCAGAAGTAAAGCATATTGATAGGTGATGCCAGCTAGGAAAGTTATCCGTAAAATGCACAACAAGACAGAGAGAAACCACATGAAGAGTTATACTATCAAGAGAATATTGTTGGATGATTATGTCATTAATGTTAATTCAATGAACATGACAAGCCATGAATACTTGAAGTCAAGTGATGAAGAAAACTTAACATGATTTTTTTTCATATACATCACTAGATTACAGTAGCAAGAATCACCAATGGACAAAAAACATCGGAAGAGAGGAAAAAAATCATATACAGGAAGACCCACATTGATCTACACGATATCTTGCAAAAGAATACACGGGGATACAAATCATCAGAGGGAGTTACCCTTAATGTCAAAAGGGAAGAGAAGGAACAAAAACAAAAGAGAAATATCATAAGCATGAAGACAGGGGGATGTTATGAAGAAAAAGAGAGATTATTCAGAGAAGGTATACTGTCAGGGGGAGTCACTCTTTGATATTGATATAAAAAAGGAAGAGAAATATCATAAGCATGAAGATAGGGGAAGCAAACCCAAAGAGAGTTACCCTTTTCCATTGATTTCAAATGGGGAGATAAACACAAGGAGAGAAAGATCAGGACCATTGGTCACAGGTGGAGTATGAGTGTTGCCATCAATTCCAAAGGGGGAGATTGTTGGATAGTTGGTTTTCATTGATGTCAACCCTCATCAATCTTAGAAGAAGCCCCGAAGCAAGGTTGGAAGCATTTATAAGTGATGGGTGTATTTGGAGAAGTATCTGAAGTAGTCCCCTTATGGCGTAACTTTAAGCATGGCCCTCACATGAAGATGCTTTGAAGAATTCTACAAGAAGCCTTGGAAATATGGGTAAGTGGTTAAATGGTTGAGAAGCCCCAGAGGTGTGGTCATGAACACAAAAATTGTTTGAATAAAACGAGGATGAAGGACATGAAACATGCATGAAAAACCCTCATAGATGGATAGTCCTCATCATGTCATTTAAAATGGTAGGTGGTATGTCACATGGTTCCTCACAGTTGATGAGATTTTCCCTCTTAAGGATGAAGCCCCAAAAGCAAATGAAGAAGCCCCATATCTAAGGACAAAACATTACAAGTCAGCCCCTAAAAAGTGTTGTAAACAAGAAGTTACAAGTCGAGCCCATTGCAATGAATATTAAAATAAATATTAAGGATATTGTTGGTAAAGTTGACCCCAATGGAATAATCCTTAAAAATTAAATTGAATTTTATTTGGGTCAAGTCGGCCCTAAAAAGAGGGTACCAGATCTAGTATAAATAACACACCTAAGAGTTCATTTGTAACATAAAATCAAGTGATTTTTATCTAATGTAACCAAGGATATCTGAGGTGAATTTCAAAGGGAATATGAAGTGAAGAAGGGAGAAATTCCAAGCGAGAATGAAGTCTTGTGATGATGTGTTCTAAGGTATGTTATTTAAAGGTCATCTTACCATTTTCACTATACAAATTTTCTAGAATTATTCATATATAAAAAACTTAGAGGATGTTGAGAAGACATATCAAGGAACCTGTGGTAAAATTTTTAGGTTCTGGGTAGTTTTATTTTTGGAGATACACTATGTGGAAGATAGGGTTTTTGACTAGTCCCGAAACTAGTCTCAAACAGGTGTTCTAAGAAAAACACTCATAAATTATTCATAGAGGATCCAAATTATGTGAGACTAATTCCATTGAAAAACGTACTGTCCATAGTATGTTTTGTACGCGTTTCAAAACCAAATATCAAATATTCAGCGCCTGGCATGCTCTACAAGTTCACTCTCCATAATAGGCCAACATTCAACAATGTCTGTCATTTTCTCTATAACTCCTTTTTCAGGAACAATTCAAGGATTGAAACTTGGAGAAATTTCATAGAAATTATTGAAGACGATTGGATACAAGTTTCATACCTTTATTCATTATAGGTACAAAGTTATGCTTGTTGGAAGTTAGGGTTTGTGACTAATCCAAAAACTAGTCCCACGAGACTGAGATAAAGTTTGATGAAGATGCTATTATTTTGTTGTTGAATATGAAAAAGGTATGAGGGTTTGTGATGGTATGCAAAAGGTTGATCAAATGTTGAAAGGTATTGTTCTTTATGTGTTTTTGAGGTTTGTATCTTGGTGATTTGGCACATTCTTAAGGCATGTATTGGCATATTGTTTGAGGAATTTCATTGATGCTCGACCCATTCTTGAGGTATATGGTTGGATGCATATCTTAGATGTTTTGGCACATGTTTGAGATATATATCTTGGATGGTTTAGCACATGATTTTGGAATATGGTTTGAGGAACATCTTAGATATTGGAAACATGGTTTGAGATGTGCTTTGGTATATGTTTACATGTTTGAGGCATATCTTGGTACATGGTTGATGGATTTTATGGCACATTTTTTTGGTACATGGTTGATGATTTTTATGGAAAATATTTGAGGCATGTCTTGGCACATCATTTATGGATATGATGCATGCTTGTTACATGGATGATATGGCACACATGTCTTAGCATATGGTTTGATGCACATCTTGATGATGGTCTTGGTATATTATCTGTGTGTGTGGATCTAGTTATAGTTGATGATGATTTTGATGATGATATATCAATATCAGTGAAATTGACAATGACAATGACAAAGAAAGTAACATGGATAGTGACAGGTTGAATGCCAGGTTTATTATTAGTGATAGTGTTAGTGACTTGTTGAGTCTACACTTATGTTTCAAGGTGGAAGGAAGGGCAAAGGAAAGGGGGTCGTAACATCCTTCCATTTGGAGTCGAAGAATATAGGGAGTTACGGCTTCCTTCAGGTTGGATCTTATAAATTAGGGGGTTTTAGCCTCCTTCCAATTGGAGCTTCCTTCATGTTGGAGCATGCAAATTAGGGAGTTGGAGCCTCCTTCTAGTTGGAGTTGGAGAATTTAGGGAGTTCTAACTTCCTTCAGGTTGGAGACTCCTTCCAACTGGTGTTGGAGAATTTGGAAGTTGGTGCTTCCTATGAATGTAATATTTTGATATATAAGAAAACATTCTATGATTTTCTCCCATTTAGGTTTCCACATAAAACTCTGGTGTACTGTGTATCTATGGATATGATGTGATGTATTTTGTATGGTTATATGTTTATGATATTTTGAATGAAATCATAAGTCATAACTGATTGATAAACTTGATGATTACACGTTTTGATTAAAAGTGGTAAAAAGTGCTCAATATTGATTCACCCCCCCCTCTTAGTATTGGTGAATATTCCAACAAGAAATGGACTACCACATTGCCAATATCTCCCTCAAAGGTCTAAAATATAGACCTAAAACACACTAGTCTATCTTCTTTCTAATACCATATGTGGCACTCAATTCCAAGGTCAAAATCTTCAGATCTAACACTTTTTCCCAAAACCACTGATTTAAGCCTAGTTTGAGGACTAGACAAAACCCCTAACTTACATAGCTTGTAACTCCAAAAACATTATCCATTGTACTTGTTTATGTACATTAACCATTCTATAAATTTCACTTACTGAAAATAAAAATAAAATAATAAAACAATAAGAAACTTATAGAAAAAATGGTAAAATGATTCAATTGAAGGAGACAAACATAGGATCATCCACTCTTATACCAAATGTTATAGACCAAATACCCAAAATATCATAAAAAAACAAAGAATAACCATGACATATGGAGCAACGAAATTGGATTCCAACATAATATACAATTTGGGTGTAATGACGACTACCCACCTCTATTTCAATGGCCTCTAATGAACTGATGTATCAGCATATTGTCTCAAAATAAACCTTGTTAAGCAGGGCTTAGGGGGTCTTAGAAATTGCCAAAGAAAGTGGGTTACCTAATGGAATTAATTGTATTTTCCTTAATTCAAGTTGTATTTTAGTGATTCTAGAGGGATAGGAAGAAAGGGGTTTGTTTTCCCCTAATCATCATGTAAATAACTTATTAAATAAGTTGGTTAGGTAGTGTGTATTTTCCTAAGTATGGAGGATTTGAATTGATCCTCATATGTATGTAAATAAATATTTAGTAGACATTTAATCGAAAGAGTCAAGTGGTTGGAGTTCTAAATTAAGTTGCAGAAATTATGGAGGAGGCTTTTACCTTCTAGGTATTTATGTAAGACTTTGGGCATAATAGAGTATGGGAAAACATAGTGAAATTAGGCGAAGGAGGTGTCCAGGCCAGAGAAATGTCAAGATTGTCTAAATTAGGCCAGATAGAGGTAGCAGAGAAGTAAGAGGGTTTCTGAGTTACAAGAATCATGTACAAAGTTTGTATATAGTCTTGAGCTAATGAAAGTATTATGTTTATTCCTCCGAGTTGTTTGTGTGCATTTATATTGATGTGTTGGAATGGTTGATAAATATGGGAATGAGAGATTGAGGTTTTGTGTGAACCACCTACAATTGACAAACCGAGATTATATTTTTGAATGGGACAACGAAGCTTAGTTGGGTTCAGTTGTATGAGGAGAACGAGACCAAGAGAGAAATAAAGAGGACGAGGTCGATTTTCTATGTGTATGGTTAAAAATTGAAGCATGAATATCAATGTAAGAGATCCAAATGAGAGTGATAAAGTTTGGTTGCGCCAGAGAATCAAGTTATCCTCTTTAAGGCCATAGGTCAACCCCATATGAATTCAATTGGAAGCGTGCAAGAAAACGCCATATAGAGATAATTTTCACATGCAACATAAGAAGATCTAATCGTCAATCATTCATCATTAGAGAGATCAACAACTCAACAAAATTGACTAGACTAGACTCATTATCAATGAGGATGTTTGTAGGAAGAAGCCGGTGGCTGGTTAAACCAGACCAAAATAAACATATAAGGGCATGTGGCGAAAGTAACCTGGGGGGGAGGGGCACGATGGGTGATTGTCCGGTGGCCCAGTGCTAACAAGACTAGAGTAAATAGTTGAAAGGAACATATTTAAATGTGTTCTAGTGTCTTGATGAATAAGTGGTTATGGTGTCCAGTTGACAGAAATTCAGCAAAACCAGAAGTTAAATATTGAATTACAACAGTGTTAACCAGTAAGAAATGAGGTCGATTAAGGAGGAGGTTTAATGGAGTATTTTAGAGCGACCTCATGTGTGCATAATATTTTGGTATAGGATTATCCCTTGGACATATGGCTTGGAGTTCAAGGTTTAAGTGTCGGTGTTAAATGAAGCCAACCATCTATTAGAGGTATATTTGCAGGTTAAAGGGCATTGGCCCATGTCAATTGGTATTAGAGTGCAATAACGCTCTTTGGAAAAAATAAATTCTCTAAAGTTTGATGAGAAACCATAACAGGTCCAAGACAAAGATCCGAAAGAGTATGTGTGGGCATGGAAGGAAATTGAAGCAGTGAGGGGTCTTGTTGAGTAAAGGAAATTCTAGCCAATAAATAGAGTTGGATATAAATGTTTGAAGAGAAAGGTCTTGGATCATATATTGCAGGTATTGAATCTCATATTTTATAATAACTCTAGAAAAAAAAATGCATTTTTGCAGGTAGAGACAAAAGTGAATGAGACATTGGTGGCAAACCTTACATCTATTGAATCTTGAGATGTGAAGGAAAATGAGCAACATAATCTCTTGAGGAAGTGAGAGGAAATTAGTTGATGAAGATAAACACAAGCCCAAACCTATGAAAAGATCCACAATAGAAGATATGCAAATAAGGGCAGTTCTAGCAAGTGAATCTATAGAAGATAGTTTCAACAGAAGAAACTGAATAGAGCTGAGGAAAATTGTTGAGTGGAAATACAATGGATTTTGGGAGGTAAGGTAGGATGTTAATTGATTTTTAATTCTGTAACAGATCATATATATATTTGGAGGTAGCAACAGAGAAGACATTGTTACAATGGCTTACAACAAGAAGAGTTATGATAGAGATAAATGAAACAAGGTTGTGGGAGAGACCCTTAATTAATTCCAGCTAATATTGGAGTTAGAATATTATGGGTAGAAGTGCATAAGAATACAACTATAGTATGGAGTAGAGGGATCTTAGATGGTTCTAGTAGAGAGAAATAGAGATACCAAAAGGCCAAGTTAGAGAGAGAAACTTAGTGAGGTATTGTGTAGCAAGGTGAAAAAGACTTGTTACTGCAAGGGATATTTACAACTCACTGTTGAGCATTGTGAAGATAAAATATGGAGATGACTAGGGACAGTCAAAGGAAGGGTTCAAAAGGAAGCCACAAAAGAGTGAGAGAATGTGCCAAAGAAATTGGTTGGAAAAGGATGAATGATAAGGAGTTTGACAGAGAAATAACTGAGTTGAAAGAAAATATTAGTAAATGATGAAGCTGCTATAGGAAGGAGTTAAAGAAGACCATAGGTGTGGTTGAACAATGAAGAAGAGGCTAAATTCGCCTATAGTTCAATTGTTTGCAATAAATTTGAGACACAGGAGGAGTTTTTAGTTGAAGATAGAGGAGAGACTCAGAGAAGATGAGTATAATAAGTCCTTGGAAGTAGGACAAGTAGTTCACTTTTTTGAACCAGAATAGGGAACAATCCTTGGAGAGGATGAATATGGTGATGAAGAGAGACCTGATGTAAGTCCCATGGAGAATTCAGACCATCACAAGGAGAGGATGCTAGAGGCATATAAAGAGAATCAAGAGTCTCCTGTTTTTAAAACTAATGAATTGTGTATGTATGCAGGTATTAAAGAGTGTGAAGATAGGTAGACTAAAAAATATATCATAAGAGGGGAGAGCCAACATTGTCTCATAAAATAAATCCAAGAGAAGACTATACACAATGAAGGAATGCAAATGTTCAAGGGAAATAGAAAGAACCTGCTATAATGATGGACATGGAAGAATTGGCTCATAAAGATAGCCAAGTAAAAGACAAGAAGAAGTTGCAAATTCCAAAGGAGGAAATGGAAGATAGATTGAAAGAAGGATGCAATATTCCAAGAGATAGAATGAAAGATGAACATAAAAACATCTTTATGACAGGATCAAAAGAAGACATCAACAAATTTCCAGAAGATGGTGAAATAGGAAAAGCAAAAGTAGAGGATGAGGTAATGAAAATATATTTTCAGTTTTTTTTTAATAAGCATGAGCAAGTGTTGAAAATTGATGAGAAGGAAATTGTCTTAAGAGATAATAATGAAATGTTGAGAGAAAAATCTCTTAAAGAAAGTAAAAGTTGCACAGAGGAAAATGTTAATGAAGGGACTGAAAGAGAGAACTATGTCCAAGATATTACAACAGGTATGGAGGAGACTATGAGGAATGTAAAGCAAGGAGATAGCCAAGAATCCAAACATGAGTTTGATAAGAATGACAAGTAGTATGCACAACAAAAAGATGAAGATCAATAGGTTTTTTATGGAAGAAACAAAGAAATTCATGACAAGTTTCAAAATATGAATGTACGAATGGGGCAAAAAACTACATATCTGAAACAAACAACAAGGGAGTTCAACATAGGATGATAGCAGTTATTTTGTTGATGTTGGTAGTCATTTTTATAGTTGTGAAAGGGACATTACAGATTTATGGGAAAATTGTTTTCTATCATAAATTTGTTTCATGTGTAGGGACAAAGAGAAGAATAGTCTCTAGATTTGGAAGTAGGAAGGATTTCATCGAAAAACAAGTTGAATGAAGAAGACAACTAAGTGCCTTACAAGTTTACAAAGAAGAGAATGAAGAAGGAGGAAGAATTTCTATAATTTTTCTAAATTAGGACATCACTGAAATAATGTTTAATGAATGGGATCCTGGAGTGCAAGAGCATGAATATGTTCTAACAAATAAAGAGAATCCTCAAAGAGTTGATGAAAACAAAAGATACAAAGATGAAGAAACAAAAGCAAAGGCCATACATATTTTATATGGAACTAGTATAAAGTATATGGAACAAAATTCCATAACCAATGAGGTACTAGTAGGTACTTTTATGGGAAAATGATGTTGAGGGAGATACGTTACATGAAAGTTTTATATGCAAAAATCTGGAGCAGAAAGTATAATTTCAAGATTGATGAGGATATGAATGCCTTATAGAGTTACATGAATCAAGAAGACAAAAAATTTGCTACAACATTAAGGGATGATGAGCAACATAAACTTAGTGAAAGAAACATATAATAGAGTTTGGAGACATTGGAAAAACATATTTATAAACTAAATATGTTAAAGAGGGATTGAATATTGAGGAAATAGAAAGAAACATGGAAATTTTTGGTATAGGAGTACAACAACGTATGAAATCAACAATAATATATACTAGAAAAAGACAAAGATATATATTGAGATGGAGAAATTATTAAAATACCTAAGAAAGGTGCCTAAGTGGAGACACCATGGGATAGAGAAGACAGTCAACAAAGAAAAGTTAGTTGAAGTTACTTTTGGTAGCAAGGAAAGTGGACAACATTACAACAAAGTATGGGATCCGAGAGGAATTCATCCAATAAAAGACTCATGAACAAGAGTTCATGAATTTATGTACCATGAGAGTTTGATGCATGAGCATATTGTCTCGAAATCAACCATGTTGAGAAGGCCTCAGGGGGTCTTAGAAATTACCAAAGGGAGTGGGTTCCCTAATGGAATTAATTGTATTTTCCTCAATTCAAGTTGTATTTTAGTGATTCTAGAAGGATAGGAAGAAAGGGGTTTGTTTTCCCATAATCATCATGTAAATGGATTATTAAAGAAATTATTTACGTAGTGTGGATTTTCCTAAGTAAGAAGGATTTGAATTGATCCTTGTATGTATGTAAATCAATATTTAGTATATAGTTAGTTGGCAAAGTCAAATAGTTGGAGTTCAAAATTAAGTTGTAGAAATTCAGGAGGAGGTTCTTACCTTCCATGTATTTATGTAAGCCTTCAGGCATAATAGAGTGTGGGAAAACATAGTGAAATTAGGCCAAGTAGGTGACAAGGTCCAGACAAATTTCAAGATTGTGTAAATCAGGCTAGATAGAGGGAGTATAAATGTAAGAGGGTTTGTAAGTTACAAGAGTCATTTACATAGTTTGTATACAACATTGAGCTAATGAAACTATTATGTTTATTCCCATGAGTTGTTTGTGTGTCTTTCTCTTGATGTGTTGGAATGGTTCATAAAACTGTGAATGAGAGATTAAGGTTCTGCATGAACCACCTACAATTAATGAACTCATATTAGATTTGTGAGTGGGAAAGCTAAGATTAGTTGGGTTCTTTTGTATGAGGAGAACGAGACCAAGAGATAAATAAAGATGATGAGGTGGAATTTATATGTGTATGGTTAACAATTGAAGAAAAAATCTCAATGTAAGAGAGTCAGGTGAGAGTGATGGAGTATGGATGCATAGGACTGAGTTATCCTCTTTAAGGCCAGAGGCCAAACCCATAGAAAGTCTATTGGAATCATGCGAGAAGGAACCATATAGAGATAACGTTCACATAGAGTAGAAGAATATCTGACCGTCGATCATTGATCATTAGAGATATCAACGAATGTTATAGAAAATTTTGCCTCATCCCATGCAACTTGCTTAGATGGCCTTTCCATTTCCCTATGTAGACTTGAAGTCCCCTTTTGTACTTCCCAGAGATAAAAGTTCATATTTTTCCACATATACTCACCCTACCAGTTAGAGTACAACATGCGTATACATAGGTTGCACCACTGCAACCCATGTACATCGAGTTTGGTACTCAAAATTAAAAATTGTGTCGGGTTTCCATGTCAAGTCACGAGATCCATGATCCTTGACCTTCCATACACTGGAAACCTTCCAACTCAGCCCTTTAGTTCCATTTGAAGGCTATAAATTGAGCCGTGTCCAAGCCATGGAAGAGGAGAGAATTCAACTTTTGAGAGCAAAGATACTATGGAGAAATTTTCACTTCACATTGAGTCTGCATCCCTTTATCCTTTAAAGTATGAACACATTGTTTAGTCCCCAAGCTCTTCCGTCTTTGATGGAGAACCTCATTGTCTCCTTTATATGAGCGTGCCTTTGGTGGAGGATTGAAGTGGTGGAGGTCCAGTTGGAAGGGACTTGGTTTCTTGGTTCCGAGACGCACTAACACAGAAGTTCGTTACTTGTATACTTTTGTTGATTATTTTAATAGAAATACTCTTTTCTCGTCCAAATGATATGTTGAAAATATTTGAATTATTATTCCATGGGCGTATTTGTCATGTATGTTAATGGATTACGCTATTTTATATGCTAATATTATATATTATCACCATATGCTTGCGTATCTTGGTTGTTGAGGACAAGTTGCAGGTATAAATATTTGAATTGCGTGCTCAACGATGGTCTTCATCGAATGTTCGAACGAGGTAGGCTCTTGGCCTTTTATTGTTAGCATTTGATTTATATAGCATACATGGGATTAGAGTTGATTTATGCAGTCATTCCATATGTTGTGTCTTACCCCATGCCATAGATATATTTTCCTCATAATAGAATTGGCGACCATATTGGGGATATGATCTTCTATTTTGGGGTTTGGAGTGTTTTTCTCCTTAGCTTACTCTTTGTTAGCCCGAGTTTCCTTGTCGCCTGATTGATTGACAACCTATTTTTACGTTTCATATGAGTTTCTTAGCCTTATCCTTGCCCTGACAAGTGTTTTAGTACATATGCATGGGTTTTCCCTTGACAGACGCATACATACACGAGTTGTCCTTCTATAGGGCGCTACATACGTGAGGTTTTCTCAAACAATTGTGTACATGAACTTTTTGGATTATTGGCTAAGTTTGGTTGGTTGATGAGTCTTCTTGGGTCTCTTTCGTAACCGTTGAGTGCTTACAAAGTGATATGAAACCTTCTTATTGTTGAATTTTTAGGTGATATTCTTTCTTATCATATTTTTCATTGGTTTTCCTTGCATCTTGGTCTGAGTGTTTTCTTCTTGGTATCCTGCTTGGATTTTCTATTTTTGCTTGCAGTAGGGTCTATATATCAAGCTTCTATTCAGTCCTTGCATGTTTTATTTCTTTATATCGAAAATACAATTTTTTTTTTTCTCATTTTGGTATTATGGAATTTTCTCTTTTGGGTTCTTAGTCTTGATCTTGATACATATGGAAAGATTGCATTTTATTGAAATTGTAGAAGTTGCATTTTAAAAACTTACCATCTTTTGAGAATTTAAGATTAGGACTTAGCACTATGTTTATATTCATTTCTTTGATATGCTGAGTCATAATATCATCAGTTTCATGACCACATCTCTTGAGTAAACAAAAGCCATTAAAAGTAACGTTGATTAACTAAAATTAATTAGAAACGATTTTATTTTTCAGAGTACACAAACAAGCATAGGATATAGAGCCTTGGAATATGATTTTGTGAGTAAACTTCTCCAAGGATATTAAACTAAACATATGTGTCTGAGCAGGGAGTGGTGAAATCCATTGTGTAATTAGTGACGTCAGGACGCTCCGCTTACACCGGAGTTAAGCACGAGGTTGTGCGAAGTTGGTTGCAGAGATATCCTTCTAATACCTTCTTAGCATCAGATATATTTATGGGGATCTATTCGTATTTGTGGGTCTTTCTAGTACCTTTACCTTCGTGAGAGGCAATGCTTTCAATTTTTCAGGGTTTGTTACCCTGCCCATATGGTGGACCTGACTTACGACTATTCTCTTGCGCATTGGTTATATCTTCGTGGCTCTAGTTGCTTGATATATATAGCCACATAGGTTACTTGCAGGGGTTATTCTGCAGGTACCCTGAGTCAGATAAGGGTCGGGAAAAACACAACCTTTATGGAGGATTACCTCTCCAGGGGGATCTAACCGACTACGTTGTTAATCCCACGAGGGCCCTTATGACCGATTCTAATACCTTCGATCTTTTGAAGGGAGTCTCGGGACCCTCTTGGGAGAGACATACCTACTCTAGGGAGGGAGGCCCCTTTTCAACCACTATATCCTGTTAGTGTGCATTGGCCTTTTTGCTTTACTTTGGTGTGCCCCTTGACTATTAGTTGGCCTTAGGATTTTGTATTGTGTCATGAGTTTTCATTGCTATGGTTAGTGGATCCCCCGTGACTCCCTCAATTAACGCTACCCCAACCCATGGTCTTTGCTCATTCCATGGGGACGAATCCTTTTTCATTTTTGAGTGGTACGTCGAATCATGATACTGAGCCAATACCTTGGGAATCTAATCCTTTTTCTCTTGGTATTCCAAACCTATCTTCGCACTCACAATCCTCTGTCTCGTCATCTTATGTGAATCCTAGTTTTGGGTTTGGGGGTATGACACCTCCTTATTCTCCCTTTTCATATGGTGGGAGTCATATCCCTCAACCAACTCTTATAGTAGGAGGTTGGAATCCTCCTTCCTATGGACCCAATCCTAGATTCATTTTTCCAGGATCAAGTTCTCAAATGGGCGGTCCTTCTACTTATTACATCCTGTCCATCTATCCTTTTTCTGCTATGCCAGTTCCTATGAAATCTTTTCTCATGGTGGAACTCCTTCTATAATCTAGTGTTTCATCCAAGGGGAATCAATTTTATAGTATGGGAAACCCCCTTCACAGAGTTCCTTCATATGGGGGAAACATATATCCTCACCTGAGTAACCCTTGTCATGTCGCTTTCTCTTCACAAGAGACTTCCTCGATGATGATGCCATTGTAACCCTTTATGAATAAGTTTGGAGGAGGATACCATCCTGCCGGACAGGGCCATGGTGTATACCAGAACCCTTCTTGGCCCACAATATCTCAAAATATTTCTTTCCCAGAACCTTGGTCTCAGATCCTGCAACCAGTCGTTGCAAGTCATGCTAGAAACACAAGTCCAGTCACTACGAGTCATACTGACATTATATCACCAAGCTCTACTAGTCACGTTGGAGATAGGTCAATAGCCTCTACAAGTCATGTTGAATACCAACAACCAGCCGCTGCAAGTCATTATGGGGGCACAACTCTAGTCACTGCTAGTCACACTGCACATACATCACCAAAGTCTGCTAGTCATGTTGGGAATTCATCACCAACCTCTGCTAGTCATGTTGGAGGTTCATCGACAACCTATGCAAGTCATGTTGAAGACAAGCTACTAGCCTCTGCAAGTCATGCTGGGAGCATGTGTAACACCCTGTTTCCCCCAATTTGTAAAAATAACTGGACTGGCCAGAACTGTGGCAAACTCATGAATGTGAATATGTGATGTGAATGGACCTTATGGAAAAGGTCAATAAATGTGAATAACATTATGAATTTATATTGCAGGACTGCTGAGAGGGGATGTGTAGAAAAAGAGACCACGATGGCGGTGGAAGGCACCTGGAAAGGTGGCATTAACTTCCACTGAGAATTAATACCGTATTTGGACTTCACTGGCCTGGAGAACCAAAAGCAGCTTGTTTTCCCCGAATTAAATGTCTCGCAGGCTAGCAGGTTGATGGATCCTCATGAATTAATGAGGGATGGGGAGGTGAACCACCCATCCGTAGAGCCATCATGACTGACCAGTGTGAGGGAAATCGCGCCACACTCAACCTTGCAAGAGGATAAGGTGTGGGGTAGAAGCGATTGGGGCAGATGTGAGGGGAGGAAGAGAACTCTGGAAATATGAGAGTGAGTGATAGTAGAGAGGAAGGAGAGTAACCTTCACTTCTGATCACTGGTAGACAGAGACGCAGTCTCACAATATCGTGGTCTAAGCTTGGGGGTGGCTAGTGGTAAATCCGCTGGGAGTTGTTGAGCCTATGGTTGGGTGGAAACGAGCACCCCTCTCAACAGTTGCTTAACCCCTGGTTTTATTTCTGATAAGTGTTTTGCCTCTGGCATCTTGAAATATATATGTTTATTCTGATAATTATGCCCATAAGCTGTGAAACTGTGAATGATTTCATTGTAAGAATGTCTGTATGGTGTTTTGATCAATACTGGTAGATGCATGTTTATAATGGAAAGACTATGTATGGCTTATGTCTTCATAAATCGCTATTTATATGCTTACCGACCTAATTCAGACCGTGTGTCTGATTCGTGGGAGAAAGGTACCCTTATATACCTCAGATAGTACCCTAGGTAAAAACCTCCCCATAGAGATACCCTCCTTGAAAATTCCATCAAGAACCGGGAAAGTGAATGTGAAGGTGCAAGGCCTTAGTAACCTTGCACGAGGAGGAACGATCCTCTTGAAAACCCGAGATGGTAGTATAAGGATGAAGTATCGAATCAACGAACGAGATCTCGTCGGGATATCTGTGGTCACTCACGACCGTCAGATCGGAGGAAGAAGATGGAGTGTTAAGTGCCTTACCCCTTTGTTTTCTGTGTCTTCGTGGGCAGCGAAGAAATCAGACCGTAGATCTCCAAGGTCCATGGGAGTATATGGACCATTGATTTTTCTACATCCAGGGAGTCGTGGAAGAATGCATAGGTAGGAACCAATCTGAGCCGTCAGATCTCGGCTAGAAAACCCGACAGCCGTTGGATCTATCAGGAGTTACCCGAGGGTTAAAACCCCAGTGTATAGGGGTGAAAGCCCCGGGATATATCTGAACCATCCGAACGACGCAGGCCACGTGTCATAAGATTACCCATTTTGGGGAATCGAGAATTGTGAACTCGGAAGTCCTGGTGACGAGAGTTCAGGATTTTCCATGGTGAAAACCTCGAGATAGATCTGAACCGTTCGAACGACGGAGGCCACATGTCGTAAGATTACCCATTTCGGGAAATCGGGAATCGTGGGATTGGGAGTCCTGGTGACGAGAGTTCGGGATTTTCCATGGTGAAAACCTCGGGATAGATCTGAACCGTTTGAACGACAGAGGCCACGTGTCGTAAGATTCCCCATTTCGGGAAATCGGGAATCGCGGGATCGGGAGTCCTGGTGATGAGAGATCAGAACTTTCCATTGTGGAAACCCCAGAATAGATCTGGACCGTCCGATTTAAGGAGGCAACGTGTCGAGAGATTACCCGTTTCGGGAAATCAGGGATCGGGGATTCGGGAGTTCTGTTGACAAGAACCCGGGCTCTCGCCTTGATAAATCCTGACCCATAATGTTGAGACGTTAGCATGTGGCTAAGTCCCGATGAACGGACGAGATTCCTTTAGGGAACCTTAGGGTCTATAATGACCGTCAGATGTGGAGAAGAGACGTCAACTTTAAGCCAGGGCGTGA
>ML796775.1:51784-76268 GCA_009831015.1 Picea engelmannii | reverse complement strand
ACCATACACTGGTCACCCAGGATACTAGAAAATGATCACTGCCACCCGGAAACAATTTTATTGGCCTGGATTGAAGAAGGACATAGCCAAATATTTGGCCCAATGCATAGAGTGCCAATAGGTTAAAGCAGAACATCGACACCTAGCAGGACTACTACACCCTTTACCCATCCCAGAATGGAAATGGGAAACCATCTCCATGGATTTCATCACTGGATTGCCAACTTCAACCAAACAGAATGACGCCATTATTGTAGTGGTGGATAAAATGAGAAAGTCTGCTCATTTCGTCCCCGTCAAATCAACCTGCAAGGCAATAGATATTGCCCAGATATTCATGAAAGAGGTATTCAGATTGCACGGTGTGCCGAAAGAGATAGTGTCTGACAGAGACACAAAATTTACTTCCAATTTTTGGAAATCACTGATGGATGGTTTAAAGACCAAATTGTTGTTCAACACCACCTATCACCCTCAAACCGACGGACAGAGAGAAAGAGTGAATCAAATATTAGAGGATATGTTAAGGATGCATGTAATGCATCAACCCAAGAAATGGGAAGACTACCTGCCATTGGTAGAATTCGCCTACAACAATGGCTACCAAGCATCATTAAAGATGAGTCCCTTCGAGGTCCTCTATGGTAGACCGTGTAATACTCCAGTCAGCTGGAGTAATCCTATAAATAGGATTTCTTTTGGACCTGACATGTTGAAAGAAATGGAACAGCAAGTGACTCAGATAAAACAAAATCTGAACGTCGCTCAGAACAGACATAAAAGTTATGCTGATCAAAAGAGAACTCCAAGAGAGTTCAAAATGGGAGACCATGTATATCTCAGAATTAAGCCCAGAAGGAGTTCCCTGAAAATGGGAGCTTGTGCCAAGTTGGCACCCCGGTATTGTGGACCCTTTGAGGTGCTAGACAGAGTAGGACCTGTAGCCTATCGGCTAGCACTTCCTCCCACAGTAAAAGCACATAATGTTTTACATGTTTCATTATTGAAGAAATATGTACATGATGCTAATCATATAATTGACTGGTTTGTGATCCAGGTGGAACTGGAGGGAGAATTTCTACTAGAACCCCAATGCATATAGGATAGAAAGGAAACCCCTCTCCGGAATTGAACCATTGCACAAGTAAAGGTGCAATGGAGACATTTTGATGAGGCTACATGGGAAATGGAGGATGCCATGAGACAGGCATATCCGATTTTGTTTACTTCTGTACATACAATTCATGTTAAAAGATAAGAACATCGAGGATGATGTTCCTTTAAGGGGGAGGAAATTGTAACACCCTGTTTCCCCCAGTTTGCAAAAATAACTGGACTGGCAAGAACTGTGGAAAACTCATGAATGTGAATATGTGATGTGAATGGACCTTATAGAAAAGGTCAATAAATGTGAATAACATTATGAATTTATATTGCAGGACTGTTGAGAGGGGATGTGCAAAAAAAGAGACCACGATGGCGGTGGAAGGCACTTGGAAAGGTGGCATTAACTTCCACCAAGAATTAATACTGTATTTGGACTTCACTGGCCCGGAGAACCAAAAGTGGCTCGCTGGCCCCGAATTAAATGTCTCGCAGACTGGCAGGTTGATGGCTCCTCAGGAATTAATGAGGGATGGGGAGGTGAACCACCCATCCGTAGAGCCATCATGACTGACCAGTGCGAGGGAAATCGTGCCACACGCAACCTCACAAGAGGATAAGGCGTGGGGTAGAAGCGATTGGGGGCAGACGTGAGGGGAGGAAGAGAACTCTTGCAATATGCAGAGTGAGTGATAGCAGAGAGGAAGGAGAGTAACCTTTGCTTTTGGTCACTGGCAGACAGAGACGCAGTCTCACAGCATCGTGGTCTCAGCTCGGGGGTGGCTAGTGGTAAATCCGCTGGGAGTCGCTGAGCCTACGGTTGGGTGGAAACGAGCACCCCTCTCAGCAGTTTCTTAACCCTTGGTTTTATTTCTGATAAGTGTTTTACCTCTGACATCTTGAAATATATATGTTTATTCTGATAATTATGCCCATAAGTTATGAAACTGTGAATGATTTCATTGTAAGAATGTTTGTATGGTGTTTTGATCAATACTGGTAGGTGCATGTTTATAATGGAAAGACTATGTATGGCTTATGTCTTCATAAATCACTATTTATATGCTTACCGACCTAATTCAGACCGCATGTCTGATTCGTGGGAGAAAGGTACCCTTATATACCTCAGATAGTACCCTGGGTAAAAACCTCCCCATAGAGATACCCTCCTTGAAAAGTCCATCAAGAACCGGGAAAGAGAATGTGAAGGCACAAGGCCTTAGTAACCCTGCACGAGGAGGAACGATCCTCTTGAAAACCCGAGATGGCAGTATAAGGATGAAGTATCGAATCGACGAGTGAGATCCCGTCGGGAGATCTGTGGTCACTCATGACCGCCAGATCGGAGGAAGAAGATGGAGTGTTAAGTGCCTTACCCCTTTGTTTTCTTTGTCTTCGTGGGCAGCGAAGAAATCGGACCGTAGATCTCCAAGGTCCATGGGAGTATCTGGACCGTTGATTTTTCTACGTCCAGGGAGTCGTGGAAGAATGCACAGGTAGGAACCAATCTGAGCTTCAGATCTCGGCTGGAAAACCCGACAGCCGTTGGATCTGTCAGGAGTTACCCGAGGGTTAAAACCCCAATGTATAGGGGTGAAAGCCCCGGGATAGATCTGAACCATCCGAATGACAGAGGCCACGTGTCGTAAGATTACCCATTTCGGGGAATCGGGAATCGCGAACTCGAAAGTCCTGGTGACGAGAGTTCAAGATTTTCCATGGTGAAAACCCAGGGATAGATCTGAACCGTCCGAATGACGGAGGCCACGTGTTGTAATATTACCCATTTCAAGAAATCGGGAATTGCGGGATTGGGAGTCCTGGTGACGAGAGTTCATGATTTTCCATGGTGAAAACCCCAGGATAGATCTGAACCATCTGAACGACGGAGGCCACGTGTCGTAAGATTACCCATTTTGGGAAATCAGGAATCGTGGGATCGAGAGTCCTGGTGACGAGAGATCGAAACTTTCCATTGTGGAAACCCCAGAACAGATCTGGACCGTCCGATTTAAGAAGGCGACGTGTCGAGAGATTACTCGTTTCGGGAAATCGGGGATCGGGGATTCGGGAGTTCCATTGACAAGAACCCGGGCTCTCGTCTTGATAAATCCCGACCCATAATGTCGAGATGTTAGCATGTGGCTAAGTCCTAATGAATGGACGAGATTCCTTCGGGGAACCTCAGGGTCTATAATGACCGTCAGATGTGGAGAAGAGACGTCAACTTTAAACCGGGGCATGAATACACCTTAGGGTAAGTGGCGAGCATATCTGAATGGCCGAAGTCCACCCGCATAGATCTACGGCTGAGGTTTCATTCCTGAGCCCCCTTATTGNATCGGACGTGCAACTCTCGAACGATTGAGATTAATTCACCTTGATCAACGGTGCTCAGGTGAATTCCGGACCCCCCTTGCCATTCTGCCTTTAATGGGGGGGGGGTCCGGAATAGTGTGGCATGTGAAGTGGGGCCCCCTCCTATCCTGTCAACTACCATTTCATACTTCCCCCTCTGCCACCTGTATTCCACTTAACCATGCGACGGGGCCTGTCCTCATTGGCGGTTCTCTAGCCCTGTTGGGATTCGTCCCTATTGGTCGGACGCTAGCCCTATCGGGGTTCGGCGGTTGCAGAGTCGAACGATTCAACACCCCTTGTAGCACCAAGGCGCAAAATAAAAAGAGGCACCATGATTATTTGAACTATGACCATGACCCACGACCACATGGGAACAGGGAGAGAGAAAGAGCTAGCTTGCACTAGGCCTCCGTAGGTAATTCGGGGGCTCTGATTAAGCAGAAGACCAGAAAAATTTGATTGAGGTAGTGGGTATGTGACAACATGTCACCATCCATTGCAAGTCATGTTGGGGGAATTCATACGATTGAGAAGCCTCGACGTATAGGATGTAAGCCCAATTTCCTTTGTAGGCTTTGCAAAGGAGATCACCTTAAGCGTTTGTGTGCTACTACTGCGGTGGTATGAGAAGGGTAATCCTTATCTGGCGACCCTTCAGATTCTGAGTCATATTTGGTTTCCCAACCTTCTAATCCTTCTTTGGTTGATACAATGGTAGTCTCGATGCAATCTTCAACTGACACCCCTATTCTTTTGAGGGGTGATGCATCCTTTGACCATGTTGTCTCTCATCTTGCTCAGCTAATGGTCATGCTGATGCAATCTTTGACCGACACCACTCCTGTTGTGGGGAGTGATGCATCTCTTGACCTTTTTGTCTCACATCCTATTCAAACAATGATTGAAGAAGTGGTCGTGCCGATGAAATATTCGACCACTCCCGCTCTTCTCTTAGAGAGTGACAAGCCTAAGGAATTGACATTTTCGATGCAATATTCAGCCAATCCCACTCTTCTTTTGGGGAGTGATGCGTCTTTCGACCATGTCCTTATCATTTATAGTTCTATACCTTATGAAAAAGGGAGAATTCCACTCTCTCTGAGTATGCTCCCTTCAATTCCTAAGATGGTTCCCTTTGATTGGGATGATCTTGTAGAGCCTCGACTTCCTTCTCTACAAGGATCCTCTGCAAGTATTTTATCCTCCTCAAATTATAAAGTTTTGGGTTCTCCCAATCTTATGTCAACTACGAGTGAGTGGCAAGATTTCTTCATAAGTCTTGCACGATAACCTTGGCCTCCCCCATTATATGTTTCTTAGAACAACATCTCCCTGAGTCTTTTTTAAGCTCTTTTCTGACTCTCTCAAAAGAGAAAATATTGCCAAGTGAACTTGTCTCTTTCACACTCGTTAAATGGATATGAAAGGATGTCTATTTGGTGTAAGTTTAACCCTTTTTCAGACCAAGTAGAATAATTTCGAAAAAGGAACACTCTAGTCAACATTGGCTAGAAGATTTCTCTTGGGTATTGTTTTATACTTTTTTCGGGCCTAGGGGACTAAATTTATGAAAAAGGGACATTCTCTGGAGTTAAGTTGTAATTGCATTTCATCCTCATGCTTGCAGTATTGATCCTATTTTCGGTTGCCTCTTTCTCGTTATAAGCTTCTTACCTCAACAATTTGCATCACCATCCAAGCAGAGCCTTGTTTATATCCTTTGCAGCTTGATACCCTATACCCTAAGAGGAAACATCCCCCCGAGTGTCCATGACCCACATGCACTTCCTTGGATTGAGCATAGGTATGTTCCATTGTTTGGAGCTAGTTTCTTTCTCGTGACACTCGTTTCCTCCTCTGTATCATAGCATTTAGTTTCCTATGAAAAAACAAAAAAAGTCAGGTGGGAAAATAATATTATCTTATATCGACAACAATTGTGTCGTCTTTGAACATAGCACAAAAGTTTGAGTGCACTTGTCATCCAAAGTTTGGGTTAATCATGACTTTAGGAAGATAATCTCGTTACTTAGAGTTTACTCCTCCAACTGGTTATTCTTACAGTCCCTATGGAGATTTTGATTAATGTCTCCTACATCACAAATTTTCTTCATAAAGTCTATGTTGCCAGAGTCCTCCAGATGTATCATGCTCTTGTTCAAAGGAAGTCTATAATATTGTGTCGTCCATTTCTCAGAAATATTGACTTTGCATGTCGTCCATACCCTTAGTGTGTCTCAGAGTTACATGAAGTTGTAGTCCTACAGTGGACCTTGGTCTTACTTCCATTATAGGTAGGTAACCTTTAACCCAACAATCGACATTGGTCGCTGAATGGGGGTTCCCTTGTGTTCGACGACAAGAAATCTATTCACACATTGGGATTCGTGTAGTGCCTTGGATTCCATTATTCTTATTGGTGGTTTCCTCGCCTTTGTTGATAGTCTTCCTTATTGACTACTATTCAAAGGGTCGTTTTCATGCACTACTTGCATCTGGTGCATGTGAAAGACGCACAAGGTCGTTGGTTTGTAAACATCCTCTTCGTTCAAGTTCCTCCAAATCATAAAGCTATTTCTTTGTACCTCGTGTTGACTAATGAGATATTCATTAATGAGACCTAGAGTCCTATGAGTACCTAGAGGCTTGCAGTTAGTAGTGGCGGGCTCTTCCGTCATCGACAGTTGGGAATACATCAATGTCTCTTGATCAATGGATTCTTCAAGTGTTCTACCTCAACACCTCTATTCACACTTTTAAGAATGTACTGGGTTCCTGGATACCTACTTTCATTATCGGTAAGTTGTCTCACATTTTTTAACGATATACCTTAATGACCGGTAATCAAACAAAGTCTCATTATGTTCAACATCAACTCCTCTATTCACATGATGTAGACTGATGCAGGAGAATAACCAACAAAGCTTAAGTGGAGGACAACTCAACGCACTAGCACACATTTTGAATTAAAGGAAGTGTATCACGCAAACATCTGAAAAGATTGAAATTTATGAACATCTTTAAATGTTTTCGATCTGGGCGATCATGTGAGATTGTTGGAGGATGTATTTTATTTTAATGAAGATGCATGCAATACAAATTCAATATGTTTGATCTTATCTATCTGTCACAAACATTTATTGTAATAAATCCTAAGTAGTTGAATGTTTTTATTTCGAAAGGATAGCACTAAGGTAGCTTGGAGGGAAAGCCCAACGAGATCCTATAGTATAAATAAATGCATTGTTTCCCAAATGAGGTTGTTGATAGTTGTTTCCATTGTAGCTAAGACTTGTAGAGTTTCTAAAGAGAATTGTATGAACCCATGTATATGAAAATTGAATGAATATATCAGAGGAGTATTATTTCAACCGTTGGTGTTGTTGTGTATATCTGAATGAATGAATGATAGGCTTTCGGTTTATTTGAAATTCTTTGTTGTTTTCTTGTTCTTATGTTATGAATGCATTTACATGGTTGAATGTATGAATGTATGAATATTTGATATATTAGATAAGTTTCAATTGTTTCTCTTCTTGAGCAAGTGCAAGGAGTGCATAGTGTCCGCAAGGTGTGCGTTGACAGAGTCTGTTTAGAATCAGAAGCTCATAAGGGATAACATGAAAATTATGTATGCAAGGATTGCATAAGTGTCCACAAGTCGTGCGTGACAGATTGTATTTTGGCTTAGAGGTGCAGTAGAGTTAGTTTGTCACAAGGTGTGCATAGATTCGATACTTGGCAAAGTATCAAAGGAGTCATTCTGAGGAAGTTCAGAGTGTCGAGAAGGAGAAAGTCCAAGAGAAGTAACTTGGAGCCTTGTATGCAGATAGTGCATATTGTCTACAAGGAGTGCATGATAGAGTCTTTTAACTCTGAATCTCTGAAGGAGTAGCGTAATTTGTTTGCAGAAGAGTGTAAGAACTTGTCGCAAGGTGTGCGCATTCATCCACTAAGAAGCTAAGTTGTGGAGGAGAACCTGTTGAAAGGTGTGCACATGCTAAATTTCGACTAAGTGTCGAGGAAAGTGATCTAAGGAGAAAAAGTTCGAGAAAGAACAAGCTCAGGAGGGAGAGTGGTGAGAAACCTTCAAAGAGTGGATTCCTTTAAGGTTTTTGAAAATTAATGAGGAAGATTCATTCATGCGGGAGCAGAATCATTTCAAACTGTCATATCTGGGAGAACTGCACAGAGGTTAGCCGTGAAGGCTTTCGGCACTTCGTAGTGTTTAAAGTGTTTTGAGAAGTGGGGTCATCAAAGTCGCGAAGTCACGAAGTGATCCTCGTCATTGGCTGCGAGGAGGTTACGTGGCAGTGGAATGGAGAGTTCGAGAAATAGAGTTTCATAGAATTGGCGTGGAGTAAGTGAAATATTTGCAAAGACGTGAAGGTCAAAGTAGCACTGGACCATCAGATCCAGGAGGACATGCGACAGAGATCTGCGTATTTTGGTAGAAATATTTTCAGAAGGAAATGAGGGAGGAGCTTACAATATTTCCAAAGCTGAAGTTGCGAAAGGAGCCGACCCAAGGTCACAGCCCATGGTCACATTGGAGAAGGATTCTAGCACGACAGCTAGTACTCGCAAATTGGTGTTTCCAAAGCACCAAAGAGAAGGGTTGCAGGTAACTCGAACATGCAAGTAACATCAGAGGGACCTATGTGTGTGTTAATTGTTCAGGGTCTGTTGAAGGCCCGAAGAGCTAATTTGGCTCAGAAATTCAAAGATCCAAGACCAGGAGGTCGCAGAATTCCCATGAGGAAAGGGGGGCTGCATAAAAGTGGTATCAGAGCCACATAATTTATTTATGTAGGAAAAGGAGACAAAGGAGTAGACTGATATCATCAGTGGTATCAAATACATCAACACAATGCCGCCTAGAAGATACGCATAACCACCTTTAGAAAATCGAGCTATGGAAAGGGATATGCGAGAACTGCGTGCAAGGCTAGATTCCATGGAAATAACGCAAAGGAGAGCACCTGATGTTGGAGACGTCAGTGATGTAGAAAGAGAAGAGAGGGAAATTGAAGAAGCTGTAGAAGAGGATGCTGCAGAAGAACACTTGTTGAAAGTGGTTGTCAAATTGGGAGCTAGAGCAAAGATAGACATCCCAATGTACGAAGGAAAATTAGACGTTGAAGAATTGCTTTATTGGATACGAGCAATGGACAAGTATTTAGAATACGAAGATTTCGATGAGGAGAAAAAGGTGAAGCACATTGTCGCTAGGTTGAAAGGACATGCATCCCTATGGTGGGATGAACTGCAGGATGACAAAAGAAGAAAAGGAAAACAAAAGATCAAGAGTTGGGATTGAATGGTAGCCAAGATAAAATCTAAATTCATACCCCAGGATTATCAGATAAATCTGTTTAGGATATTGTAGAACCTGAGATAGAAAGGAATGACTGTGAAATAATACACAGAGGAGTTCTATAGGCTGAACATCAGGGCTGGACAAAGACAGAGAGATGAGGAAAAAGTTTCTAGATACATAAATGACTCGAGATATGAAATCCAGGATGAAATCAACATGATGAAAGTAAGGACAATAGAGGATGCTTATCAGATTGCGTTGAAAACAGAGGATAATTTGGCCAAGAATCAGAGTCAGTGAAGAAGAGGAAGAAGTTTAAACAAAGGTAAAGGAGTTTCCCATGACAAAGCATAAAAGCCCAAAGTTGGGAATGAAAAACCACATAATCACTCGAAAAGAGGAGGAAGTTCCCGAGGGATATGATATGGTGGAAGAAACTCTTTTCCTTGAGGAAGAGGAAGAGCAAGAGGAGGAGAAGTGAAGTGTTTTGCCTGTGGAAAGACATGACACATATCTTGGGAATGCCCCGAGAGAAATAAAGAAGAAGGAGGTGAAGCTCACATTTCATAAGCGCATAAGTGGAATGTTGAGGAATAAGGTGTAGAAGATGGAAGATCTTTGATGATGAAGAAGGTTCTCTTAAAACCAGAGTCAGAGGTTGAAAAGCCAATGCAGAGGAACAATTTGTTCAGGACAGCTTGCAAGACTAAAGATAGGGTTTGCAAGGTGATAATTGATAGTGGGAGCATTGATAATTTAGTATCCATAGAGATGGTGGAGAAATTGGAGCTAGAGACAATTGCAAATCCAGAGTCATATAAAGTCTCATGGTTTCAGAAAGGACATCAGGTAACGGTAACTAAACAATGCCTTGTTGAATTTTAAAAAGGAGGATATTGAGATGATATTTTGTGTGATGTGATTCCCATGGACATATGTCATGTTTTGTTGGGGAGACCATGGAATTATTATATTAACTTCATTCATGATGGGAGAAAAAATAATTATACTTTGGAGAAGAATTGTAGGACACACATGTTTCTTCCAATAGAGGAGAAGAAAGTAAAGGAAGAAGCCAACACAAGTATACTTCTCATGAGTGGGAAGGAACTCCTGAGTGAAGTTAAGAAGGAACAAGAGATGCAGTTTGTTGTGGTGAGGAAGCCTAGAGTCATCCTAATAAGTACTTCTATGGATGATCTGCCTGAGGAAGTTCAAGGGCTGTTAGAGAATTTTGTTGACATAGTAGTGGATGAGTTTCCAAGCTCATTGCCATCCATCATGAGTATTATCCATCACATTGATTTAATACCAGAAACAATTATGTCGAATAAATCAACGTAAATATTGACACCTCAAGAGAATGAGGAGGTAAAGAGACAAGTCCACGATTTGATGGACAAGGGGTTAGTCAGAGAAAGCTTGAGTCCATGCGTAGTACCAACTGTGTTGAGTTCGAAGAAGGATGGAGGATGGATAATGTTTACATACTCAAGAGCCATAAACAAGATCACCATCAGGTACAGATTTCCATTACCAAGAATGGATGACTTAATGGATTGCTTGAGTAGAGAAAACTATTTTTCAAAGATAGATCTGAAGAGTGGATATCATTAGATAAGGATGAGAGAAGGTGATGAATGGAAAAAAACCTTCAAGACAAATGAGGGAGTGTATGGATGTCTTGTTATGCCATTTGGATTAACAAATGCATCGAGTACTTTGATGAGGTTGATGAATGAGGTATTGAAAGATTTCATTGGTAAGTTTTTGATTGTATATCTAGATGATATACTAGTCTTCAGTAAAACTGAAGAAGAGCATTTGAGACATCTGATAATAGTGATGAGGAGGTTGTAGTGGGAGAAGCTACTAATAAATTTAAAGAAATCCTCTTTTATGAAGACATATCTCATTTATTTGGGTTTTGTGATCTCTTCAAATGAACTGAAGATGGATCCAGAGAAGGTGAGAGAAATCAAAGAATGGTCATCGCCAAGGAGCATATTTGAGGTGAGAAGCTTCCATGGATTAGCAAGTTTCTATAGGAAGTTAAATAGAAATTTCAGTGAGATCGGTGCACAAATGATGGATACGGTGAAGAAGAGACACAAATATTTTAAGTGGATAGAAGAAGCCGAGAAAAGCTTCAATATATTTAAGGAGAAGATAACAAAAAAATTGATTCTAGTCTTGCCAGATTTCGGGAAGACATTTCAAGTAAGATGTGATGCAAGTGGAGTTGCAATTGGAGCGGTCTTGAGCCAAGATAATAGGCCTGCTGCATGTTTTAGTGAGAATCTAAATGACACTAAGAAGTACTCCACATATGATAGAGAATTTTATGCAATAATTCAAGCCTTGAAGAAATGGAGACAATACCTTGTTCAAAAGAGTTTGTTTTGTATACCGATAATCAAGCTTTACAATTCATAACTAGACATGAGAACATAAACCAGAGACATGCTAAGTGGATCGAGTTTATGAAAAATTTCACTTTTGTCATTAAACATATTTTTGGTAATGCTAACAAAGTTGTTGATGCATTGAGCAAGAGATGTTTGATTCTGCAAGAATTTCAAGTGACAACCTTAGGGTTTGAACACCTTAAGGAGATGTATTGTGATGATCCATATTTTAAAGAGGCATATGAAGCATGTGAAAATACTACGCTCATAGACAAAAGCCAGTGGACAAAGTATCTAATTCAAGTGGATTGTTGTTCAAAGGTTGCCAGTTGTGCATACCAAAGTGTTCAATGAGAGAAAATCTATTGAAGGAAAAACATAGTGGAGGTCTAGCTAGACATTTCAGCCATGACAAAACATTTTCACAGTTGAACAATTCATACTATTGGACAGGTATGAGGGAAGACGTGAATAATTTTGTGAACATATGTAAGATATGTCAATATGCAAAGGGAAAGAGACAAAATACTGGATTGTATCAACCATTTCCTATTCCAGAGAGGCCTTGGGATGCAATCAACATGGATTTCATGTTGGGATTTCCAAGGACACAGAGAGGAAGTGATTCCGTATTTGCGGTAGTTGACATATTTTCAAATATGGCACACGTTATCCCATGCCAGAAGACTAGTGATGCAACACACATTGCAAACTTGTTTTTCAAGGAAGTTGAGAGAGTTCATGGATTGCCCAAGAGTATTGTTTCAGACAGAGATACCAAATTTATTGATCATTTATGGAGAACATTGTGGAAGAAACTAGGAGCATAACTATCCTTTTTTTCTACGTATCACCCTCAAACAGATGGAAATACTGAGGTGGTGAATCAGAGTTTAAGAGATTTGCTGAGGAGTTTGTTCACTGAACATCATAGCCAATGGGATCAAATTCTAGCACAAGCAAAGTTTGCATATAATGATTCAATAAACAAGAGTACTAGAAAGATCCCATTCCAGATAGTGTATGGGATGAATCCAAGACGAGTATCAAATTTGAGAAATATGGAGTAGAATGAATTCAGAAGCGCTGGAGAAAAATACTTCATTGTAGAAATGAAAAAGCTTCATAATCAGATCAAGGAGCATTTGTAGAACAACAACATAGAGTATAAACACTGAGTTGATAAACATAGGAGGAGACTTCAATTTGAAGTGGGAGATCAAGTTCTGGAACATCTCAGGAAGGAAAGGTTCCCAAGGGGAACATACAACAAACTAAAGCTGAAGAAGATAGGACCGTGCAAGATCCTAAGAAAATTTGGTGAAAATTCTTATGAGATAGAGCTGCTAGAAGATGTGGGTATATCACCCATATTCAACATTTCACTAACTGTATCCTTACAGGTAAGATGACACCGGAATATCAAAAGATCAGAAAGAGATTAAGTGGGAGAAGTAGATGCCTGTAGTAGAAATGCCACAGATGGAAAGGATCATAGATAAGAGAACTGGTAAGAAGACCAGGAGAAAGACTTATTTTGAGTATTTGGTAAAGTGGAAAGGACACCCGATAGAATATGTTAGTTGGGTAAATGAAGCGGATATTCAAAAGCATGGAGAGTCAATGCATGAGATCATGGACAAGATTCCATGAATTTTTGGCCAGAGGAGTATGATGCAGGAGCATCGCCAACAAAGTGTAAGTGGAGGATAGCTCAATGCACTAGCACGCATTTTGAAGAAATAATTTTGAATTAAAGGAGGTGTATCACGCAAACATATGAAAATATTGAAATTTATGAACATCTTTAAATGTTTTCAAGTTGGATGATCGCGTGAGATCGCTGGAGGATGTATTTTATTTTAATGAAGATGTGTGCAGTACAGATTCAATGTGTTTGATCTTATCTGTATGTCACAAACATTTATTGTAATAAATCCTAAGTAGTTTAATGCTTTTATTTCGATAGGATCGCACTAAGGTAGCTTGGAGGGAAAGCTCAACGAGCTCATATCATATAAATAAATGTATTTTTTCCCAAATGAGGCTGTTGATAGTTGTTTCCATTGTAGCTGAGAGTTGTATAGTTTTTGAAGAGCATTGTATGAACCCATGTATGTGACAGTTGAATGAATATAACATAGGAGTATTATTTCAACCGTTGGTGTTGTTGTGCCTATCTAAATGAATGAATG
Organism: Picea engelmannii; assembly: GCA_009831015.1. Lineage (NCBI taxonomy): Eukaryota > Viridiplantae > Streptophyta > Pinopsida > Pinales > Pinaceae > Picea > Picea engelmannii. Next base: position 62,880 of record ML796775.1, on the reverse strand, counting down.
GTAGGCTTTCGGTTTATTTGCAATTCTCTATTATTTTCTTGTTCTTATGTTATGAATTCATTTACATGGTTGAATGTATGAATCTTTGAGATATTAGATAAGTTTGAATTGTTTCTCTTCTCGATCAAGTGCAAGGGGTGCATAGTGTCCGCAAGGTGTGCGTTGACAGATTTTGTTTCAACTCAGAAGCTCATAAGGGATAACGTGAAAATTATGTATGCAAGGAGTGTATAAGTGTCCGCAAGTCATGCGTAACATAGTCTATTTTGGATCAGAGGTGCAGTAGAGTTAGTTTGTTGCAAGGTGTGCGTAGAGTCGATACTTGGCTAAGTATCGAAGGAGTCATTCTGAGGAAGTTCAGAGTGTCGAGAAAGAGAAAATCCAAGAGAAGTAACTTGGAGCCTTGTATGCAAAGAGTGCATATTGTCCGCAAGCAGTGCGCAACTGAGTCTTTTGACTCGGAAGATTTGAAGGAGTAGCGTAAGTTGTTTGTAGAAAAGTGTAATAACTTGTCGCAAGGTGTGTGCATTCGTCCACAGAGAAGCTAAGTTGTGAAGGAGAACCTGTTGCAAGGCGTGCACAGGCCAAATTTCGACTAAGTGTCGGTGAAAGTGCTCTAAGGAGAATTTTTTTGAGAAAGAACAAGCTCAGGAGGGAGAGAAGTGAGAAATATTCAAAGGGAGGAGTCCTTTAAGGTTTCCCAAAATTAACGAGAAATATCCATCTAGGCGGGAGCAGAATCATTCCAAACTATCAGATCTAGGAGAACTGCATGGAGGTTAGCCATGAATAATTTTGACACTTCATAGTTCAGAGTTTTTAAAGTGTTTTGATAAGTGGGGTCTCTGAATTCGGGAAATGATCCTAGCCGTTGGCTGTGAGGAGGTTATGTGGCAGCAAATTGGAGAGTTCGGAAGATAGAGTTTCGGAGAATTGGCATGGACTAAGTGAAATCTTCACAAAGACACGAAGGCTGAAGTAGTGTTAGATCGTCGGATCCAGGGGGAAATGTGGCAGAGATCTGCGTATTTCGGAAGGAAACGGGGGTGGAGGTTACAATATTTCCGAAGACGAATTTACGAAAGGAGATGACCCACGGTCATAGCCTGTGGTCACATTGGAGAAGGAGTCTAGCGCGGGAGCTAGTACTCACGAATTGGTGTTGCCAAAGTGCCAGAGAGCAGGGTTGTAGGTAACTCGAACCTACAGGTAACATTAGAGGGACCTGTGTGTGTGTTAATTGTTCAGGTTTTGTTGAAGCCCCAAATAGCTAATTCGACTTAGGAATTTGAAGATCCAAGACCGGGAGGTCACAGAATCCCTAGGAGGGAAGGGGGGTTGCATCATAGACTTGCACCTTTGGCAGATAGTGTCGAAGACTCAGAGCATCAATTTACAATAGCAAATTTCTTGAGTTGTTTCAATTGGACCAGTACCCATATGAATTCAATGATCATGGGAGATCAGATTGTACTCCATTGTATACAAATATCTTCAGATTGATTTTGAGACTAGTTTCCACTGGGCCTTGTTCGTGACTATGACAGCTTGTAACATAATTTGTATTGCCTATTCATAGCCATGAAAAACTATTTGGTATATTTCCACATGGATCTCCAGTGTAATTCAAATTGGAAGCCATGTGTATAAAGTCATTATGGATTGTAATATTCTCATGAGTAACTAGTTCTTCCAGTTGAGTCTCCATTAATCCACTTCTAGGAATTATAATGTATTTCAACCATCGCAGATACTCATCTACCCTCACACATTAGGGGGCATCTGTTATAGAAAAATTTTCCTCACCCCATCCATCTTGCTTAGATGGCCTTTTCATTTCCCTATGCTGACTTGAAGTCCCCTTTTGTACTTCCCAGAGCTAAAAAATCATATTTTTCCACATATACATGCCCTACCATTTAGACAACATGCGTATATGCAGGTTACACCATTACTGCCCGCGTACATCGAGTTTGGTTCTCAAAATTAAAAATTGTGTCAATTTTCCATGTCACGTCATGAGATCCATGATCCTTGACCTTCCATATACTAGAAACGTTCTGACTCAGTCCCTCAATTCCATCTGAAGGCTATAAATTGAGCCATAACCAAGCCGTGGAAGTGGAGAGAATTCAAATTTTGAGAGCAAAGATACTCTGGAGAAATTTTCACTTCACATTGAGTCTACATCCCTTTATCCTTTAAAGTATGAACACATTGTTCAACCCCCAAGCTCTTCATTCTTTGATGAAGAACCTCATTGTCTCCTTTATATGAGCTTGACTTTGGTGGAGGATTGAAGTGGTGGAGGCCCAACTCTTTTCTCGTCCAATTGATATCTTGCAAATATTTGAATTATTATTCCATGGGAGTATTTGTCATGTATGTTAATGGATTATGCTATTTTATATGCCAACATTATATATTATCACCATATTCTTGTGTATCTTGGTTGTTGAGGACAAGTTGCATGTATAAATATTTGAGTTGTGTGCTCAACGATGGTCTTCATCGAACGTCCGAATGAGGTAGGCTATTGGCCTTGTCTTGTTATCATTTCATTTATATAACATACTTTGGATTAGAGTTGATTTCTGCAGTTATTTTGTCTATTGTGGTTTACCCCATTCCATAGAGATATTTTCCTTGTAACAACAAATCAAAAAAATCAACCAGACCAAACTCACTATTAATTGAGGATGTTTGTAGGAAGAAGCTGGTGCTTGGTGGCTCATTAAACTGGACTGACATAAACATACAAGGGCGTGTGGTGAAAGTAATCGGAGGGATTTGGCCTATGTCATGAACCATTTTGCAAGTCTAAATCCACTAATATCTATGCTAGTGAATGGTATATGGAATATGTAAAATTTTCATCTACCTCCACAAAATTTCCAAGGCATTTTCAATATCCTTGATAGCTTCAGCAATCCATAACACAAAAACTAGTGTAGGAAACTTAACACACACTTGGTGTTTAGTAACATTCTTAACTCTGGGGTCAAAATCCATAGACCACTTCTTTAACAATAAGTACCAGAACCCCAAAACCTGTTAATCCCAGAAATATTTTTTACATTTTCCTTTGAGGAAAAATGGAAAGAAATGCATCCCTTGATCAAAGTGTGAAAGGATGGTGAATATCCTAACAACAAACTCTAATGACTTTCAATCTAGTGAGATAAATTCTTTTCCAAAATAAACCTACTGTAGAAATGACTAGTTAGGGTTTTATTTGACATCTCTACTACCTCGACCATGGTAACATCCTATCCTAGCATCAATGTGGACTTAACCTTCAATAAATTCACACATTTCTAAAGCTTCCTTAATTCTTTAACTTGTGAAATATTACCTATCACATTGATCTAGGCCTCTACTCCTTCAACACTACATTGTCCCACCTCCAATCTCTTTGACATATCCTTCCTTTGCTGGAATACTGAGAGGGGGAGGGGGTGAATGAATATGAAAACTTTTTACCACTTTTAACCACAATATATAATGTTTAACTTTATCAACAATATATCATGAGAATATAAACATGAGCAACATCACATTAACATCACATCAAATACACAATACACTAGAATTTACGTGGAAACCCAAATGGGAGAAAACCACATAGTGCTTTCTTATATATCAAAGAATACATTCATTGGAAGCACCAACTTCCAAATTCTCCAGCTACAACTAGAAGTAGGCTATGACCCCCTATTTACAGGCTCCAACATGAAGGAAGCTACAACTCCTTGAATTCTCTAGCTCCAACTAGAAGGAGGCTACAACCCCATGATTATCAGGCTCCAACCTAAAGGAATCTCCAACTCCCTATGTTATCTGGAACCAACCAGAAGGAGGCTACAACCCCCTTTCCTTGCCCTGTCCTTCCGATCTGGAATAAAAATGTTGACCAACTATCACTACCACAATCACTGCCACTGTCACATCAACCTGTAACATGTCAACCTGTCACAGTATCCAAGCTATCACTATCACCAATACTCAACCATATCCTCTAACATGTATCATATATCAAGGACACCTCTCAAGTAGATGTCCAATATCACCAACAAATTCCTCTACCAGGCATGTACCAATATTTCCAACATACCATCACAAGATATGTGTCTCAACCATGTACCTGAGCATGTACCAAACCATCAACCTATACCATACCAAACATCAGCCATGTACCACAACAAGTGCATCAACCATGCACCAACACCTGTACCAAACCATGCATCAACTAAGCACCATAACCTATACCAAACCATGCATCAACCATGCACCATAAACTATACCATATGCCTCAACCATCAACCATACCAAATACCAATCCTGTATCATACCATGTATCAACCATGTACATCAACACCTGTACCATACCATGTACCAATAATGTATATCAACCATATACCATATCATTCAATTATGCCATACAGTATGCACCATAGGATATATCAAGCAAGAACTATCAATGTTGTACCTCAACCAAGTACCGACATCACTAAGAGATGTATCTCATATATGTGTTGTCATATACCAAGTGTATTCCTCAATAATGTATCAATATCAACGAAAACCATACACCATGTGCCAATGCTTCAAGAGTATACCAATAATAAGCCTCAAGCATATAACATCATCACCATGTAGCCAAACCAGATACCAATATACCAATACAACCAATATGTACTACGAATCAATGTACCATACCAATATCACCAAGATGTATCATGCATCAACAAGACATGCCTCTCAAGCATGTACCATAGAATCACCAAGCATAAGATATAATCACATAAGCATAATTGTGACATGTAGTTGACATGTTGTACTGTAACAATGACATGTAGCACAGTCACAACCTTTAGCAGCCTAGTACCAACATTCTCCCCAATTTTGTCTTGTCCTCGCAGGACAAAGACTACCTATCACATGGGGCCTTGCATGACGTCACTTACACAACTCGTGGGGGTGTCTCACGTGACACCCTCAAGCTGAACTGCGAGAGCCTGCCAAATTAGGGTTACAGAAAAACCCTTGCACTCTGCAACTTCGAAAATTTTACTCTTTCCTCACACTTTCTCCGCTTCGTCAGTCTTGCTATCATATTATCCAATATACCAAATTACTAGACCATAACAATCACAATATATATATTCAATGTAAGTGTATGTATCAAATGAATTTCTCATGATGTGTATTTATACATTTTCTAGGTAACCTCTTTCCTTATACATTTTCTAGGTAACCTCTTTCCTTATTCTTAGGGCTCCTTGACTTTATTGTTACAATCACTTTACCCATTCAATCATTGAATTGTAACTGCTTAGGGGCGTCTTGACCATTCTTCGGGGATTCCAACTTCACAAGGTCATATCTCCCTAACCGTGAGGAACCACGTGATGTATCACCTATCACCAAAAAAAAACACAATAAGGACTATCCATATATGAGTATCTTACCTACATTTACGCGATTCTTCATGTCCATATTCCTCAACCAAATTCAAGTACCATAAACACACCTTCGAGGCTTCATGTAGACTTCATCAAATGCAACCAACACATCTGTTGATATCAACCACTCCATCAACGAAAACTAACTCACCATAAAGATTAACCACATCTCTAGGGATTTCATACTTTCCTAAGGGTTGACATCAATATCCAAGGGTTGACATCAATGAAAACCAACTATCCAACAATCTCTCCCTTTTACATTGATGGAAACACCAACATTTATGGAAACACTAATTATCCAACACTCATGCTCCCCCTATGACCATTGGTCCTCATCAATGTTTCTCACTCTCCCCCTTTGAAATCAATGGAAAAGGGTCTCTCTCCTCAGGGATGCTCCCTTGTCTTCATGCATCTATTCTCTCTCTATGTTTCCATGCTTTTTTTTCTTTCTTTTCACGTGTTTCTCTCCTCATGTTCCTCTCCAAGTTATTCTTCTCTTTTGATAGCAAAGAGTGAAACCTCCTGAAAGTATACCTTCTCTGAAAAATCCTTCTCTGACTTCATGCGCTTGACTCTTCTGATCTTTCTCTTTCTCTCCCTTTGACATCATGGGAAAAATTATAAGTCCCTCTGTCGGTATGTCTCCCCCTGTCTATATGTTACTGATATCCCTTTCTAAATCTCTTGATTATTTCTCTTCCCTTGAATTCTTTGTAAGATGTCATGTAGATCAATGTAGGGCTACCTATAAGTGTTCTATTTCCTCTCTTCCAGTGCTTGCTAATTTTCCATTGGTGCTTCCTCTTGTAAATATATGACATATATAAAAATAATTCATTACTTTATTTCATCATTCACTTGTCATTTTCACTTGACCATATTGTTCAATGATTTTCTTCTGATGATTTAGCTTCTGCTGACTATTTCTATTTACATGTTTTGTTGTTCCTTTTACTGCCTTTCTGTGACCAACTAATTCTAACTGATTCCATTGATTCCAATTGTATATGCACCGCTATGTATCTTCTCTGATCAATGTTTTATGTACCTGCTAAGTATCCATCTTTGTCCATATGTTGCAAACTCAACTGTCCACAATGTTGACCCATCTATCATTGTACTATAATGAAGGCTTCACGTTTGCAACTGATCATCACATATTTATGTTTCTTCAAACTGAGTCAAATATGTCCACTGGTCCTCTCTATCTGCAACTCTACATGTCTAGAACAACCTATACTGAAGACATCCCTACCTAAATATATACGTGGAATACAATCATAAACTTCTTCATGTGTAACTACCAATTGATACCTATGTGGGAACACTACTTTCGTTATCTGACTGCTCTGAATCTGTCTCTACAAATACTTCAAACTACTCAAAGGATGGTTTTATGATTTATAGTATCTATTTCACCAACTCCCCCTGTTCAATACTCATATTTACTGGGAGTCTCCAAGATGGGTGGATCAGAAACATATCCGCTCTGATGCAGAGTAATCTTCCTGATCTTCGTTTGTAGACTCATATTCTCTTTGAACTCTGACTTCTTCCCTTTTCCTATGGATTGATCTTGCACTACAATTCTTGAAAGTACAGTCTCTTGGGTCTATTTTGTATTCACTTGTTCTTCTTTTCTTTCTTGCATTACTGCAAATCCTGCAATCTCTAGGACCTTGTCTTTATTCACTTGTTCTTCTTATTTTTCATTTCTTTTCCAAACCTTCTTGTATCTGACATCTTCCTTTTTTCTTGTAGATTTTTCTTGATCTCACACTATTGCTAATCCTGTAAGTATGACCTATGGGTGTCCATCATTCATTTGTTCTTCTTTTACCTGTTCTTCTTTCCTTTTCCAAACTTTCTTATATCTGATATCAATGTTCTTTTTCATAGAAGTATCCATCATGATTCTACAATCACGAGCTATATGACTATAATTGTGGAATTTGTAACATTCAATGTTATGTGGGGCCACATAATCATTTCTTTCTTGAACATTTCTTCCATAATCCCTAAAATATGCAACTTTGTGTCCAAATTTAGTACAATAAAAACAATGACCATAAAAAAAAATTACATACCTAGGAGTCAATTATCTTCTTTGTGGTGTAGTCCTTTTGAATTCCTTCCTTGGTTGATCACAATCATGATTAAATATTCTTTGTGGATTGAATGTGGAGGGTCTTTTTAAAGATGTATCTCTATCATTTTTCTTTAATTTTGGCTGACCATGATTCCTTCCTGTGAGTACTTTTTCATAATTCTTACTCTTTTCTTCATTCTTCTTTTTTGGCAACCTGGAGTGGTTCTCTTCAATATTCTCTATTGATAATGTGTATGTTTTTCTCTCTTCATCATTCTTTCTGAGTTTGGCGATTTTGGATTTCAATGTGATGAGTTCTTCTTCAAGCTTCTCAACCTATTCTTATTTCTTCATCATCTGACTCTTCATGAATTCTTTTGTTCACTTTTCTTCTTCAAGTTGGATATTCAAGGAGATGATTTCCTTTTCAAGTCTTCTTTCTTCTTGACCAAATTTTGTTTCAAGTTAATTTAAGTCCTCAGTTCTTTCCTTAAGACGCTATATCAAAATATTTTCTCTTTTCTCTACTTCCTTTCTTTCGGATTCCAAACATTGCTTCTCTTCCATTGATTCCTTTCTTAATGTTGCTATTTCAGCTTCCAAACACTGCTTCTCTTCCATCTGATTCTTGCATGTTTCTTCAATATTTATGGCTTCTTCTAGCCGAGATTTTAGTTTTATGATGACATTTTTGGATTCTTGATAACTTTCTTGAGAATTATTCTTGAATAATTGTTCCTCAAGAGACTTCTTCTTCTTCCTTTATTTTGTCAATTCATCTAAAGTACTGATTAACTCTGCTTCAAGGTATACTATTCCTTCTTCACAATATTCTTATTATGAATCTGTGTGACATGATGAGCATCTTTCTTCTTGTTATGTTCTTTCATCTTCTTTAGCATTCTTTGGCTTTGTGATGGGAGATTCTTCAAAGTATATATTATGTATCTTATCCCAAAGTTCTTTAGCTGGTGAACATTTTCCAACTTTGTATTTTAATGAATCACATAATCCTTCCCATATGAAATACATTGCTATTTTTTATTCTTTTCAAATCCTTCTTGGATGTAGTCTTTGGTTTCTTTGTAGCGGTGTATCTTGTCACCATTGATTGTCAAACGTCAAATCCCTGTGCTTCTAGAAAAAATTTCATCCTGATATTCCACATCTCATAGTTTTGACCAATCTGACCATCAAACCATGGTATTCCATTAGCTCGGTATCCATTATCCATGACATCCATGATCTACCTTCTAGTAGTTAAACTATTTCCTGAAGGAAACTCCTTTGATACCAATTGTTAAAATACTGAAAGGGGGGGGGGGGGGGGNGGGGTGAACCAGTATGAACACTTTTTACCACTTTTAATCAGAATATATAATATTTAACTTTATCAACACTATAGCATCAATGTATCAACAATATATCATGAGCATATAAACATAAGCAACATCACATCAACATAACATCAAATAAACAGTACACTAGAATTTACGTGGAAACCCAAATGGGATAAAACCATATAGTACTTTTTTATATATCAAAGAGTACATTCATTGGAAGCACCAACTTCCCAATTCTACAGTTGCAATTGGAAGGATACTACAACCCCATATTTACAGTCTCCAACCTGAAGGAAGATACAACTCCCTAAATTCTCTGGCTCCAACCAAAACAAAGCTACAACCCCTTGATTCTCATGCTCCAACTTGAAAGAAGCTCCAACTCCCTGTGTTCTCTGGCACCAATCGAAAGGAGGCTACAACCCCCTTTCCTTACCCCATCCTTCCGCCCTGAAATATAAATGTAGACCAACTGTCACTACCACAATCACTGCCACTATCATTGCCATTGTCACATCAACCCATAACATGTCATTGTCACTGTCAAACTGTCATTGTATCCAACATGTCACTGTCACTGATACTCAACCAGATCTTCTAACATGGATCATATACCAATAACACCTCTCAACTAGATGTCCAACATCACCAACACATCCCTCTGCCAAGCATGTACCAAGATTACCAACATACCATCACAAGATATTTGTCTCAACCATGTACCAAAGCATGTATCAAACCATCAACTTGTACCATACCAAACATCAACCATGTACCACAACCTGTACTAGAACAAGGTCATCAACCATGCACCAACACGTGTACCAAACCATGCATCAACCAAGCACCATAAACTGTACCAAACCATGCATCAACCATGTACCATAACCTGCACCATATGCCTCAACCATCAACCATACCAAATACCAATCATGTATCATATCATGTATCAACCATGCACATCAACATTGTACATCAAAACATGTACCATACCATGTACCAACAATGTATCTCAACCATATACCATATCACTCAATCATGCCATACACTATGCACCATAGGATATATCAAACAAGTATTATCAATGGTGTACCTCAACCAAGTACAAACATCACCAAGAGATGTATCTCATACATGTGTTGTCATATAGCAAGTGTATTCATCAACAATGTATCAATATCAATGAAAACCATACATTATGTGCCAATGCTTAAAGAGTATACCAAGAATAAGCCTCAAGCATAAAGCATCATCATAATGTAGCCAAACTAGATATCAAGATACCAATACAACCAAGATGTACTACTAATCAATGTACCATACCAATATCACCAAGATGTATCATGCATTGACAAGACATACCTCTCAAGCATGTACCATACCATCACCAAGCATAATATATAATCACATAAGCATACCTATGACTTGTAGTTGACCTATTGTACTATAACACTGACCTGTAGCATTGTCACAACCTTCAACAACCTGGTACCAAAGTTCTCCCCAATTATTTCTTGTCCTCGCGGGACAAATAATACCTGTCACACGAGGCCTCGCATGATGTTACTTAACCAACCTGCGGGGGTACCTCGCATGACACCCTGAAACTGACCTGTGAGGGCCTGCTAAATTAGGGTTACAGAAAAACCATTGCACTCTGGAGCTCTGAAACTTTTTCTCTTTCCTCGTTCTTTCTCCACTTCCTCAGTCTTTTCGTCAGATTCTCCAATAGACAAAATTACTAGACCATAACAATAACAATATAGATATTCAATGTAAGTGTGTGTGTCAAATGAATATCTCATGATGTGTATTTATACTTTTGTTAGGTAACCTCTTTCCTTATTCTTAGGGATCCTTGAATTTATTGTTACAACCACTTTACTCATTCAATCATTGACTTGTAACTTCTTAGGGGCAGGGATGATTTTAAGGATGGAAATTTATTTTAAAATGTAGAAACCTTGGCAAATCTTACTAATCCTTCATATGCCAACTATAAATGTTTGGCAATATGTTTGTAAAGATATTCAAATTTCTAAGAAATTTTTATAGTTTTTATAAAATTTTGGCGATTTTTAAGGTAAAATAATTTTATCCTATAGAATTTGGGTGAATCATTTTTAAAATAGCGAATCTCATTTTTGGAAAAACCATGGAAAATTAGCCCATGAGCGAAATTTAGCCCCTAAA
>ML796775.1:31286-51734 GCA_009831015.1 Picea engelmannii | reverse complement strand
AAATTTTGGCGATTTTTAAGGTAAAATAATTTTATCCTATAGAATTTGGGTGAATCATTTTTAAAATAGCGAATCTCATTTTTGGAAAAACCATGGAAAATTAGCCCATGAGCGAAATTTAGCCCCTAAAATCATCCATGCTTAGGGGCTTCTTGACCATTCTTCGGGGCTTCCAACTTCACAAATCCATATCTCCCTAACCGTGAGGAACCACGTGGCGTACCACCTATCATCGGAAACAAAATGACAAGGAATATCCATATATGAGTGTCTTACCTACATTTACAGTGTCCTTCATGTTCATATTCTTCAACCAACTTTGGGTACCATAACCACACCTCCGGGGCTTCATGTAGACTTCATCAAATGCACCCAACACATCTGTTGATACTAGAAATGGCCTCCATACATAAAAATACATAGATACCCAACTACTATTATTTCCCTTGGGTACCTCCCTAGGTACCCCATATTACCTACCTAGGTATACTACATTCCATCCCCATTTGCATGTTTCATACTTGAAACATGGGAAGAAACCATACAATATGATCGACTAAGCAATGTATCCCGTTGGTACTAGGAATGAGCATCCATCCATCCTAGTCAAATGTGAACATGGGGTCCAATTACTTCTGTGCCACTTTGATCTAGAATCTGATTTCTCCTTGTTTTGCTACTTTGATATCTCCATGCATTGTTTTTATTCCTCCATGTTCCAATATCCATTGGTTTTCTTTCTAATGCCATGTTTTTCCATAATAAGTTTGTTTATGTACACACCCTTGCCTTGATGACCGTTGCTTCTCCAAGTGGTGTGGGTAGCGATATGCATCTACCTTAGCTCTTGGTTTTTTTAGCTTTGAGTCTTCAACATGTGGTTTCTATGAGATATTTATCTCCTTAGCTTATTCTTTTTGTTTATGTCATTCATGTGGATTTTCTTGAAGTGCTTTTGTAGGCTCAAATTCATATTCAACCTTGGATTCTAGAATTATTTTCTCTATAAGAAATTCATTAGGGGCCCTTGTGTGCCCTTTTGGCTTAGAAATATCCTGCAACATAATTTTCCTTTTCTTATACTAAATTTTGATAAATTTCTTTTTCACATTGACATTAATTGTACCCATTGATTCCATCCAAGGATATCCAAGAATAACATCCACATCACTCATATATGTGGATTGAAAATCAAAATACAATACATATATTTTATCCACAATGAGTTTCAAATTTTTAAAAACTTAAACATTTTCACCCTAAACCTATGTGCTTTGCATATTTTTTGTAGGAACTTTCAATCTATTAACCAAATGAACATTGATACAAATTTACTGGAAAATAGGGTTAATAGAAAAAATGAATTTTTCTTTATGAATACAACCATGAACCTGTAATATAGAGTTACCACATGAAAATAAACCCGTGTTTCTTTCTTTATCCTTACACTTTGTATGAGACCACTTGTATAAAACTATTTTTTCATATGCTTCATCAAATCAACTCGCAATACTTAAACAATTGCCACCATATGCAAGCATCTTCTTTGAAACCATAGTGTAGACAAAATTTCCACCTCTCTTTCCATGATGACTTGCAATTATATGTATATTCTCCAATACTAGGGCTATCATCTTTGCCAGCAAAATACATCTTTCTTGGAAGAAATCTTCAACAAAAAAAAGGGCCATCATCTTTGCCAATAAAATATATCTTTCTTGGAACAAATCTTCCACAAAAACTAGGGCTTGTAAAAACAACTTTCTTTGCAAATCGCGAAACCATCCCCCAAAAAACCATGAAAAATTGTTGATTTTAAAATTTCGATAACTTCACTTCTCAGAATTTGTTTCAAACATTTTTTGAAATCAAGTGTTTTTTTTAGAGGAACTCTGATCTATAACTTGTTCCTTCAAATTCTGCAAAACAAATTCAGAATACGATCTGAAGTGTGTCGCCCCTTTTTTCCCTTGAAAAAAAATATGCATAGAGAAAATAATTCTTCCTTCTTTGGCCCAAGAAAGAGATCTAATACCAAATTGTAATGTACCTCATATATGAAAATATAATCAAGAAGATAAAAAAAAAAAAAACCCAATCATTCACCAAAATAATGAACACAAGAATTAGAGAGAAAACCCTTGAGGTAGGACTACACCATCTATTATTCCTTATGTAAGGAATGCACTCCCAAGCAACACTTTCTTGCTTATCAATTCCAATACATTTCACCATACTTCAATGCATTGCTTACACTTATTTGTATATTACTATTTATCTCCTAAGAACATTCTAGAGAAGGAACATTCTAGTAGGTGGAACCTTCTAGTAAGCCTTCTTACTTTCATTGAGTTCACACTATTGCATTTGCATTATTTACTAGAAATGGTTTCTATACATAACAATACATAACTACCCAACTATTATTATTCCCCTTGGGTACCTCCCTAGATACCCCATATTACCTCCCTAAGTGTACTACAATGAATCTCAAGTTCTAGTATTTGTAGTCCTTTCAAAAAGGACTACCTCCATATTTTTTTTAATTGCTTATTTATGACTATAATGTCCCCTTATACATAATTTAAATTTTAGGTTTTCATAAAGTTTTTTCTAATGATATGGCTAGTTAGAGTTCTATCTAAAAATTTCTTCATGAATTTGTATCTAATTGCTAATAGACATTTGTAATTAAATTATAGGTTTGAGATAGTTCTATTCAAGAACTAAGTTAAACTTTTATAAGCTTAGATTTGATCAGTTTTTTTATAAATTTTTAGAGTGATTTCAAAGTCAACCAAATTAAAATTTTATGATTAATATTTTTAACTAGTTAAGATTAGATGGACTCAATTGGATTACAAGTTCTCCATATTATATTTAAATGAACTCAAAATGCATTACAAGTTATTTATTTATTTTTAGTGTGTTTAAATGAACTCAAATGCATTTATAGGTTCTCTATTTTATACTATGTTTAAATGAACACAAATGCATTTACAAGTTCTTTATTTTATACTATGCTTAGATGAGTTTTAATGCATTATGAGTTCTTTATGGCTAACTACAATTTCTACACTGAATGGAAACAAACTAAAATGCACATTCAAACAATACTTTCTATTATATACCTATACATAGAAAATAACAATTATTTAGCAAAATACAATTTTTATTCCAATTATAATTAACATAGGTTTATTTCATGAGTAATTCTAGTCTCAATTGGTCTAGTGTTTTCTTTTGTTGTTGTTTGCAACTAGAACATGCTAGGTGTGATTAATACTTTAGGAATAACACAGTGTAATTATCCATTTTGACCTTTCAACTAGCAACCACATAGGCACTCGTATTTGAAAAATGAGTGCTTTAATACCATTTGTAATGACCCAACCCAACATAGGAAATATGGGTGGTTGTTACTTAGTAAATGCAACTCAAGTAACTCAAAAACAATAAAACTAAATTGGAACTTATTCAATGTTTTCCCTAGCATTCAACATTGATATTATAATCATTAAAACCAACAAAAGAGAAACAAAATTAAACATAACATAGTCTAGTTACTTATATTTTCCAACCCCTTGTTGAAAACCAACCCATTGGTGCAAAATAACCTTCAGTTATTATGTAGTGAACTATTGGGGAAACACACAAAAGGTGCATTTTCCTCCCAACCAATGCAAAAATAGATACATTAGTGATGCCCCCCAATAATGCAATTCCTTAAATCAATAAAGAAAATCAACTGATCATACTTATCTAAAATAACAATCCAACCAAGAAGCATATATAAAAAATCACAAGGTAATAACACAACAACATCCAAATGACCACAACATATTGAATGGTGGGGAGGTCTATGGCACTAACAACACCTCCCCATAGCCATAGGGCTTCAATGTGAACAAGAAATCTACACACTCTATCCACATTATCATAACACCTCTAGTATTGGTTCTCTTTAATCCAAACCAAGAATTTGGGCAATGTACCTCCTACAAGATCTAATACTCCTAGCCTCATCTACCCACCTAGACAAAACTAGTGGATAATGTAAGGAACGTTATAAACTTCCAAACAACCAAGAAAAACAACCTATTCCTTTCCCAAGAATGGTAAGGTCTCACAACACAAAAAACTAAGATTCTCTCTCTCTCCTCAAAGAAATTATACACACCCCTTTTTTCACTATCTCAATAAAAACAACACTTCCCTTTCTTTCCCCCAATGCGCCTATAAATGGTAATTAAGATTCATAAATATGTTTAGGGTAAATTTTAGGGTTATGGTAATAACAATAATTTCAAATGGAAGTCACTCACCAAACATTACCCCAAACCAAGTATTAATAAATTTACTATGTCATAAGGTACCTAAGCTCACCTAAGCTTGATCGTCTCCATTGCACTAAAGTCCTTCCAAGGTGTGAGTCCACAACAATTTTCATAATAAATATTTCAAGCTGCTCCCAACATCTAACCTAAGTTAGTGTGGGTGTTAAGAATAATATCCTAAAATTAATGTTAGTATTCACATAACATAAAGGCCTAATGACACTCTTCAGGTTATTGTCAACATTTGACCTTGGTCCCAAAACAAGGAAATAACAACATCGTACCCATTTAACATTTCATTCCACAAATAAGTAGTTCATATAATCATAAGTAAAGTGTCACAATATGAAAACCAGGTAGTGCTCATGAGGGGTGTTACAATACCCATATATATCTATAATGTAATCTATAAAATCATTACCAAAGTTATAACCAACCTCCTCAAGCTGGTTATGCTGCAAATCATCTCACAAAAGAAAGGATGATTCATTAAAGGCCGACAAAATATTGGATGGTAATAGTATCTCATGAAGTAGTACACATGCTTAAAAACACAAAGAAACCAAGGATGTTAATCAAACCTGACATGTCAAAATCATTTAATAGACTAAATTGGACTTTCATGGAAAAATAATTTATCTTTGGCTTCTCCCAAACATGAACGAACTAGATAAAAAAATATTGTATCCATTACCTTCTTCTTTACCCTCGTAAACATGGTTCCCTCCAATCCCTTCTACCCTCCCATGGAATAAGGTAGGATACCCCCTCTCCCCCATCACGTTTCACGTCATAGCAAAGAGGCTAGGGAAAAACTTGAAGGTAGGTGTTGCAAGCAAAGCCATTTAGGGCCTCAAATTCTCCCAGAAGGAGAATCCCTCTCCCACATTGAAGTTTTCAATCATAACCTTGTTTTAGTAAATTCTACCTTCAACGAATCCAATTTAATCCTTTAGAAAATTACCTGGTAGATTTCTACTACATTCAAGGGTCAAATAAATAATGAAAAATCCAAAATATTCTTCATCAACACAAGATTAGCTATACAAATTAACATATGCAAATCTAGGAATTTAGTGAGGTACCCTTCATTCTTAAAACCTTAGCCTCCCCCTACTTGAAACTTCTATCCATCACATTTCTTGGGAAGATCTGATAAGAAAAATACAACATAAACTCAATTATTGGACCTTCTTTTATCTCTCCCTCACAAGAAGGATAAACCTAATCAATTTAGTGCTTAAGTGCATGCCCCTTTACCTTTTCTCGTCGCTAGCAACCCCTAAGAAAATGTGATCAAATACCTACAAATATTGTTCCTTTGGGAAGGGAAGAGGAGGGGAAATGGGCTAGTCATCTAGGAACAAGCATGCCTCCCTAAGAGGTTGGGAGGCATAAGGATTAGGGGAATTCACAACAAGGAATTATGGGTCAAAGTTTGTAGAGAAAAATATGTTAGCTACACAAAAGACACTCTTATTTGTTTGAAAAACCATACAAGAGGATCCCTCATATGGAATAATGCTTGGAGAAACAATTACTTAGTCCATAATCATAACTTCTAAGAGGTTATGGACATAAACTCTACCCTAATGTGAGAAGACTCATGGAAATAATGGCTAACATTGATCTCATAATTTAATCTCCAATATGTATAGCATCAATTCTTGAACCATAATTGGAACTACATCAAAAATGATTAGAAGGATAATGTGGAAGACAACATAACAATTTCCACCCCTTTAGCACCACTAGAAACCAACAACATGACCAAGGGATATATGTGAAGAAGACAAAGTCAAACCCTGGGAAAATATTTCAAGACAAGTGAGTTCTATTTAGAATATGAAATGACATTCTATGTTGGGGACTAAGATGCAATGATTCATACATGGTGAAATATGTTTACTTCCTCGCTCTAAACAAATTGGAGTTTAAGCAAAGTAAGATATAGGACAACATCTGGCATACAACTCTCTATAAAAAAGTGGCCACGTTCCTCTAGCAAGTAGCACAAATAAAATCACTCACTAAGGACAAGCTCCATCAAAGGATATTTTGGGGCCTATCCAGATGCTTTATGTGTACTCAAGCAAAATAAACAAATTAACAAATATTCAATCAATGTATTTTTGTGAACTCTCTTTGGGAAAAAGGGATAACCATCTTCCAACAATCTAACAGAGATAAAAAAAAAATACTATATCTACTCTAGAAAACTAGAGACAAATCCCCTTCACCTACCCTACTCTCAATAAGGCTTGGTTCACCTTCCCAATTTTCTACTATGGATAGTTTTTAAATATTGCAATCATAGAATATGTCGAGATAGGAAAAAAGATGAAAATGTCCTCTAACAAGCCATTGCGACCAACATCTAGAAAATAATTTAAGTTGTAGATGGGAAAGGTAAGGGCGTTACTTTCCCATAGTATGACCATAGATCACTAAACACATGAGGAATTATTACTCACTCCACAAATATGAAGAGTCAATCTATCCTCTGATAAAAAAAATGGTGAATTGGTCTCAACCCCCTCCTAATTCCATCAAATTAAACTTTAATGGAGGCTCTAAAGGAAACCTAGGTCCCACAAGAATTGTGGTAGTGTTAAGATATAACGAATGAAACTTTCTCAAAATGTATGCAAGATATTGTTGGATCCTCCCTATGAGTGTAATGTGGGAACAAAGGGCCCATTAGAGTAATAATAGTGTAGCTATGGCGACCATTTGTTATGAGGAAAATCTTTCTATGGCTAGGGTAAACCACAACAGACGAAAATGACTGCAGAAATCAACTCTCTTCTCAAGTATGCTATGTAAACAAATATGCTAGCAAGACAAGATAAAAGGCCTACCTCATACAGACGTTCGCCGAAGTCCACCGTTGAGCACTTGACCCAAAGCAATATGCCTGCAACTAGTCCTCAACAACCCAACAAAGCAAGCATATGGTGATAATAAATAATGTTAGCACATTCAATAGCATAATCCATTAATAAACATGACAAATACGCCCATGGAATAATAATTCAAATATTTGCAAGATATCAATTGGACAGGAAAAGAGTATTTCTATTAATATATGATAAGCAAGAGTGAAAATGTTATAAACTTTTGTGTCGGCATGGTTCAGAACTGAGAAACTAAGTTCCTTCCAGCTGGGCCTCCACCACTTCAATCCTCCACCAAAAGCAAGATCATATAAGAGAAACAATGAGGTTCTCAATAATCAAGGGAAGAGCTTGGGGGTTGAACATTGTGTTCAGACTTAAAGGAAAAAGGGATGCAGACTCAATATGAAGTAAATAATTTCTTTTGAGTAACTTTGCAATCAAAGTTGAATTCTTTCTCTCCTTTTCCATAGCTCAGAATTGGCCCATTTATAGCCTTCAAATGGAACTGAAGGCCCGAGTCAGAACGTTTCTAATATATGGAAGGCCAAGGATAATACATCTCCTGTCGTGACATGGAAAGCCAGCATTAATTTTCATTTTTTGGCACAAATCTCGATGTACATGGGCTATAGTGGTGCAGCCTGCGTATATGCATGTTGTATAGTAGGAAAGATGTGTACATGTGGAAAAATATGTATTTTTAGCTCTGGATTTTATAAACAAGGATGATAAGTCTGCATAGGGAAATGGAAAAAGGCCTTCTGTGCAAGATGCATAGGGTGAGGCAAATCTTACTATAACAGATTCTCCCTAATGTGTGAGGTCAGAGGAGTATCTGCAATGACCAAAATACATTATAAACAACCCAGAAGTGGAGTGATGGGGAACCATCTGGAAGGACTAGTTTCTCATTACATTCTTCACTGACTTTGCATACATGGATGCCAATAGAATTACACTGTAGATCCATGTGAAAATATACCAAACAAATGTCTATGGCCATGAATAGGAAAATACAAATGCGATTACATGCCAAGAGTTGTCATAGTCACGAACAAGGCCTAGTAGAACCAGTCTCAAAATCAATCTGAAGATATATGTATACAATGAAGTGCATTTTAATCTCCCATGATCACTGAAGTCATATAGGTACTGGTCCAATGAAAAGGAAGGAACAACTCAGGAAATTTGCGACCACATACTGATGTCTTCAAGTATTCTACACAATCCACCAAGGGTGCAAGTCTACATCATGTGAATAAAGGAGTTGAGGTCAAACACAATGAGACATCGTTTGATTAACGGTCATTGAGGTATACCATTAACAAACGTGATACAACCTACTGATAATGAAAGTAGGTATCAAGGCGCCGAGTACATTCTTACAAGAGTGAATAAAGGATTCGGTGTCGAACACCTGAAGAATCCATCGATCAGAAGACATTGATGTATTCCCAACTGTCGATGGTGAGAGAACCTGCCACTGATGACTGCAAGTCTTAAGGTACTCATAATACTCTAGATCTTGTTTTCAGAATAGATGAGTTGAAGTGGATGGAAGGAGACCCGCTGAAAGGAGAGCATTAAGGCATCTTTCAGTAGTCAACACGAGGTACAAAGCAAGAGCTTCATGATTTGGAGGAAATCTAACGAAGAACATGTTCACGAGCCAATGACCCTGTGTGTTTTTCACGTGTGCTAAGTGCAAGTGGTACATGAAAAATACCCTCTGAATAGCAGCCAATGAGGAAAAATGCTGACAAAGGAGAGGAAACCACCAATAAGGCTAATGGCATCCAAGACACTGCATGAATCCCAATCTGTGAATAGATTTCTTGTTGTCGAACACAAGGGAAACAACCCAGTCAACGACCAATGATGAAATGTTGACTATTGGGTTCAAGGTTACCAACCAATGATGAAAGTAGGACCAGGGTGCATGATAGGACTATAGTATCATGTGATTTTGAGACAAACTGAGGGTATGGCCGAGATGCAAAGTCAAGAGTTATGAGAAGTGGTCGACGCATGTTGATAGACTTCCTTTGAACAAGAGCATGAGACATATGGAAGACTCCGACAACATATACTAAATGATGAAACCATAATATGGAAGAGGCATCAATGAAACTCTCTATAGGGACTGGAAGAGTAACCAGTTAGTAGAGAAGACTCTGTAATGAGCTCGGCTTCCTAAAGCCATGTTAATCCCAAAATTATGATGATGAATGGGCTCAATAATGTTGTGCCCTGTTCAAAGGCGACACGATTGATGCCAATACAAGATAATACTCCCTTCCTGCCCATATTTTTTATTTTTTCATAGACAAATTAATGTTATGATACAGAGGAGGAAACAAGTGTCGCAAGTAAGCAAAATTAGTTCCAACAGTGGAACATACCTATGGTCAATGCAAGGAGATGCATGTGGGAGATGGACACTCAGGGGAATGTTCCCTCCTAGGTATAGGGTGTCAAATTGCAAAGGATATTAACGAGGATCTGCTTGGTTGAGGATGCAAAACTGCCGAGGTAAACAGTTTATAACGCAAAGCGAGAACCAACTATAAGCTCAATACTGCAAGCAAGGGCATGAGATGCAATCACAACTTAACACCAAAAAATGTCATTTTTTATGAATTTTAGTATACTTGGTGTGAAAAAGGGATAAACTTGTGCCAAATAGACGTCCTTTCAAATCCAATTTATGAGTGTGAAAGAGACAAGTTCACTCGTGAATCTTTTCTCTTTTTGAAGACAAGTCGAAAAATAGCTTAACTAAGACTCACGACCTTTAAAGTCCAATTTAATGAGTGTGAAAGGGACAAATCACTCGACAATATTTTCTCTTTTTAGACAAGTCGAAAAATATCTTAACTCGGAATCGGTAAGAGGTTGCTAGGCGGAAATTCATGGGGGAGGCCAAGGCTCCCGTGCTAGACTTCTTTGGAATGTCAGTATCTTACGAATAGTCGATATAAGCTTGGGAAAACCCAAGGCTCTCCAATTATAGGAGGATAAAGAACTAGCGGAGGATATAGTCTCCGTGACATATCAGATAATGTCTCTTACAGGAAAAGACATAGGAGGGGGCATTAGATACCCCACAAGATCGTCCCAATCGAAGGGGATCTCCTCAAGACTCGAAGGGAGAGAAATTGAGGAGAGTAAAACTCTCTCTCGTTCAAAAGGTGCAGGATCAGGAATGTTGACGACATGGTTGAAAGATGCACCGCCCTCCACAAGGGGAGTAGGATTGACCAGAGATTGCATTGATACGACCACTTCTTCAATTCTAGGTTGAAGAGTGTGCGGGATAATAGGGATAGGAGACACATCACCCTCGAAAATGAGGGTATGGTCCGAAGGGGATTGCAGCGAAATTATTGTCGTGTTAATAAAAGAATAAACAAGGTGTGGGGAAACCACAGATGCCTCAGAATTCGAAGGGACCTTAGGTGAGCCCCACACTTCCAGTATCCCAGTCGTAGCTGGACACAAACGAGTAAGGTGACCTCATTCACAAGTCCTGCAAAGGAATTTAGGATTACGTCTGAGATGTCTAGGCTTCTCGATGCCCCCAACATCATTCCCAATAGTTGGTGACATGCTCTCAACGTGACTAGAAGAGGCGAGAGAGTCATCTCCTACATGATGTACAGAGGTTGGAGATGTGGCATTTATATGACTTGTGGAGACTAGAGTGGTGCCCCCAGCATGACTAGCAGTAGCCAGGTGCAGGTTGTTAACATGACTTGCAGAGGTCTTCGAATCATCTCCAACATGATTGAGAGAGGTTGGTGATGGAGCCCCAATATGACTGGTAATGACTGGACTAGCAATGGGTTGTGGAATTTGATACCAAGGTCCAAGGAAAGATTGACTTTGGAACATTGCAGGACAAGAAGGATCTTGGTTCACCCCTTGTCCCTGTCCGAAAAGGTAGTATCCTCCGCCTAACTGATCCGAAGAGGTGTGTGCGGGCATCATCACTGAAGTCTGTGAAGAGACGGAAGTATGATAAGGATTATTCAAGTGAGGATATATGTTTCCCCCTTATGAAGGGGTTCTGTGAAGAGGGTAGCCTGAACCGTAAAACTGATTCTCCCCGTAGGAAAGACCCAAGGATGTATGAGGACCCATCATGTGAAAAGTGTTCGAAGGAACATGCATGGCAGATGAAGGATACATAGATGGGGTGTAATGAGCAGAGTAAGAACCCATTTGATTATTGGCTCCTGACAAAGCATAGCTAGGACTGGATCTGTAAGAGGGGAGGTTACAACCTCCCATTGTGAGATTTGGTTGAGGGACATAACTCATATCAAACGAAGATGTAGGCATCGAGGCTATGGTGCCCTCAGATCCAATTCTAGTACTCATATAAGTGGACCAGGGAGATGGTTGAAAAGGTGAAGGCATATCAACAGGAAAATGACTAGAGACCCAAGGCACGGACTGAGCGTCATACTTTTGCATATGAAAAGCAGATTGATTTTCCCCCATGAAATGAGTGAAAATTGCACGGGGGGGTAGCAGTAAATGAGGGAGACAAAGGGAATCCACTTTCAATGATAATGAAAAATCAGTAAAAAACTCTTGTGGCCAACTAGTAATCAAAGAGCAATCCAAAATTCAAACTACCAATATGCACACAAACGGGGTAAAGTGGATGAAAGTAGCCTCCCTCCCTAAAGAAGGTATGTCTCACCCAAGAGGGGACTGAGACTCCCTGCTAAAGATCGGAGGTAACATAATCAGTTATAAGGGCCCTCATGGGATTAACAACCAGTCGGTCAGATCCCCCCTGAGAGGTAATCCTCCATAAAGGTTGTGTGCTTTCCCACCCTTATCTGACCCAACGTACCTACAAAATAACCCCTGCAAGTAACCTATGTGGCACCTAAGTCAAGCAACTAATAAACCAATGTATAACCGATGCACAAGGGAGAAGTCGTTAGTCAGGTCCACCGTATGGGCAGGGTAGAAAAGCTCGAAACCTTGAAAGTACCACCTCTCACAGAGGTAAAGGCACTAGTAATATCCCCAGATACGAATACATCCCTAGAAATATCTCTGACGCTAAGAAGGTATCGGAGGGATATCCATTCAAACAACCTCGCGTGACCTCATGATTAACTCTGGTGTGAGTAGAGCCTCCTGATATTACCAATTATACAATGGATTTCTCCACTCCCTGTCTTAGACACATATGTTGATTTAATTGCCTTGGATAAGTTTACTCACAAAATCCTATTCCAAGGCACTAAATCCTAAGCTAGTTTGTGCACCCTAGAAAATAAAATCGTGACTAATCAATTTTAAATTATAGCGTTAATTTTAGTGGTCATGATTACTCAAATAGGTATGGCGGTGAAACTCATGACGTTATGACTTAGCAAGAAAAATAAATATGATTATAATGCAAAGTCCTAACTTCAACTTTCAATGAATGATATGCTTCTAAAAACAAATGTAATTTTCAATTTCAACTCTGCAATTCTGAAGTAAAAATGCAATCTTTCATTACATGCACTAAGCTAATGACCAAGACTCAAAAGATCAAAATGCCAAGCAATGCAAAATGCCTAATATTTTTGTATTTTCAATATAAGAGAAATGAAAATGCATGGACTAAACAACAACTTGATATATAAAATTCTACTGTGTATAGAAAAAAAACAACTCAAGTAGGATACCAAGCAGCAAGACACCCAGCCCAATGTACAAGGACAATCAAAATGAAAAGGTGACGAGAAGGACTCCGCCCAAAAATTTAACCCCATTCATGTTTCCTGTCATCCCAAAAGCACTTAACATGCACTACAGAGACCCAAGAAGACTCAGCAAACATCAAATCCCTCCCAACAACCACCAAACCCAGCTAACAAGCAAAGAAGGTTGATGTACGTGATTGTTCAAGGAAACATAGCATATGTACGTAGCTTGCAGAGGGACACCACATGTATATACGCGACTTTCAAGACAAAAACCGCGTATATGTTTCAAAAACAAAGACAGGCAAGGGAGAAAACTGAAAAACTTAGACCCAAAGTGAAAAATGGATGTCAATCAATGATACGACAAGAAACGCAATAGGAATGACAACAATCTAAGAAGAAAACTACTCCAAACCCTAAGAAAGAAGATTTAATCCCCAATATAGTGGCCAATTCTGTTACGAGGAAAATCTATGTATGGATAGGGTAAACCACAACAGACGAAAATCACTGCAGAAATCAACTCTCATCTCAAGTATGCTATGTAAACAAATATGCTAGCAAGACAAGATAAAAGGCCTACCTTGTCCAAGCATTCGATGAATTCCACCGTTGAGCACTTGACCCAAAGAAATATACCCACAACTAGTCCTCAACAACCAAGCAAAGCAAGCATATGGTGATAATAAATAATGTTAGCACATTCAATAACATAATCCATTAATAAACATGACAAATACGCCCATGGAATAATAATTCAAATATTTGCAAGATATCAATTAGACGAGAAAAGATTATTTATATTAATATATGATCAACAAAAGTGAAAATGTTACAAACTTCTGTGTCGGCACGGTTCGGAACTAAGAAACTAAGTTCCTTCCAGTTGGGCCTCCACCACTTCAATCCTCCACCAAAGGCAAGCTCATATAAGAGAAATAATGAGGTTCTCAATCATCAAGGGAAGAGCTTGGGGGTTGAACACTGTGTTCAGACTTAAAGGAAAAAGGGATGCAAACTCAATATGAAGTAAATAATTTCTCCAGAGTAACTTTGCTCTCAAAGTTGAATTATTTCTCTCATTTTCCATAGCTCGGAATTGGTCCATTTATAGCCTTCAAATGGAACTGAAGGCCCGAGTCAGAATGTTTCCAGTATATGGAAGGCCAAGGATCATAGATATCCTATCGTGACATGGAAACTCGACATTAATTTTCATTTTTTGGCACAAATCTCGATGTATGTGGGTTGTAGTGGTGCAGCATGTGTATACGCATGTTGTATAGTAGGAAAGATGCGTACATGTGGAAAAATATGTATTTTTAGCTCTGGATTTTACAAATAAGGATGATAAGTCTGCATAGGGAAATTGAAAAAGGCCTTATGTGCAAGATGCATAGGGTGAGGCAAATCTTGCTATAACACCATTCAATGCAAAGTGGATTAGGTCCACTATGTTTGTTATTATAAATAATAACCACTAGTTAGTGTTAAGGAGGCTAGATTTCCAATGCTCACCAATATGGATTAAACCCCAAGGAAGAGGCCTAATTATACTCTTCCATGTTTGGGATGGAATAATACTTTGGGTTAATGGTATGGAAACCATTCAATGGGATCGAAAAGTATCTTTCCATTATTTTTATGTTTTTATAATTTGTCTATTCAGTGTAAGAAATAAAACTAATATAAGAAGTTTGAAGAAATGTATTACTAAGGGTAACCTCTAGGACCACTCAATGAAAACTATCTGCAGCTTAAATTCTCTAAGTAATAATTTTGTTGAGAGATATGGTTGCAAGATAATATTTAGGAACACCAAATATTGTAATGTAAACAAGGAAATTATAATAGTGGAACACTTAGAAATAATTCCACAGTGTTTCAATAATGGAGAATAAGAAATTAACTAATAAAGTATATATAATTGTTTTACTGAAAATAATAACCAATAATTCATTCAATTATACAATACAAATTGGTAAATGAAAGTTCCTACCAGATGTCTGCAACATATATTTGAGAGTAGAATAATCCACAAATAAAAAAGCATGTGCATAAATCTTCAACAAAATATGTCTCTTGACTCTAAAAAGAGTTTATGAATTCATCCTGAAATAATTTAGAGCTACAATCCGTGTCTCTTGAATCCAATCACCTAAGAGTTAAAGACCCTTTCTAAGAGGTTGACTCTTGTATTTATAAAATAAAACTAGTCTAATTATGGAATAAAACAAAAAATAGCCATGCAAAATCTCATGCACCAACTCTTTTGTTAATTGAAAGTTTCAACTCTTTCTTGCTCAACATTATATTTTCCTCGCTACTTTAAATAAATTGTCCCACAAGCCATGATGTGGAAACATGTGTTGCTCTTTTAGTCATTTTGATATGGGTGGTCCCATGCATGAATACATTGATCTGATTTTTCTACTTTGGAAACAATAGACTCTAGTTGAGTTGTATTTTATCTTCAATGATCAAACTCTTCTAAAAGTGGCCACATGTCAAGGAAAAAATTCACTAATTCATTCTCACACCTTTGCCTGAAATCCTCATTATACATCCACAATGTATCCAACTAGTACCCATGGGTCATCATCCCAAAATATATAAATTAGGATCTCAAATATTATTACAAAAAATTTATTGACCATACAAAACCATTGATATCGTAGCGAATTCAAATTTACTTAATTTTGATCTCCATTCATGGGCTATGACACTATATATTTACCTCACAAATCTAAAACAAAAAATGACAAATCATCATACATTATAAAAAAATTGTATATCTTGGAGAAACCTTTCCAATCGTATAAGGAATGCCCAAAAAGGATATCAAGACAAAAAATTATCATGAAAATACATAAATATGTGAATATGTGTTCTATGTTGTATGTTGTGTCACAATTCTTTTATCTTTGGGTGTGATACACCATGTATCACACCCTTCTTCAAATCATGTGCAATATTCCCTATGTCACACCCTTATTTAAATTATATGTGACATGCCTTGTGTTGTGAGTCAAACAATTTTGGGTGCTAAACACCACGAAGGAGAAAAATTCTTATAACATGAAAACAATATTTTGTGTGATACAATATGTCAGAGGGAAATAATATTTGGAGTTGTTTTCCCCTCAATGGAAACTACTTCTAGACCACCAATTGGGTATGTGTTATATTCTTTGCATGATTATACCCAGGCATTGTATGTTGCGTCAAGGGGGGTCACAAGGGGGGTTGGAGCCCCTGAAAAAAAAATGGGTTATTTTTGGTCCATTTTTGGGTGGTTTTTGGCCAACATTTTTTCATCCCATTTTAATATAATTTTGGTTAAGGAATCTAATCCAAGTTGACATATTAAGGTTTTGGATTATGTTGAATCATATATATTGTATTCTAAATGGTGAAGTTAATACAATGAGAGTTAGAGGTGCGACGCTAAACATTTGTTGGTTTTCCCAGTTAAGGGTTTCCAAGGTAAATTTCTAAGTACTATGTGTGATTGATATTGTATTCTTTATGTTTTATAAAGAATATGTGTGTGCATTGCTATAATGTAAATGTTTAAAACCTACACCACCCTCTTAGGGGTGCTATGATTCTGCTTGGATGAGCTCTCCTGCTCATATATGTCGATTCACACTTGATTTTCCAATTCTTCCATCGGATATTAGATCATCCGACCTTACATCATCCATGAGATATTTCATATGAATCTACCATGGTATATCAACTCCTTTTCCTTACACCTCATATGATATGTGCATCAAGAGATGGTACTTCATGCTTCATCTTTATTTATGTTGATGTATTATGATTGTATGTCTGGGTTTCTTACTTAGAAGTGGTGTGATGGTTTCTAACCTTGTCATGAACATAATAAACATTGGTTCGATTTAATAACGCATCTTAACATTAATATTTTTATTATTTTGTCCCGTTGTACCATGGGGGGGCATAATTTTCCTTAGATAAATCTCATGTTGATCTAGTTGAGTAGCATGTTCATATCCTAACAACGTATAATAGTTTCCATCCTTTCCTTTTCGCTTCCATCTCGTCCATTAAAAAATATACAACACTTGCTTATGTTTGACTTATCAAATGTCTCCAACAAACTCTAAATGAAAAAAATGAAGAATAATGTAAGCCAAAATTAAATAAATCAAAAAAGGCTAGAGGTGAAGATCATAAATGTTAAAAAAAAATGAAAAAAATAATGAAGTTAAAGCTAAGCCACCTCATTAAAAAGGCCCAACCCCAAATTCCTATGCTAAAAAATCATATCTAAAGAAAAAGGACTAAGAAAAATAAAAGAAAAATGCAAAAGTGGGTAATAAATAAGGTTATGAGGTGGTAACTCTAAGCTCCCTTTCAAAGGCTTACAAGTACAAAAAATGAAGATTCATGGCTCAAAAAAGCTAGTTGGACTAGTAAAAGACCTTATACATCAATAATAACTTTGAGGGTCAAAACATAAGGTTTTCCCTTCCTTTTTCCATTAATTATCCATCATTTTACCTATCTTTAACCAATTGACACACGTAATATCGATAAATTTGTCCCACCATGGTAAACTCAGGCAATTTATAAAATTAAACTATGTTAAGATGTTGTTGGAAGAGATTATTTAATGTGCATTTCCTAATGACTTGTGTTGAAACTTGATTAACTATTATAGGTGGGTGCTCTACATTGGGGTATGTGCATTATGCCTCACGATCCATGATGTTTCCTTGGGATCCATGTGTGTGCATATATATATATATATATATATATACACACACACACACACATTGGGATCCATGCCATTTTTCTTGGGATCTGTGACATTGCATTGGGATACATGCCACTACCTAGGGATCCATGACAATATGTTCTCCAGTGACGGGGATGTCACATCATCATCATGTTCTGCATGGACCATTCCTATAGGGCACACTTTCTTTCTTGGACCATTTGGTGTTGAGGTGGTTAGAGCACATTTTTAAGGGAGGTCGACTTCAAGGGAAGTTATCTTTTGACAGAATGCCCATAATTCCAACATATCAGTGCCATAAGATGCAAAATTACCATTGGATTTTCGAAATGGGGTTATGATAGAAAATTGGGAAAAAATTGACCTAGTTACAATGTTGCTGGAATTTTTCGCGTGAAAATTATCGTTGCATTTTGGAGCCGCACATGTGAACACGTGGAGGCACATTTTCTCTTACTTAGCCACATGGTGGTTAAAGAATCTTATGGGGTGAAACTCTTCTCTTTAACTAGTCCACTCATGTGTTTGAGTTGGTTGAGGTGGTTATTTCATGATATATTATTTTATTGGCTCAAAATGGTTTTAAACAATGGTATTGAGAATGTCTTTTGTTTCAGCTCATCGGTTTTCTTGAGCACATTGTATTGGAACATGGTTTTGTTGGCATGTTTTCAGACAGACGCATAGTATGTGTGTTTGTCATTGATGGTGATGCCATTGATGACGAAGATCAACACGATCAGTAGCGCAACGATAAGGGCATGACAATGACAAGATCAACAGTGAAGAGAAACAGTGATCATTGGATCCCATTCAGAATTCCCGATGACCGACAGATCTGAATTTAGATAGGAGGAGTGCACAATAGAAGAAAATAGATCTCAGGCGTCAGATCTTAGCCCGAAGACTGACTATCGTTGGATCCATTAGAAGGAGCACGGTCTTTACGTGCAAGATGAAGCAAGCCTACAAAATTCTGAAAGCAGGAGGACTGTCCATCTTCAAGAAGAACACGTGGAAAGTGACTAGAATTTCTCTGACCTACACATTGGAGGAGTCAATGGAACATGGTGTGGGAACTTGCGATATGCGAAATCCCGAGAATTGATCTAGACCTTTGGATCGAGGTATGTTGTGGAACATCGGATGCAGAGGGCACATGGAGAGCGATTGACATTTCGCTGACTGGAAAGTCAAAGAAAGGAGGTGCTCTATCCTATGAAATCGCGAAATGCAAAACCACGACTTAATCTGAGTCATTGATCAAAGGGAGATCATGGACCGTTGATCAGGCATGACGAAGGCCCGTGAAGTTGCGAAATCGCGATAATATCTTGACCGTTGATCCAATAGGGACATGTGGCAAGTGATTAACTTTTCGTTGATTAGAAAGTCAAAGGAAGGAAATGCTCTAACCTTGCAACTCGCGATATGCGAATTCGCGATAAGGTCTGGCCCGTGGTCATAGAAAAGGTCACATCGTCGAAGGATTAAGGGAAGGAGCTAATTGCTAAGCTCCATTTCGGGGATCGCAACTTGGAGTGTCAAGACCCTTCATCACAGGAATCCCGAAATGCGAGATCGTGATGAGATCTGGACCATCGAATCATTGGAGATCTCGATCGTTGATCAGGCTCGATGAAGTTCATAAGTTTGTGAAATGTGAAACGCCTTTTGGTGTAGGTTGTGGTCACCCCCAATGGTCATGTGAGAGGGAGGAGCTAGCGGAGCTAAGCTCCATTTCGGGGATCGCAACTTGGACCATCGAGACCCTTCGACATAGGATTGTCGAAATGTGAAATGTGAAACACATCTTGATTAGGCCCATGGTCACAGCCAATGGGCATATGGAATAAACGCAAGACCCTATGGATTTAATCCAATGGTGTTGGTTATTTGAGCATCTGATCGAAGGGCTACTGTTGATCTTTACGATTAACTGTTCAGTTACGATTCAGTTACCAGAACCGAATCATGGTTCTTGGACGGTTGGCGATTAAGTGGCTGAAGCGTTGTTGGCCTAGGTATTCGAGGTGTAACTGAAGTTGTGTGAAGTGCATAAAATAAAGATGGAGTGACTATGAATGGTTGGTTGTTCTGAATGAAAAATAAGTTGAACTGT
The DNA here is from genome assembly GCA_009831015.1 of Picea engelmannii. Taxonomy (NCBI): domain Eukaryota; kingdom Viridiplantae; phylum Streptophyta; class Pinopsida; order Pinales; family Pinaceae; genus Picea; species Picea engelmannii. The sequence continues at coordinate 31,887 of ML796775.1, read as the reverse complement.
AAGAAAGGGAAAATTACAGTATGCGTAGCGTGAGACCGACAGTATGCGTAGTGTGAGTTAAAACTCAGAGATGAGTAACATATGGTGAATAGACAGAAGCAAGAGAAGAATTGCGGAATAGCTTGAAGCAGAGCAGAATTGCAGAACAGATAGAAGCATAGAAGAATTGCAGGAAAGAAGAGAAGTGGTAAGAATTGAAACACCTGCGTTGTTGGTTATTCAATCATTTTACTTATAATCAGAGAGGTAGGGTGATTCTAGGGAGGACTCTGGTCCTATGATATTCGAGTTGGTGCTTGAATATTGGGAGTTGTAGCTTCCATCTAGTTGTGGCTAGAAAACAGGGTGGTAGGGTGGTGCTTGGGAAAACACAGAGTTTTCTATATGCAAGTTGGTGCTTGTATAAGTGGAAGTAGGTGCTTCCATTCAGTCGGTGCTGGAACACTCAGGGAGTTGGTGCTCCCTTCTAGTCGATGCTAGAGAAACCAGAGAGTTGGTGCTCTCAACAAGTTGGAGCTTGTAAAACAGAGGTAGTAGCCTCACTTTGAGTTGGTGCTCAAACATAGATGATGTACAAAACTTAAAAGACTGCCTATCATTT
>ML796775.1:20101-30789 GCA_009831015.1 Picea engelmannii | reverse complement strand
TTCCTCGTGAAAATCTATCTCTATGTATATCTTATGTGTGATTGATGCTCATTATTTATGTTGTTCATATGATGTATAATATTGATGGTCACTTGATGAAAGATTAAAAATGGTTTAATAGACTTAAAATTGTTTAAGCACAGAGACAACGGATTCACCCCCCCTCTCAGTTGTCTTAGTAATTTCAACAGGTTTGCTACTCATGGTTTTGTGAAGTGCCTTATATATAGAAGGAAAGCTCCTCTCTCATTTGTCATGGTTGGAATCTATTGGAAGACTCATTTTTCCTATCACTTGGTCTAGTTTATTTTTTATTTCCTTGAGTATGTTGTTCTAGGTTAATAATAGAAGGTTTTTGGCATGCAAGAGACATTGAGGAAAGGGCTATTGTCATACAAGAAATGAAAGTAAGGTATGGCATGGTCTATCTTGTTTCTTTGTGAATTTTTAGAGCTAGATCTTAGTACTAAAGTTGAATATCTTAGGGTATTAACTTTTTACCCTAGATTTATGCTTTAATTACTTGAGTTTGCATTAATCGGGATGAATCTAGAATTAGTTTAGCTTCATTGTGATTCTTGTGTAGCCTAGTTTTCCTTATCTTGACTCTCACCAAGCATTCTCCAAGAGATGTATGGGGACTTCAACATCAAAGGTGAAGATTGGAAACAACTCAAGGAGTGGCTAAGACTCCATGCTCAATGGTAACAATTGGTTTTCCTCTTCCTTTCTAATCATCTCAATCTACTTTTTCATTTTCTTTTAATTATAAATTTTTTTAACAAGAAATCTAAAGTTCTTTCATGCTTAATTATTGATTTAGATTGCTAATATATAAGTTTAAATTTAATTTCAAAATCCTTTGGCTTGGATCTCACTTATGCTAACCTTCTATCTCATGCCACATAATCTTTAAAGTTGGCATAAGCAAGCTAGTATATCTTCTGAAATTTTGGTTCTAGATATTGATTTGAACTTGCTACATTTGCATATCTAACCTATTTTGAAATAAACTCTAATGTGCTTAATTCACACATCATTTATTAAGTTTATCACACTAAAATTTAATGCTAGAAAAGCATAGCGTAAGACTTTTAAATTTAATGCTAGAAAAGCATAGCGTAAGACGTTTGGGCACTTTAATGATCACAACCTAAATGAATCGATGTCATAAGAGGTGCAATGATGTTTTTTAGCAAGCAAAACTCATGGATTAAATTGAAAGTGTGAATACTTCACTCGTTTGAATGGTCAATGTCTAGCATAATGCGTCGCTTTCCTTGCAACATTTTGGCACACAAGTAAACTTAAGCATATTTTCTAACAAAATGATGCATTTCAATATGGAATGATTTTGTCTTTAGACCAAACAACCTAGTGTTTATATATATATTGTTAAGGGTTTTGTGGAAACTCTTTCTTCTTGATGCAATAAAATAAATGATATGGTTTGGATCTAAGACTTGTAAGCACTTTGAATGACGGTGCAATTTCCTAAAATTAGTATATTCACATTGTTTAATTGTTGTTGGTCTATGGAACTGTATAATTCACTACCTTAATTTCATATACACTGGAATATGTTTTTAATCTTTACAATTCGTCCAAAATGCAAACTTAAGACTAATTCATTGTAACTTCCTTCCAACACTAGTAATTTGAGATGATCTGATGGACTTCTAATGGACTGATATCTAATTCTTTGTGTGCATACTGATAAACTTGAATATATGTGACAACAAAATATAAGCCATTTAAGTAAACAACACTTGGAATTGCATGGTTAAACAAAATCTATTTCAAAGGTTACCAATTGATGATGATGTTTATCTCATTGTCTGAAATTCTGATGTGTTACAAAAATGGTAACTTGCACTCATTTCCACTTTCAAACATGCTCTAAAACTATTATATTTATGATGGTGGCTTTATGACATTTTCATTCTTGTATCCTTTGGTGAAGTAAATTATGGGCAACATCTTAACATTTTGAGGTCTAATATACATGACAATAGTGGGCTAATAATACTCTCTTAATCCATCCATAATCAACATTTGATTCTTGTGAATGGTATGGTTGATCAAAACTATTAAGTTCAGATTGTCATTGCAAATCCCATTCTATTGGACATAATCATTGTTATTGGGAAGTCGAATGTTAAGAAAGTTAAATTCATTGTGTGCTACATTCTCTTTATTGATTTTTCCAACATAATATAACAAACACATTTGCCTCATTTGCATGTCACTTGAAGCTTGTTAAATCTAGCAACAACTTGCACATCTTAACTTGCTTTTTTTCATTGAGAGTGAGTGAAAGTTGTTAGTTGTCTTAGTCAATCTAGTCTAAGTAACTCCCCATTGCTACAATTGATTGATCTATATAGACCATATGGATTTCCCCCTAAAATAGGGTAGCTTAGTTTCATTAGTCTCATGTAAAAATTGAATGACTATATTCTCATTTACTTTTGTTAATGGAAATTCCTTAGCCCATCGGGTAAAATAATTAGTTGTGGTTAAAATGTACTTATGTTGCTTGGATGATTGGGGATTTATCTCTCATATTGTGTCTATTCCCCACTGATCAAAAGGTATGTTAATTGCAATAGGTTGCAGTGGTATTGATGTTTTCTTCTCTCTCCTCGTGCTTAACAAACAAGTTTTACATTTCCTTGCGTAAATGTGTGCATATTGAAAGAGAGTAGGACAATAATATCCATCTCTTAAGACCTTGTGACTTGTGGTCTTAATAGAAAAATGACCTCCAACCAACCCATCATGGAGATATTTCAAAATTTTCTTAACATCTTCCTTTTCCAGACATATTAATAACACTCCATCATAGTTCCTCCATAAAAGGATAACATTCTTAACATCTTCCTTTTCCAGACATATTAATAACACTCCATCATAGTTCCTCCATAAAAGGACAACATTGATCAACTTGTATTAAGTAGATTTCAGTCTCAAGGCCCTTTTCTCTTTTGAATTCATATGGCTTGGGCACATCCCATGGTGTAGAAAAAACTTCATATCAATATACCATGAATCTGTAGTGGATGGAAAAAAAAGGATTCATTAATATAAACAAAAGTTTCATTTTCCCATCCCTCTTCTTATTTTATTTCATTATCTTGTGATTCTACAGCCAGCTTTCAAATTCCTTTCCCTCTCACAATATGTACATGTTTTATTTCTAGATCATATTCCTAAATGGTTGTCATCTAGTTAGCTCTACACTCCCCTAATTCTTTTTGGGTAAATAATGATCAAACAATGGGGTGAAGTATTATTACTTTCATGTGATTTTTAAGGATGTAAGACCTAAAGTGTTTGACAACTTTATAAACAACAATGGCTTTATTATCTATCATGGGGTAATTATGTTTTTCTCCATGCATGCTGGTACTCATAAGGATATAGGTGTTTCCTTTCCTTCTAAGTCTTAACGTGTTATCACTATTGCAAGAGAATGATTAGAAGCAAAGGTATAAAGAAAAAAAATCACCATTGAAGTCTATACTGCATAAGGTAGGAGAAATAGATATTGTAGATTTAATATTCTAAAATGCTTCTTTCTCCTCCTTATTCCATTTGAACTTTGAATATTTCTTGATAATCTTTTTCAATGGCTTAATGGTTTCAACAAAATCAGGAATAAACTTCCAAACAAAATTAATCTTCCCGAAGAAAGATTGCATTGCTTTCTTGTTATGTGGTAAAAGAAGTTGGGATATAACCTTCACATGCTCAGGATCTATAGTTATATCTTCCTTAGATATGATATGACCAAGAAACTTACCTTCAATAACAAAAAAGGTTCTCTTCTTGGGATTGAGCTAAATTCCATACTTCCTATACCTTTCGAAAATATGGGTAAGATGTGAAATATGGTTAGCTATGTACTCTGAATAAAAAATCATGTCATCCAAGTAAACCACTACACTGCAGTTGATAAGACCTATGAAATAAACATACATTTCTTTGTGAAAAGTAGCTCTAACATTAATAAAACAAAAAGGCATTTGTTTGTACGAAAAAGTATCCCAATTGGTATGAAATGTAGTCTTAAGCATGTTGGGTGCCAGTTTGATTCTCTTTTTACCAAGCCATCCATCCATATTTTTTATCAGAACCTTTCTTTTTTTCCATATCCACTAACATAATGGCATACTATGCATATTAAAGGTAAAAAGTTGTTCTTGATTGAAAATTCCTATTTTTTGTTTTTTAGACATAGTTAAAAGCCATGTTACTCATTAAATTACCAACATTTCAGATATTTTAGGTCTTAAATGTATGGGAAGTCCAAGGCTAACATGAAGTTGCTCCAACGATTCAAAGATAACATACAGAAGTTGTTGGTAGATATCCTAGGGTGATGACATGTCTACTTTTTCTATGTTCTAGCAGGTTGGCACCTCAAAGTCAAGTATTTTCTCTAGCAACAAAAGTCAAAAGAATCTATAGGAAATCATGGAAGGGCCTATAATATTTTTTAGAAATCCTAGGGCTCAGATATGAAGGGATCTGAATCGATTTCTCAATCAAGCAAATCAAGGAACAAGTTCAACAATCACAGGTCCTCTATTTTCTAGGTTTAATACGAAATCTAATTGTAACCTATTTTCCAAAAAGAGGAACCAAATATTATCCTAGAGATATTTGATATAGTGATGTAATATTATATAAAGACAAGAGTGAGGGAATGTAAGGAGTTAGTGATAATTTTGAAATTTCTCTTGTAGAAGTATTCTTGTAAACGTTGACAATTATTGAATACATGACAACATTTCATGATCCATATATGGTGTTAATGTGTTTTTGTACTTCTGAGTTTTATCAAGCAACATATCCCAGGAGGGCCCCTTGGTATGTGTTGTATTTTTGTTCAATTATTTCAATAAGATTAACTTGTGTTTTGTAAATTCTTCTTGTTTTTTCTATTCCTGTAATTGAAAACCAGACTCTGTACTTTCTTGCATACATAGAAAAATCTTGTAACATTCCAGAATTGCAGGAAAAATATGCACCCACAGGAAATTCCAGTAACTGTAAGGAATTGCACGAAATTCATTGTACACGGTAATTCCTGTAATTGTCTGAAATTGCAGGAAATGTTGTAGCTTTTGTAAATACACCTAATTTATGAATTTGAAAGTCAGATGGGTAACTTTCATTTGAGAAGTGTGATAGGTTAATTTGTCATTCCTTGCAAAGAAATTCCTTCTTGTATTTTTCATTAAAAAGTTTAGAATCAGACAATGACTCATAACTTAGGGTGCCTCACTTGACTTTACACTATTTGACTTAAATGGAGCATGGGTATATATCTACACCAAGTGTTTGCATCTGAACTGGTAGTTTAACCAATTGAAGGTTAAATAAGTCTCTTTAGTCACGAGAATAACTCTCAGTCCCTGAGTCAGATTTTGAAATTTCTTGCTTTAAGTTTGCAATAGATTTACTTTTAACATGAATCTTAAGTGACTACCAAGCTAGTTCTACATACATAATGTCAACACCTCATAAGTTTACCTACCTTGTTTTGATAGAAAATTCTTTAGAATTTGGTTAATTAAACTACAAATAAAATACATGACAAATCCTATCTTCCTTTGATACCAAAATTTGATTGTATCCTGAAAAATCATCAAGAAGTGAAAATATTTTGGATCCAGATACAAACTATAGGCCTTTTCCATAGGTGGAATGGGATAACCATATTTTTACAAATCTTTATTCAAGTTTCGAAAATCAACATAGAGACGAATTTCTCTAGTTTTCTTTCTAATAGGTATGAGATTGGTGACTCAAGCATAATGCTAGACCTGGAAATTTATCTTGGCATCTAAGGGTTTCTTCAATTCTTTATGAATTTGAGGTTCAAGAGAAGGAGATACTCTACAAAGTTTCTATTGGAAAGGGTTGTCATCTTCTTTCATATGGACAGTATGTTGAATGATCTGCATGTCATAATTTTTTATGATCATTATAACCATGTGAATACGTCTTGATATGCTTTGAATAATTTAACATAGGCTCTCTTTTCATATTCAAAGAATCTGCAATTGGAATTGTTGGTTTTTACATTTGGTGATCCTTTAAACCTGTTTTGCAAGTCAACCTATTTTTCCAAATTAACAATACCTTTAGGTATAGTATAAGGTTTATCCTCAGTTGATTTCTCTTTACATTCTTCTAGAGTTGCCTAAAATTCTTCATCTTTATAGCTAGATCTTTAAAATTCTCTCCATTGGTGAGAAATTCTAAGATCTATTCATCACCCTAAAAAACTTTCCAATTTGTAACCTTATTGGGAATAAAGGGTAAGTACAGTAATTAAATATAGGTTCTCTTTTCCTATTCAGAGCAACATCTTCCCATATTTACATTTTTTTGGATTTTTTGCAATTCCTAGATTAATAACTTCATGATTGAGACAGGAACTATTGGTTTTTACATTTGGTGATCCTTTAAACTAGTTTTGCAAGTCAAACAATTTTTCCAATTTAACAATACCCATAGGCATAGTATGAGGTTTAGCCTCAATTGATTTATCTTTACCTTCTTGTAGAGTTGTCTAAAATTATTTAATGTTAATAGATAGATCTTTAAAATTGTCTCCTTTGGTGAGAAATTCCAATATTTGTTCATCACCCTCAAAAACTTTCCAATTTGTAACATTATTGGGAACAAAGGGTCTATACATCAACTCAATAGAAAACCTACTAGTTTCAAAATCATCTAGGGGAAATTCTAGAAGAAACAATAGTTATCGAATCAACCACCATATTCTCTGAATGTCGGAACATAGAAATACTAAAAGTGTAAAAATTATCAATTAATCTGTGAACTTCTTACTAGGAATTGTTAAGATGTGGTGAGTTATAGTGTATTGTGTTTTTAATCTACCTAATTATGATTTCAAAATCTCCAAACACTTTAATTTTATTGATTTTTTGATCAATGGATTTCTTGAGACCTTGTACTAGAGCTTCATATTCTGCAATGTTATTAGTGCAATCAAATTCCAATCTACAAGAAAGGAAATCATGTTTACCCCTCAAATCAATTAGAAAATAACCAGCTCCAACTTCCTCTTGGGATTTGGAACCATAAAAAAATAAAGTCCATATATCAAGGGTTTATTCAAAATCTGTTTTGTTTTTGTTTATTTTTTTAGAATTATCGAAATGAATATATTTTATGAAATTGATGCTACTTCTTGTCTCTTATATCTCTTCGTGTCAATTTTGATTGTGTTTGGTTATACATTCCATGAAAGCTAGAGGCGTGACCAATATAATGAAATGTAACCTTGAAATTTCTACAACCAATCTCTATTGAGAAACAAACCATATGCCTCGATAATATCAACCATAACAATGTCTATGACCTGTGTTGGAATAATAAGGGAGGGGATGAATCAGTATGAGCACTTTTACCACTTTTAACCACAATATATAAGCTTCAACTTTATAGGCAATATATCATCAATGTATTATCTATGATTGCATTCAATATATCATGAGAATATAAACATAAGCAACATCACATCAAATACATAGTACGCCAGAATTTACGTGGAAACCCAAATGGGATAAAACCACATAATGTTTTCTTATATATTGTCGAGAATACATTCATTAGAAGCACCAACTTCCCAATTCTCCAGCTACAACTTGAAGGAGGATACAACCCCCTATTTACAAGATCAAACATGAAGGAAGCTACAACTCCCTGAATTCTCTAGATCCAACCTGAAGGATGCTACAACCCCCTAGTTCTCAGGCTCCAACCTGAAGGAAGCTCCAACTCCATGAGTTCTCCAACACCAATTGGAAGGAGGCTACAACCCCCTTTCCTTGCCCCTCCTTGACACCCTAAAATATAAGTGTAAACCAAATTGTCACTACCACAATCACTGCCACTATCACTGCCACTGTCACATCAATCTGTAACCTGTCAACCTATCACCGTGTCCAACCTGTCATTGTCACCAACTTGTCACTATCACCAGCATGTCACTATCACTAATATGTCACTGTCACTGATACTCAACATCAACTAAACCAGATCCTCTCACATGGATACCATCACCAAACTGTGTGCATCAACTTGTATCAACCATGCATCAATCATGCCCCAACACTTGTACCAAACCGTGCATCAACCATGCATCAACAATGCACCGACACCTGTACCAAACTATGCATCATCCATCCACCAAAACCTGTACCAAACCATGCATCAACCTTTCACCAAATCATGTATCAATCGTGTACCATATCATGCATCAAACCTGTACCATACCATGTATCAACCATGTACCATGATATGTGGCTCAACCATATACCATATCACTCATGATATGTATCAATCATCCCATACACCATGTACCATAAGATATCAATAATGAAGTTCCTCAATAAAGTACCCAAGCATGTGCCTCTAACCATGCACCATATCATCAACCATATACCTCAAACAGCATGTCAATAACCCATAAACCATGTACCATAATATGTGCCAAGAAAGTACTATCAATGGTGTACCTCAACAAAGTACCAACATCACCAAGAGGTGTATCTCATACATATGCTACCATATACCAAGTGTGAACTTCAACCATGTACCAACATCTCAAATATATGTCTCTAATAATGAACCATAACCATGACATATACCAAACCAGATATCAAGATATCTGAGAGTGTGCTTCTAACAAGGTATCATGTCATCACCAAGGTGTACCATATTGTGCATCATCACCACTATGCATGTGCCATAACAACATAATCATAACCCTTAAAACTTACCTCTGATCTTGTAGTTGGCCTTATACTCTGTAATATTGACCTGTAACTTTTCCTCAGTACTCAACAACCTAGCACTAGCATATTCCCCAATTTTGTCTTAGCATTGCGAGACTAAGAAATTCTATCTAGCAGGGCCTGGCATGACGAGCCCTAGACAACCCGTGGGGGTGCCTCACATGGCACCCTCAAGCTGACCCACGAGGCCTTGCTAAATTAGGGTTACAGAAAAACCATAGATCTTTGCAGCTCTAAAACTTTCACTCTTTATTCACACTTTCTTTGTTTCCTTAAACTCGACTTTAGATTCTCCAATAGACCAAAATGTTCTCACAAGATAGATATTCAATGAATGTGTGTGTTCGTATTACAGACTCCTTGAGGTGTATTTATATTTTTTCTTAGTAACCTCTTTAATTAAATTTAGTGCTTATTGACTTTCTTTTTGCAACCACTTTACTCTTTCATTAATTGACTTGTAACCAATTAGGGGCTTCTTAACCATTCTTCGAGGCTTCCAACTTCATGAGGGCATATCTCCTTAACTGTGAGGAACCACGTGGTGTACCACCTATCACCGGAAACAAAATGACAACTACTATCCATCTATGAAGGTAATACCTGCATTTATGTTGTTGTTCATGTCCTTATCCCTTGATCAACTTTGGGTTCCATAACCACACCTTCGGGGCTACATCAACCATTATTGTTGACATCAATGATGAATAACTCACCATCAATCTCGATCAAAACTTTGGGGTATCTCGAACGCTCCAAGGTTTGACATCAATGAAAACCAATTGTCTAACAACCTGATGAACCTTTGGATTAGAATCTATCTAGATCAATATATCCTTCAATTCACCAATTAATTTAACCTCTAATTTATCAAGTTAAATTATGTGTGTTGAACATTTAGTTGGGGTATTATTCAACTTTTTACACACTATAACACCCCTAGGTTTAACCCCAGTTGTATATTTACATATTGTTTATAGGGTAGTGAGCCAAGATGACTTTGGACGAAGTGCCTATGTATGCATTTATGTTTTTTCTAGAGTGTCTGTGTGATAGTAGGTCGGTGTGCATGTATTCCAAAAATGTCAGTGAGCCTATGTAAAATGTAATCACACTCATTAATAAAATAGATCGTTGTTGCAGATCAGTCAGGGGAAAGAGTATGGGGGGTTAGGACTCCACAAGAGGGAAAGGGGGCTAGGAATTAAGGGAAAAGGGGTTTAAGCTAAGAATATAAGCCAAAATATATTAAAATAATTTTAATTCCTATGCCTAAGTCATTGTCATGAATTATCCAAAGTTCCAAAAAGGGTGGGAACAAATTTCTGAACTGGGGAAAGGGGAGTTCCTTGTGTGCCATGTGTCATAAAAGGGATATGCACATATAAGGTTTGTTATTGGTGGAAAAGGGGGGGGGGGGTTACAATCATTCTACCATGCCACCCCTTTCAATCATCCCTTCCATTATTTGAGTTCAGAGAATATCATTTAGAGCTTGCTACTAGAGCATGGGAATGTGAGAGAGTGACCATGTGACTAGTTTTTTTGGGGGGGGATTCTAGGTGAATCCTATAGGATTGTTGGTACCATTCTCCTTGATTTTCCTTGGGAAGGGCTGGAGCCCTCTAAGGAGAATTGTGGGGAATAGGTTCCCAATGTGAGGCCTGGTGGTTCCTGGTGACTCCCTAAGAGAAATTGGTGTTTTTAGTGCCAAAATGCTTTGAGACTTCTTGCAAAACCTACATTGGAATCCTTGGAAGGGAAGTGAAACAAATCGAGGGATTGCATTGCATATAAGGGATAACACTTCCTTGGGTTGTGCAGGGTTGATGGGAAAAGAGAGGTTGT
>ML796775.1:0-17642 GCA_009831015.1 Picea engelmannii | reverse complement strand
AATTTCCAGAATTGTTGTTTATCTTAATCTAACATATTTTTATTGACTGCACAATTTTTGTAGAAATAAAAATACAGGAAGAATAGAGAAAGCTATAGTACGAGGACCAAAGATATGGATAATGTACAAGGAGGTCACAACCATTAAGAAGAAGTCTGGGAATTGAATATAAACCTAGGTAATGTAGAGACTGGATCAAAGCCTTAACGAGCTGGAAATGATGAATAATTTCCAGAATTGTTGTTTATCTTAATCTAACATATTTTTATTGACTGCACATTTTTTTGTAGAGATAAAAATACAGGAAGAATAGAGAAATCTACAGTATGAGGACCAAATATATGGAGAATGTACGAGGAGGTCACAACCATTAAGAAGAAATTCAGGGAATTGAATATAAACCTAAGTAATGTAGAGACTGAATCAAATGGACATAGAGAAAGTAGAGAAAAAAATATAGAGTTGGTGGAAACAATGAGAGGCCTACAAAGAGATGTGTGGAGCTACAGAGAAGACAATGAGATAATTATGAGAGATCAGGAGGATAAGAATAAAATTAATACTCAACTATTGCAAAGCTTGAACATGTTGCAGAGGAGGATGGATAAAGAATCAGATTTAAGGAAGGAAGCAGAACACATGTCTCAAGCTAGAAGGGAGGATTCCATAAGTGCCAAGAACTCTAGAAGTGCTAGTAGATATCATCACCATACACCAAAGCAATCATCTACAAGGGAAAATGCATGCTCAGAGTCAGGAAGTAGTCCAATTTTATCTCCTATCAGACATCATAAAAGGAGGTTTGAAGAAGATGATTTGCAAGGAGAGCTTAGGAAGATTAAACCTCCTACATTTGATGGTAATGATAATAAAGATGAAGATGTAGAATCTCGGTTGTTGGGACTAATGAAATACTTCCAACTACATAATTGTTCATCAAATGTAGCTTTGAATTAATGAAGTATGTTGGCTTCATAATGGATGAGAAGGTTAAAATTCAAAGATTTTTGAGTGGGATACCTTCTTTCTCTAGTGATAAGATACATTATGATGAGCCCAAGACATTGGAAGAGACCATAAGGAAAAAAAAATATCTTTATGAACATAATAAAGGAAGACCATATTTTCAAAAGGCTTGGGATGATAAGAAGGAAAATTTGAATATCATACCTTTGGGTTCATATGACTACCTAATTGGTATGGATTGGTTGGACACGCATCATGTTGTCCTAAATTTCTACAACAAGGTATTCACTTGTCTTGATAAGGAAGGGAACTTAATAATAGTTCAGGGTATTCCAAGGACAAGAGAAATCAGAGAAATTTCATCTTTACAGTTGAAAAGAAGCTTCAGGAAAGGATGTCAAATATATGCAACTCATATGGAGGAGGAAGACAAAGAAAAGGTGCCGAGTATTGAATATTATGCAGTCCTGAGAGAATTTGAAGATGTTTTTGGTGAAATACCGGGGTTGCTAGCAAAGAGAGATGTTGATTTCTCTATCAACTTGGTGCCTAAAGCTTCCCCAGTGTCCAAGAATCCCTACAGAATGAGCACACCAGAGTTAAAGGAATTAAAAATGCAGCTTGAAGAAGTTTTAAATAAGGGGTACATATGCCCAAGTGTGTCACCTTGGGGTGCCCCGATACTTTTTGTGAAGAAGAAAGATGGTACCTTAGGGTTGTGCATTGATTTCAGGCAGCTAAATAAGGTGACCATAAAGAACAAGTATAATTTGTCGAGGATATATGATATTTTTGATCAACTGAAAGATGCAAATATATTTTCCAAGATTGACCTCAGGTCATGTTACCATCAAGTGAGAATCAAAGAGGAGGATATCAAAAAGAAAACATTTAGAACAAGGTATGGCCATTATGAGTTTGTAGTGGTGCCATTTGGGTTGTCAAATGCACCAATTGTCTTCATGTGTTTGATGAATGATATTTTCATAAATTACTTGGATAAGTTTGGCGTTGTCTTCTTGAATGAAATACTTATATATTCTAAGTCTGAATAAGAGCATGAGCATCACATGATGATGGTTCTACAGGTGTTAAGGGAGCACCAACTTTATGCAAAATTCAAGAAGTGCTCATTTTGTTAGCAACAAATCAACTATTTGGGTCACATTATATCATAGGAGGTTATAGTAGTGGACCCAAAAAATATTAAGGCAATGAGAGAATGGCCAACACCAAGGAATGTTACATAAGTCAAGTCATATATGGGACTTGCAGGTTATTATAGGAGGTTCATGAAAGGATTTTCAAATATTGCACATCAATCACTTCTTTACAAAATAAGTGTATGATTTTGAATGGACCTATGAATGTGAAGAAAGTTTTCAACATTTGAAGGATTTGTTAACAATTGTGTCCATACTGAAGATTTTTTATCCAAGTGAAGACTTTGTGGTGTGCACAAATGCATGCAAAGAAGGACTTGGTGGAGTCCTTACGCAAAAAGGACATGTTATTTTTTATGAGTCCAGAAATCTCAAAGAGAATGAAAGGAACTACGCCATGCATGGCTTAGAGCTGGAAGTTATTATTCACTCCTTGAAAATGTGGAGACATTATCTCATGGGCATAAAATTCGAATTGAGCATAGACCATACTGGCTGAAATATTTATTTGGACAACCAACTTTAAATGCTAGGAAAATTAGATGGCTAAAATTCCTCAGTGGGTATGACTTTGATACGAATCATATCAAAGGAAAAAAGAACAAAGTGGATGATGCACTTAGCAGGAGGGTACATGAGATGCATGCTACAGTAATAAGCATATGCATTTCAGACTTAAAAGATAGAATTTTAGAAGCTGCAATTTCAGATCAACATTATTTATTGGTAAAAGAATCATTATAGCAAGGAAATTCTTAGAAAAAATTTAAATATTATGAGTTGAAAGAGAATGGAGTCCTCATGTACAAGGGAAAAATATATATTCCTAAATCACATGATCTAAAAAATATAGTGTTAAGATAAATGCACAATGTGCCATATGTTGGGCACCCAGGTTACCAGAAAATGATTACATCTGTAAAAGGCCAATATTTTTGGCCAGGTATGAAGGAACATGTGGCTAACTAAACAACAAGGTGCATGGAGTGACATAAGGTAAATGATGAGCACAAACATGCAACTAGTTTTCTACAACCATTGCCCATTCTTGAGTGACAATGGGAAGTGGTTACAATTGATTTCATTACCAAGTTTCCCAAGACAAAAAAGAAAAATGATTCCATCATGGTAGTGGTGGAAAAATTGACAAAGGCTTCTCATTTTATTCCATTGAAGTTAACACATAAAACAACCAATATTACAGAGATTTATATGAAAAAAATTGTCAGGCTACATGGTGTGTCTAAGGAAATTGTGTCTAACAGAGATCCCAAGTTCACATCAAACTTGTGGAAAGGGGTGTTTAAAGGATTTGGGACAAATATGGATTTTAGTACAACATATCATCCAGATTCAGATGGGAAGACAGAGAGGATCAATCAGGTGACTGAAGATATGATTAGGATGTAGGTAATGGAAAATCCTTCCAAATGGGAAGAATACCTCCATTTGGTGGAGTTTTCATATAATAATGGGTATAAATCATCTTTGAAGATAAGCCCATTTGAATCACTTTATGGCAGAAAGTGTAACATGCCATTGAGATGGGACAATCCAACGAGCACCATAGTTGTTGGTATTGACTTGCTCAAGGAAATGAAAGAGAAGATAGTAAAAATAAAGAAAAATTGAAGGTTGCATAGGATAGGTAGAAAAGTTATGTAGACAAAAGAATATTGCACAAAGAATTTCAAGTGGGTGACCATGTATTTTTAAAAGTGAAGGAAAGGAAAATTTCATTGAAATCAAGGAGTTGCTCGAAATTGGCAGAACACTATTGTGGGTTGTTTGAGATCCTAGAGAGGATTGGTCCCATTGCACAGATTCTTGCATTGATTGCATCCATGTGCATACATAATGTATTTCATGTGTCATTGTTTAAAAAGTATGTACCTCATGTTAATAATGTAATTGATTGGACTGTGATTCAGGTGGAGCATGAGGGCGACTTCCAGGTCTAGTCGATGTTTGTATTGGATAGGAAGGTCAAGGTGCTCTAGAATTGAGAAATAGAATTGGTAAAGGTCCAGTGGACCTGTTACGATCCTAAAGAGGTTGCATGGGAGCATGCAGACACCATGTGGGAGGAGTGCCCACATCGTTTTGAAGCTATTTGAAGAATTTTGGTATGTGCATTTGTATATAATGAAATGAGGACAATGCATAAAATAAGGGGGAGGTGAATGTAATACCCCCATGTTGAACCCCATTTTTATATGTACATATTGTTTAAAGGTTGGTGATCTAGGATGATTTTGGTCGGAGTGCCTATGTATGTATTTATGTTTTGGCCAAACTACTTGTGTGATAGTAGGTTGGTGTGCATATATGTTGAAAAGGCTGATGAGCCTAGATATGTAAAATGTAATCACAATCATTAATAAAATAAATAATTGTTGTGGACCAGTCAGACGAAGGAGTATATAGGGCTAGGACTCCATGAAAGGGAAAGGGGGTTAGGACTTAAGAAAAAGGGGCTTAATCTAGGGAGCTAAGCCAAAATATATTAAAATAATCTTAGTTCCTATGCCTAAGTCATTTTCATGAATTATCCAAAGTTCCAAAAAGTGTGGGAAAGGATTTCCCGAGTGGGGGAAAGGGGAGTTCCTTGTGTGCCATGTGTCATAAAAGGGACATGAACATATAAGTTTTTCTCTTAGTGGAAAAGGAGGGGGATTCCAACCATTCTACCATGCTACCCATTCAATCATCCCTTCCATTATTCGAGTTCATAGACTACAATTTTGAGCTTCCTAGTAGAGCATGGGAATTTTAGAGAGTGACCCTGTGACTGGTTATTTTTGGGGGGGATTCTAGGTGAATCTTGTGGGATTGTTAGTACAATTATCCTAGGGTTTCCTTGGGAAAGGATAGAGCCATGTGAAGAGAATTATGGGGAATAGGTTCCCAATTTGAGTCCTGGTGGTGCTTGGTGACTCCCTGAGAGAAACCGATGCTCCCGGTGCCATAGTTCTCTGAGATGTCCTGGATGGCCTACACTAGAATCCCTAGAAGGGAAGTGGGACAACCTGAGGGTCTGCGGTGCAAAGAATTGTTGTGAGAGTTGGTACCTTGTCCTAACCTTGATTGTGTGGTTGTAGACCTTATTTGGCCCTTGGGAGAGTTCATTTTCCCTTGTGGAGTCATAGCCCTGGCTAGGGGGTGACCTATTGTTGAGAGCTAGAACAACAATGTATATGGCTAGGTGGAACGTCTAAGGTCTACAACTAGTTGGTGGCTTTCATATACAAAATATTTTTTTAATGTTGTGCATATTGTGTATTTATGAGTTTAATCATTGATATAGAGATTTATGTACATTTTGCAGGGTTAAATCTGTGTGTTTATGTTGAAATGCATGGTGTTGCATGTTCTGGTTTAGTTGAATAATTGTATCATTATGCAGGGCATACTCTACAAAATGGAGTTAGAGCCCTGTTGGGAATAATTAATTTGGGTATCAGAGTGGTTTATGGTGAATTGAGAGGAAAATTGAGAAAAAATTCCCATACCCCACCATCCTAATAGGCATCTAGGTGGTTGTGTACGCTACACACATAAAGTATGGAATGGAATTAGAAGAAGCACCTGAATCTACTAGACAATTATGAATGTTCTGATTGAATGTCTCAAAAGTCAATAAGCGAGGAGGAGTTAGAGACTTAAATTTTTTTCCTGTAAGCATATAATTGACTGTTTCTTTTTACATATTGTTTCTAGCTATCTTATTAGCATATTTAACAGAACATTTCTATAGTGTAATTGGCATTACTCTCTTAATTATAAAATACAACTAGCCTAAATATGGAATAAAAGAAAAAAAACCATGCAAAATATCATGTGTTAATTCTCTTATTAACTAAAAGTTTCAACTCATGCATACCCAACATTCTATTTTCCTCACTGCTTTAAATAAATCATCCCACAAGCTATGATGTGGAAAAATATGTTTCTCTTTTAGTTATTTTGAGATGGGTGGTCCCATGCAAGAATCTCTTGATCTAAATTTTCTATTTTATGAACAATAGACTCTAGTTGAGTCATACTTTATCTTTAGTGATCAAACTATTCTAAAAATGACCACATGCCAAGGAAGAAATTCCATAGTTCACTCTCACACCTTTTCCTACCATCCACGTTCTAACTCCACAATGTATCCAACCAATACCTAGGGGTCATCATCACAAGATATATAAATTAGGACATCAAATATTATTACAAAAAAATTATTGACCATAGAAAACCATTGATATCATAACACAAAACCATTGATATCATAACAAGGTATTCAAATTTACTTCCCTGATTTTGATCTCCTTTCATGGATTATGACATTATATATTTACCTCACAAAATTGAAACAAACAATGTCAAATCATCAAACATTATAACAAAAAAATTGTATATCTCAAAGAGACCTTTCTAACAGTACAAGGCACACACAAAATAGATATCGAGATAAATCATTATTGTGAAAAATATAGAAATATGTGTTTTGTAATGTATGTTGTGTCACAACTCTTTAATCTTTGGGTGTGATACACCCTTTGTTGCACCCTTCTTCAAATCATGTGTGATACACCCTACATCACACCCTTCTTCAAATCATGTGTGATACACCTTGTGTCACAAGTCAAACAGTGTGAAACATCATGAAGGAGAAAACTTCTTATCACACAAAAATAATCTTATATGTGATGGAATGTCACAAGGAAACAATATTTGGATAAATGCAACATTTTATGAGGAAATAAAGTTTATGTTCAATATATCGCAAGGGATTGAACTTTTTTTCAATGAAAAATAGAAGTTTTGGAGAAAATTTTGGAAAACATTCTAAGTCTTCCTTTGTCACGAGAAAGACAAATTTGCAGAAATGTGACATGTCACATGAGTGAAAACTTTGTGAAGATGCCATATTTTGTGACAAAACAAGATGAGATGAGATCCATCACAAAAAATTAAACTTTGTTGTGATGTGATGTATCGTAGGTAAAGTCACTTTTGGTGTGAAACAACACAAAGAAACAAAGTTTTGGAAGATGGGAAAATGAATTCTTGGCCAAGCTTTCTAGAATTTTTTTTAAGTTTTCAAAGTTGTCTTTTGTCACAATGGTGCAAATTTTGAATGGTGTGTTGTATCGCACAAAAATAATCTTCAGTGTGATACGTCACATCACAACAAAAATATTTTCATTGCAATAAGTCACATCTCAACAAAAATATTTCCAGTACAATATGTTTCATTGCAACAGAAAAAATTTCAGTGTGATACGTAAAAATTAAAAGTGTGTCGCAAGGAAAGAAAGTTTTTTGAGATGTGAAAAAGATTTTTTTGCAATTCTTTATGAAAATTCTCTAAGTACAAAACTTATTTCTAAGGGGGAAAATATTGAAACAAAATAAACTTCTAAGGGAAAGAATTAAACATCAACTTCAAAAGGACAAAACATCAACTTCAAAAGAAAACTAAGTTTATGCAAAAAGAAACCTATGGGGAAAAAGAAAAGTGGTACCCAAAAAATTTAAAAAGTTAAGGGTGTGTTGTGTACTCAACAATGAGTTAGCATGGAATAAATGTAATGTAGCCCCATTAAATAAGGTCCACAAGATAGTTAAGAGATGGTTATGATTAGGGTTTCTTAGGTAGATATAAATAAGGACGGAGTCCTCCTTATGGAGTATGTATTTGAGTACATTATATTATAGCTTAATTCATCATTTGGTAGCCCCCTTGAATAGGGAAGTGAACAAGATTGGATTGATTTCGTAAAAATATCATTGCATAATATTACCCTACCTTAAGGGTTTTGATATTAAATTAAAGTGTTGAGAATTTTTTGTATGTTGTTTGTGATTCAATTTTAAGGGTTAAGGACCACTACAATTGGTATCAAAGCTCTCTCTTGGGCAAAAATCGAAGAATGTTTTTTCTATTTTGCAAGTTTTTGAAGGGAAAAATAGGGTCACGATACATTCCTGTAGCTTTCTGTGTAGAATATAAAGAATCTGATTGCATATCCAAGTCCTTAAAAAACACCCAATTTAAAAAAAATGTTCAAATCAAAGTCTGTGAATTGAAGATATCATTAATTAAAACCAATCATCTTAGGGTTTTTATGTTACAATCATAAGTTTATTCAAATTATTGTAGAGAAAATAAGTTTTGACAAGTTACTCAAATTGATGCTAGACCAAATCCAAGTGAAAGAGCATTTCACCAACTTCATTTTGACATATTATATGATATACTTTTGAGCCATATTAAGGAGGTTATGGCCATTTCAATTTTCCACCTAAAAACCCTATCTCTCATACTTATCTCTCATACTTATAGTATATTTTGGAATTTTACATGGATATATTAGCCCCTATCATTGAAGCATATCCATGGTTCTATGCAGGTTATGTAGAAGACACAAATTATGTCGAAGAATCCCCTCCTTTTAGTTTTCTTAAACTAGCTATGGATTATGAAGAGTGTATCAAAAAATGGTTACTCAAAGAAGCAGGAATTTCATACCTTAAGTAGTTTGTATAGAGCGACTCAGTCTAGTGCACCAAGTACAAAACTGTAGTAAGACTATGCAACAATCCAAAGCCTAGAATTTTGGAGACATACTAAAGAGGAGTATACAAGCAACATGCATGTCTAGTATGATTTAGAGGATGATTGTGATAACTTGTACATGTAAAATTATCATTTCTAGGATTACAACTACTTTCACCTTCTATTTGTTGACTCTACTCCATCTTATGTAGATAACATCATTAAGGAAAGGGAGGAGCTAATAATCACTACAAGTTTTTAGCTTGCAGATTTTCTAGTGGTAGTGTTCTTTCCAAATCCACAACCAACCTTTTATAGCTATGTGGATGATCTTTTGGAAATGGATGGTTCTCTTTATTTGGATCCACATCATTGTGGTGGAAACTTGGAGTATATTATTCATCCATTTGTTGAGCTCAGGCATCATTGCTTGGGAGTTAGCATGAGCATTGAGACATGGGACCCTAGTTTATGGATGAACTTCTTGGACTACTTCAACATTGAGGATAATACTTGTACATGGGACGCTAGCTTATGGACGATCTTTTAAGACTACTTCATTGTTGCGACCAACACCCATACATGGGACCTTGGGTTGTTGATGTTTGTAACATCAGACAAGTACTTCTGCACATGTATAAGTGTCTATACCTATGGAATTCGTCCAAAGCCTTCTACCTTGAGATTTTACTTAAATTAAAGGAATTATTAAAGTAAATTTCTTTTATTAGTGAGTTGAGTTTTATTTAAAGAAATGATTTAGTTAGCATTAGTGAATTAAATAATAGCCATTGATCTCAAGTGAGGTGAGAATTAATATCAATCATCAATCAATTTGGAGATTAGGGTTAGGTCATAACTCAAGATTATAAAAGCAATACTAGGGTGAGGGAGGAGACACTTTCACACAAAGATAATAAAGAAGGACTTTTTCTAGTGTGGAGTCATTGGAGAGTGTAGAAGTAAAGGAGTACTTTTGATTACACTTGAGAGAGAAAACAACATTTTTTTCTCAACGGTTGGATCATGAAGGACTGCGATTCAAGGAGATATTGGATAGGTGGAGAAGGACTTCCATCTAGAGATTAGGTCAAGGAGAAGAGAGAACAAATTCAATCGCAAGTGGGTTTTAGTAGATTGGAGCCACAACAATAGGATCGAGTTGTATAGAGTTTCCATATAGTCTTTCAGTGTGTGTACATGAGTTTCAATGGAGATAGAAACATATACGCGAGTTTGCTTAAGGAAAGGTGTGTACATCTTGGGAAGCATGAAAGTACAGAGTCGTACAACAACACATGATATTGCTAGGGTTTGCAAGTATTGTCTATAGTTTTATGTATTTCTTTGTGGGCCATTTTCCTAGGTACAAGAGCCCTTGTAAGGTTTGAATTTATTTGAATGATAGGCTTAGTTGATGGGAAAAACATCTGTGTGTATTGTGTATTATATTTTGGTTTCCGGTATTGCTTTCGTTATCTTTATTTGAGTTGAATATTCCAGCAAGTGTATGTAGCTTTGTGAGCTACTAATTTGATTTACATCAGGGAAACCACTAGATAACAAGATACCTAGGTGTTGAAGTAGGGATTTCAACATGGTATTGGAGCTTGGACCCTGAGAGGGAGCCAATCTCAGTTTGCACAATGACAAATCTATTAGATTTAAGTGATCGAGAGATAGATCTATTTCAGATCTTGGGTTACAACAGTTGATTTATTGGATCAGGAGTACTACAGTGGTTGTTTAAAGGACCAAGCATAGATCTACTATCTTTTGCAACAGATCTATTAGATCTGTAGGAGATCTTAGAAAATCTCTAAACCAATAGGCCAAAATCAAAGGATGAATTTCTGGGAAATAGTCGTACAAAGGTAAAACTTGGTTTTGCATGAGTACGAAGCTATACGTGGGTTGTAGTGGTAATAGTCATGTACATACGAAGGTTCCATTAAGGAAATTCATGTACATACGTGGGTTTCAGTAGGAAAAGGATCGTACAGGTTGTACAGAGGCAGTTTCAACAGTGAAATTCACTAAGTGCTTGAGCCACGAAGGACTCAAAGAGATATCAACAAGGGTGAAGAAGAACTTTCACCTATATATCTAATTAGTACAAAGGAGAAGGAGGCAGTAGTAGACAAATATGGAAGTAAGGGAAGATCTGGGTAGCAAAGTAGCAACAAGTATAACCACAGGAAGGTCTAATAGATTGGAGTAGAGTTTTAGAGTTGTATGCAATGGCCAAGTTGCTCAGGGCACATGTGTATATGGGATAAATGCAGAAAGTGCATACATATGTGGGCTACAAAAGGAACATGTGCGTATATATGTGGGTTTTAGTAGAGAAAAGTGCGTACATACACAGGTTGTAGAGAGGACAAGAACATACAAGTCTAGAAAAGTTGCAGGTATAGGGTCGTATAACAGTGATAGAGGTGCTAGGTTGGAGGAGTTGGTTGTTTCTCAGTGGACAAAAAATATGACAGAGGCATGGGAGATGTTTAGAAATCTGAAAAAGGACTCAGGGATCCATGTGGAGCTTGGTGATGTTTCAAGTATGTAGTGAAGGGAGAGGGAACAATATTGTTCCATCTTGAGTCAAGAGGTTTGTTGGAAGCCCAAGAATTGTTAGATGTACCAGAACTGAAGAAAAACTTGTTCTCAGTTTCGATTTTGGAGGACAAGGGATTTTCCATGACTTTTTAGAGAGGGAAAGTACTCATACATCCAGAGGGAGATAGCCCTAACACAATAGTAAGCATTGAGGTCAGAGAGGGAAGGGTATACAGTTTGCAGGGCCAGCCCATAAGAGAATCCAAGGGGATCTTGGATCATGGATCGATGTTAGTGATAGATGTAAAGGAGTGAGAGGCTTTGAAGGGTGAGAAACTGAAGGATGAGCAGAGTTCACAAACTTCAAGTGTGGGTAGTCAACCCTCAGATGGGAAGAAGGAGTTATCCCGTTCCATTTCTGTCAGGAGGTTGAGTTGGTATAATATGAAATCGATGGATGCTCAGGAGTAGGAGGCTCCTAGGAGCACATTGAGGGAGAGTATGCCTTCGACGAAGTTTCCAAACTCTGTGAAATTTATATGTAGAATCGTCGATTCTATGAATTCTAGTATTCGGGGAACAATTGACCAGCAGGGTTGGAGGGATTTCGATGAGAAGGATGACGTGTACGACATTTTGTTAGGGTCGGAGGGAGAACCAATTCCAGGTGGCTCTTCGAGAAGTACCTTCCTCACTAAGAGAGAGTGTTGATGTTTGTAGAATCAAAGAGGTACTTCCACACAGGTCTAAGTGTCTTGACGTGTGGAAGTCGTCCAAAGCATTCTACCTTGAGACTTCACTTTAATTAAAGGAATTATTAAAGTAAAGTGCTTTTGAGTAAAGAAATGATTTAATTAGCATTAGTGAATTAAATAATAGCCCTTGATCTCAAGTGAGCTGAGAATTAATCTCAGTTGTCAATCACTTTGAATATTAGGGTTAGGTCATAACTCAATATTATAAAAGCAATGCTAGGTGAAGGAGAAAGTATTCCATTCACTTGGGAGAAAAGAAGGACTTTTTCTCAAGTTCTTGAGTCACAAAGGATTGTGACTCAAGGGGATCACACTTGTATAAGAAATTGTGTGTTGATACACAAAAGAGAGAAAATAAGCACTTTAACTCAAGGGTTGGATCACGAAGGACTGTGATTCAAGGAGATCTTGGATGGGTGGAGAAGGACTTCCATCTAGAGATCAGGTCATGAAGAAGAGAGAACATAGGTAGTCACAAGTGGGTTTCAGTAGATTGGAGCTTCAACAGCAAGGTCACGTCGTACGAAGTTGTCGTACAATATTTGAGTGTGTGTACATGGGTTTAAATGGAGACAAACATGTATACATGGGGTTTCTTAAGAAAAGGCACATACATTTTGAGAAACATGAAATATTGAGGTCGTACAACAGTACAGGAGATTGTTAGGGTTTGCAGGTACTCTCTATAGTTTTTTGTATTTCTCTGTGGGCCATTTTCCTAGGAATGAGAGCCCTTGTAAGATTTGAATTTATTTGAATTATAAGCTTAGTTGATGAGAAAAATATCTGTGTATTGTGTATGATATTTTGGTTTCCAGTATTGCTTCTGCTAGATTTATTTGAGTTGAATATTCTAGCAAGTGTATGTTGTTTTGTGAACTGCTAATTTGATTTATAGCAAGGAAATCACTAGATAACAAGATACCTAGGTGTCGGAGTAGGGATTTCAACATGAGTTATGGATGAGCTTCTTGGACTAGTTTAGTGTTGCGGCTAGTCCTTGTACCTAGGAACTTGGTTCCTTAGACTACTTCAACATTGTGGTCAACACTTATACATGCAACGCTATGTTATGGTTGTATATCCACACTACAAGCGTTGAGGGTGATGCCTTTTTTTAGGGGGATGGAGTGTTGGGATCCTACCTAGGGGTGTAATGGGGGGTCAAAGGGATCATTAGAGTAATAATAGTGTAGTTATGGTAGCCATTCAATGTAAAGTGGATTGGATCCATTATGTTTTTTATTATTAAATAAGGTCAACTTGCTAGTTAGCATGGAATAAATGTAATGTGGCCTTATTTTAAAAGGTCCACTAGATATTTAGGAGGTGGTTTTGTTTTGTTTTTTAACAACACTGGTTGGAGATTTAAATTAAAAAATATTTTATGTTGAAGCACATTACATAGAGGCAAAAAAATGGCAATTATTTGGACTATGTCCAGAGTGTTTTCTAAGAAGACTGTTGCAATCTGATGGAGAGCTTAAAAATTCTACAAAAAGAACTACTGGTCTTCCATGTAAAAATGGCTACATATGAAGACAAAATGAACAAAAATTTACTAACCATCTATAGAAACATGTTTAGCAGTTGTGGGATGCTTCTGCATCTTCCTAGAGATTTTCTTGAATTGTTGTTGGAGGTGGAATTCCATCTTCTGGATTGTGCCTTGTTGGATCCAGCGTTGGGTCTAGATGAGTCTAGTTTTGTTCAATGGCAGCTTATGAATGGAAGGTTGAAGAAAGCCTTGAATTGATTGAGTTTGCAGGGTGTTGAGGACGGCCGAGGGGATTTCCCAATTGTTGACTAAGAAGGATTATATGTCTGGTGTTTCTATTAACCCCACAAAGAAAAATCACAAGCTCTTGATTATGCCTATGTTCCTGTGACTATAGATGGTTCTAAAGGTTTTCGTTGTGACGCCAGAGTTCCTAGTTTTCCGTTTGGAGTTCCTAGAGTCACGAATACATTATTTCCCCTGAGTTTCTTACTAGTAACAACTCTCAAATCCTGAATTTGGTCTCGAAACTCCTCACTAGCACAGGAAGGATAGGAACAAGGGGCTCTGGATCTCCTCCACATAATGAGAAGGGGATGAAGAAGAACAAAAGAATGAAACTCTTTTTCTGAAATTTGAATGTGTCTCTGAGGGAAGACGATGCCTAATCCACAAATACGATGAGGAGTTACCATTTTCACACTTGAGGAGACAAGTGATATGGGTTTCCCACGGGCCAGAATACTCGTCTGTAGAGGAAAACACAGATGATGATGCCATGGAAGTGGGAGGGAGCATCATGGAGTACTGGGGGAATATGGAGCATATGTGCAGAAGGTAAGAAGTGAAATTATGAGGTACGTGAGAGAGAAGGGGAGGTACAAAAAAGGAGCCACAAGGTCGAAGGAGGAACCATGCATTGATAATCAAGGAGTGCCATATGTCTAGAGCGTGAGGAAGGCGGGGCCCGAAGAAGAGAGACAAATTGGCAAAGGGAAGGGGATGAGTTGGAAGGTAAGAGATGAGAATGGAGGAGCTACTACAAGGAGAAATACCCAAGAAAATATGGGGAAATCACCACATTTGGAAGTTCTTAAGGGAGTCACACATGAGATTCAATTTGGTTGATAAAGATTTGGCTTTGTTCCATGTTTTTTGTTGATTTTTCTAGTTGGTCGGTTTCCTGGTTTTGGGAGTGAAGAATATGAAAGAATTGGATCTTGCTAAATTGATATTTAAGGGGTTTTATCCAAGAATGGATACCTCTAAGAACTTGATTTGTGGATTTGTTAGTGCCAAGAAGATCCTTAATAATTAATTTAGAGTCTCCCAGAACAATTAGTTCATAAAGATTTATGGATCTTGCAATTTGTAGCCCCATGTAAATTGTTAGGCTTTCTTCTTTATTATTGGTCGTGTTTCCAATCCCCCAAGAGTAATCCAATATATTTTGTCCATTGGATTCTGTGATGACCCCCCCCCCCGCACCTACCATCCCTAGGTTACCTACAAAAGCTCCATCAAAGAAAAGAATAGGAGAGGATTGCAGTCATTTCCAATCAAGGAATTCATGATCCTTGAATCGTAATTGCCAACTTTACCTCTTGGTAGCTTTGTTTGGTGAAGGGAATTGTCTTGGATAGTTTGGACCCAAAATGTTAGAGCTACAATCTTCTTATTTTGGCTCTAAGGAACTTGGTGGATCAAGATGAACTGATCTGGAAGAGAAGACTTTAGAGATTAAGCTACAAGTTTTGGAAAATAAGCGTTGCAGAGGAAGAAGCTTCTCACAAAATATGGCCTAGTTTCTTTCTATCCAAATTTCCCAACATACAAATTTGGTAATTTGTCTCGATAAGAGGGAGAAGAGTTTATTTTTTTTTTAAGCTGCCAGCATATCTTTGTTTCCAAGAAACGAAAAAATCGTTCCAACTCTCTGGTGGAAGGGGTTGAGGGAAGAGAGGGAGATAGAGAATATTCCAAATTTGAGTAGAGAAAGAACAATCCAAGAAAATGTGAGGGATGGATTTTGAGGCTGCGAGACATAGGGGGCATTGTGAAGAACCCATTATTCCTCGTTTTTTTAAGTTCTTTGAAGTTACGATTTTTCCGTGAACCATCAACCAATAGAAGATATTAAATTTAGGAAGAGAAGGACCGGACCAGATCTCTTTCCATATTTTGGAGACTGGAGGGCCCTGAACGGAGGATTGAAGGAGAGAGTAGCCTACTTTAATTGTGTAGCTACAGGGGTCCTAACTACGGGAGTCATATTTATGTAAATTAATGGGAGCACAACCCGCCAACATATTGAAGAAGAGGAAATCCAAAAGGAGAAGGTGAGCAGGGGTGTCTAGCATTTTCCAATTGATCCAGTCGCCATTAGGGGCCCAGGTGTAGAATTCTTTGAGAAGGAGAATACCTTTGGAGTAGCACCGGTATTTCAAGGGGCAAAGGGAGTCCTATCTTCCTAATGGTTCAAGATCCAAAATAACATCATTCCAAACATTTATCTGAGATCCATTTCCCAGGGCCCAGGAGAGATTAGATTTGATAAGCTGATAAGAGTGCTTCAGGAGATGACAAATTGGGGAGCCAGGGAGTTGGGGAGGGGAGACATCCAAGCAACACAGTATTGAGGAGTTGAAGTATTTGGAAACAAGAGAAGATTTCCACCATTCTGAAGGGCCTAATATTAGATGTGAGGAAAATTTTTCTCCTAGGGATGAGTTCATTAGACTTGGATCTATGATAGAAAGACCTCCTTTGTTGGAAAACGTGTTTCCATTTGAGAAGATGAAATTTCCTTTTCCTCATTTTCCCTCGAGACAAAAGGAAACTTCAGAGTCAAGGGTGCATTTGGGGGAAAGCAGACCAAAGCACTGAAAGAGGGATAGAGAAGAGAGAACAGACTTGAGGAGAACTATTTTTCCTGTTGGGTTAAACCAGCGTCCCCCCCAGCTTTGGATCCTTCAGATAATTTTGTCAATAACATCCTGTCAATCAATAGAACCATAATAAATTAGGAAAATATGCATGCCTAGATATTTGAAATGGGTCCAAGTAGTAATGATAGGGAATCTAAAGATTCTGGAGATATGGTCTTTAATATGTCCTGGAACATTCCATCCATAGATATTACATTTGGTTGAGTTCAATTTACCTCCAGAAGTAGAGAGAAAGGAGTCTAGAAGATTTTGAAAATGTTTGATGATGATTGTTGTATCCACCCCCAAGAGAAGAGTGTCATATGCAAATTGGGAGTGATTTAATTCCTTGACCCCCCTCGCAATTAGTAACCCCGAAAGCCCGTCGATCCTTCTTTCTTCTTCCAATTTTCAACTAAGGGAATCAGCTAAAAGGATACAAAGGAAGGGGGGAAGGGGGAAACCTTGTCTAAGACCTCTGCTAGCTTTGAAGAAAAGGGAGGGACGACCATTTATCAGGGGGGTTATCCAAGGAGAACCAATGCATGCCTTGATCCAATTGATAAAAGAGTCGGAGAAACCATAGGATTTTAGTACTGAGAACATAAAAGAGTTCTTAACACGATCAATGTAATTCGCCATATCTGTTTTGATAACCATTCATGGGTCTTTGATTTTCATGTTGGAGTGGATTACTTCCTGAACTAGAACAATATTATTTGTAATCTGCTTGTTTTTTAGGAAGCCTCCCTAATTTTCAGTAATGAGCTTGGAGAGCAAAGGTTTTAAACAGTTTTCTAGGATTTTTGTGAGGATTTTATAAGATGAATTGCAGAGGGAAATTGGGAGAAATCGAGAGAAGTTAGATGGATTTGAATCTTTGGGAATGAGGGCTAATAAGGTTGAGTTTGTGGCACCTCCCAATTTATGTTTTTGTAAAGTATAGTTCAACACTTTCTTGAGACCTTGCTTTATGATGGCCCAGAAAAAATGATAGAATATTATTGAGAAACCGTCAGGCCTAGGGGATTTATCTCGGTCCATATCCCACATCACTTTGACGATTTCCTCTGTAGTTATCTCCTTAACTAACTAAATGTTGTCATGTTCAGAGATGAGATTTGGGATATTGTCGAGCAAATCTTGTGTGTCTTCATCTGATCCTTCTTCGATTGGTTGTTGATAAATTGATTCAAAGTGTTGAGAATTTGCTTCCTTAACTTGTTC
>ML796774.1:304792-316909 GCA_009831015.1 Picea engelmannii | reverse complement strand
TCCTATTCCCTTGATGGGATATTGATAATCATCTCCAAGAGTTACTTTATGAGAAAACTTCTTTTCTGAAATACAAGAGAGAGTATTCTTCTTACCCGTCATATGCTTTGATGCACCGCTATCAATGAGCCATGTTTCTTCTCCAAGTGATACAGATCCTGAGAGAGTTGAGATTAAGACATGGTCCTTAATCATCTTCATAGGTGGTTCTTCATCTTGGGCAATGTGAGCATGTTGCCTTTTGTGCTTCCTCTTGTACTCTTCTCTTCTGACTGGACAATTATTCGCCTTGTGTCCCATCTTATCACAATGATATCATTGTATAGATGAGAGATCTCATCCCTTGCGTTGTCCTTTCTTCTGAAAATTTCTTGAATGAGATTCTTGGTTGTTGAACTTGTTTGATGGTTGTGGTTCTCTATGAGATTCCCTTTTGAAGTAGGGTTTCTTCCTTCCTCCTTTTGTATGAGCAGCTAGGGCTTGATCATCGTCCCTTACTAGTAGTGCTTCACGGTTGGCTACCCTTGTCTCTTCTTGGGTGCATTCTTCCCATAGGCTTTCAAACTGTAGTTTTTCCTTTCTGACGCATACTGACTGGATGAAGGCATCCCAAGGTTTTGCGAGACCATTTAGGGCGATTATTACAAATTCGTCTTCGTCGATGGTGTCTCCAATCGCTTTCAGTTGTTCTTTTATCTCGAAGATTCGAGAGAAATGTTCTTGAATCATTTCTCCTTTCTGCATCTTGGTATTCTTCAACTGAGTTATGAGATTCAACTTTCGATTAATGTTCTTTCCTTCATATAGTTTTCTTAGAGCATCAAACATCTCCTTCGAGGTTTCCTTTGACGATACATACGGGATCAGGTGGTCTTTGATTGAATCTGCAATGATTCTTTGAGCCCTGATTGAGTCCTTCTGATGTTTTGCTTTCTCTACGGCATCTTCAGGTTCCTTCACTTCTTCTTTGATAAATCTTAATAGGTCATTCTCTACAAGGATCAGACCGATCCTATACTTCCAGGCACAGAAGTTGTCTATGCCTTCTAATTTATCAACAAGCTTTGTGCTTGCAGACATGTTGTACTTTCGACAACAAAAATGACCAAAAATTGAAAGTGCTTGAAATCAAGTTTTTACCTTACCAGGAGGTGTGCTTGGCTGAGGCGAGTAGCCTGGTGTCCTTAGATCTGAGAAAATCCAAATTTTACCCCGTCAAATCTGATCTGTGAATTTCTGGACTGGTGCTTCCGGTACTTCTGGTATTGGTTTTCTGGTACTTCTGGTACTTTTGTGAAACTAGGGTTTCACTTTCTGGGAGATCCAGCCACTGAAAAGGTGCGCTCTAGGTGCCAAATTGATCCTTGGGGGAGGGAACAACTTTCTAGGATGCTAGGGAGCTGAAAATACTCACTTTTGCAAAACCCTAATTTTGGGGTACGGTAACAATGACGTTTTTCCTCTTGCAAATTGTGCTTTCTTTAGCTTGGCTCTAATACCATGTTAATGTTTATGCCATTATTATATTTCTTTGCATTTCATAAGATAAGAGCATAATAAGAACAAGATCATTGAGAAATACACATTCACAAGAGACACAACATTTATCCTGGGAAACCCTCTAGGGGAAGAAAACCCAGCAAAAACTTCCTTATCATAAATGGCTTATACAATGTTCAAGAGATAACTCAAACCAATACAGAAAGTCCTCCCCAAGAGATGCGTCACTCTTCTTCTCCTCTCTCCAACTTCTAATTGCAGCTTGCCTCATAAGAGAATGAACAATTGAGTGTGTGTAAGAAGTGAGACGCTAGCCTCTTATTTATATCAACCCGACACGTGTGAAAGGTCACAATCTAGCAAGGTCAACCTCTCACTCTGGGTGGGTAAACCCACCTTTAATTAATTCTGGGTCTTCCATTATAACTGTTGGGGCCGACTTCTTATTCAACACTTTGTAATTGTCCGATGACCAATCCGCAAAAGGGGATTTGGTCCTTATACAATCACCGACATGATTAATCCTCAATGGGGATTAATCCAATAACAATAATAATGATGATGACATGATTAATCCACAATGGGGATTTAATCCAATAATAATAATGACATGATTAATCCACAATGGGGATTTACTCCAATAACAAGATAATAATAAGAATGTTATTCACAGTTACATTATTTCAACATCTCTTTGATCAATTCGTGAAAGATGAAAATGGCGACTTGGAAGATGGCATAACGGAGACCGACTTGAAAGAAAAGACGGGTGGAGATACTCAATGAAAGAGTTGCGGGAGCGAGTGTTGATACCCACTTCGACACCCTGCTTCCCATACCAGAAAGACTTGTGACTGGCGACTACACCCTAAGCCTGGAAATAGTCACAGTTTTATAATTTACAGGTAATCGCACTAACTTGAACCCTTGACCTGGCCCTTTAACCTGGTCAGGCACACTCAGGAGGTGGTGGCAACCCTGATGACCATGCTAACAGAGAGATGCAACGTGCATTTCAAAAGGATGGAAATGTAGATAGATGGACAACATGATGGGTCGCTCAAGAAATCACTTTTGCGAGTTTTATTTTTTCCAAAATTAAATATTATTTTTTGATACAACTACTCTTCCATTTTTTTAAATAATTTTACTTTATGTCCCTAAAAACACTTGAAAATAATTCCAATTTTTTTTTATGTGGGTAGAAAGTTAGAAATGATAAATACAACTACTTTTCCATTTTTTAAAATAATTTTACTTTATGTTGGTAAAAATGCTTGAAAATGATTCCATTTTTTATGTGGGTAGAAACGGTAATGAAAGTAATGGGCATAACCAACCTGGGTATTGGAGTGCCCAATTACATTGAATTTAAAATAATAATTGTAGGAAGGTTTGGTTCGTACAATATTTACAAAGTTTCAAGTTAAATTTTGAATATCTTTGTATTGTTTTGTTGATTTATCTAGGTTGCCAAGGAGAACAAGACTCAACTGCCTCCAACTGATTTGTTCATAATCCAACTCCATTCATTATATGGTATGTGAGAATAATCTTGATTAAATTAATATATGTAGTTTGATCAATTCATGGATTTGATGCAATGTTTACCATCGATCATCTCTTCACAGGGTTAATGCATACATACGACAATACAAAGATGCTAAAATGGTTGAAGATATTCAAGTAAGAATTGTACCATTCTTTTAAATATTCCAATATATAATACTTATTTTTACGCATTGTGTTCAGTGGCTCGACAAAGATGTTCTAGACTTCATTTCAATTATTTATCTAAAGCCGTATATTCTATTTGCCAAGAGTTAAAGTTTTAATCAACCAGGAATTCTATCTATTTTTTTTAAGTATATGGGTTAAGTTCAAAACATACTATTTATACAGCAAGAGCAAAGTGAGGATAAGTTATGATGAAGAGAAGCTTTATTATCACTCCCTAATCCCTAAGGTATATGCTAATAATGATTGCTGACAATAATTTTGAATCTTGATTCTAAATCTGGTTATGTACAATAATTTTGAATCTTGATTTTGAATATGGTTATGTACTATGGATTGTTTAATTATATAAATATGCTTTATTTTTTAGTTRGTAATGTTATATTGCTACATTGTGCARTRTTTTGGGGAGAAAATGAGATAGTAATTGGYCAAAAATGTTATGATAGTTCATGCTCTTATCCCAATACCTATATTATTTGGAAATCACTCTTTGAACTTCATACCTAGYGAATGTTCCATTTGACATTTTAATACAAACACTTAAAATACAGATGAGGCTTATTTGKAAATCACTCTTTGAACTTCATACCTAGTGAATGTTCCATTTGACATTTTAATAMWAACCACTTAAAATACAGAYGMGGCAGGGACTAGYTGCTTTGCAGCTATTTCCCTTGTTAAAATAAAAATTCATCTTCAATTTGTCATCGAGATGACATGACATGCCATGGGAGTGAAGGATATCCATTTCATCCATTGTATTTGCATTTTTTATCTTTACTTTGCCATTGTGATATCTAGTAAGTTGAACTTAATCAATTATCTTGTTCATATATTTAATTGAAAGGAGTGGTGGATAGGGTTAACAATGGCTTTGCCTCATGACACATTCACTTTTTTAATGGACAATTTATACACAGTGTTATGCAATTTATGCATATACACTTGTAGTGAAGCCATATATATTGTGTGTTGTATAATTTAACTTAATTATATTGAAGGCATTAACATATCTTAGTGTACGAAAGTATAACCAAATTATAAACCATAATTTAAGTTAAATATAATATTATAACAAATTTATTTACTAATTTAAAATGATACAAAAACAACTATGTTAGTTTATGAATGCAAAAAATCCAAACAATACACAAATCGGTAGTTGTAAGAAAGTTGATCAAGATCTTATTACACTGTATTATAGTGTATGTGATGCAACAAACTCTCGCCAAGATTGCCTTTTGCCATGCAATCATGGTTGTAGATACAATCTCATTATGACATTGTCATGCCATTTAGCTCCATAAATTGACCCCAAATGCATGGAAATGCAACATATCATCTTACAGAGACACCTAGAAAGTGTGCACATACAAAATTAATGTATTCAATGCAAAACAATATACATGAATCACAAGCATGAAGGAATATCAACCCAAATGTATCCTAACTCAACATTAATTGAGCCTAAAATAATGATCCATCCTAAAGTATGTGTGGCTCAACACTATCTAGCTCTAAAATGGATGAATAGTAGAAAGGAGTGTTACATTGTTGATGTTGTAATTGAATGTTAAACTAAAAGAGTTGGGGTTGGAAGCTAGAAGTTATAATGAATGTTGGACTAAGAAAGTTGGCTTAAAAAAAAAGAAAGGAGACTGCATTATGATTTTTGTTTCCTTGATGTTTCAGTCCCAAGCCAGGGATCAACCTTAGGAGTCTTGATTGGTCATTATAAATGGTTATTCTACCCTTATTATAAATGCACATTAGAATATTAAGCCATACCAAGAGTACGTCCACTTATTTAGGATAAACCTATCCTTGAGAATATGATTAAGTGTCTCCCTATCAAGCAATTATCCTCAAAGGATGATCTGTGAATTTCCATGCTTTGTTGATTTTCTAAAAGGAAGAGAGTTGGTGTCGGAATCTACATATTGAAACTCTAAGGCTAAATAAGTTGGCATGTGATATCAAAATAATAAATAACTAGTTCTACAATACAATAACTAATTTGTAAAGAACAAAAATAAGTAAAATCCCTCAATCTTGAATAAGTGCAACATGGGTTAGATCCAAACCAAATTGAGTGTGGCCATTGATTTGAACAATCGCGAAGACGAACATCTAATAACTTTGAGTTGGCCTCTAAAAATGATCCTCATCTTTGTTGCACATTTGAATACTCTATTGGGCATGTGTAGTCAAGTGTCATGTAGTCGGGGTGCGAAGCTTAAACAAGCTACAACTTCATCTTCAATGTACATCTATAATGCATGTCGTAACAATGCATAAATACAAATAGAATAATAAATCATAATAATAAATAGCCAAAAATTGCATGTCTAAAAGGCATGTTTATTCAAGTATGTAACCATTCAACATATGCTTTTACATAGTATCACATGCCATTTTGGTTGTCAATCATATTATATATTCAATACATTATTTTAATCCATATGGATTCTTGTATGTTATCTTGTTTATAGTTTGGATATTCAATACATAAACCAATTAGGCTCATTATATTCGTATCAAAACCTAACTTGGGCCAATATTTTGGGGACACTCTCACCTGACCTTTGGTTGAAATTATCATTGTCTTTAGAAAAAAAATTATTGTCATTTGAGCATACTACTCTCAAGAGGCATTATGGAAGAATCCACAAATCTTTTGGCTACAACGTCAAACAACATAACTAGAATTAAAAAAAAAAAAAATGATTACAAAAGAGAATTATCATAGAGAATATCAATATTACATGAAGAATTGACTATAACTACTAGACACCAACACCACAACCATAAGCATTATTTTTATCCTTACATTATTTCTATGCCTCAATTACAAGTCAAAATTACTTATGAAATTTGTTTTTGACATGCATGTTCAAGCAATATTTCAACTTTTTACCTAATTTTCAACCCATATTTTCAATAGAGGTCAAAAATCACATTGATAATAAGGTGGAAAATTATTCACATTGAAATAGACAACACAATATAAGTTGAAATATCCAACCAAATCTAGGTCAAAACTATCGATAACAACGTAGTTTTGTGGAAAATTTCAAAATCTACACAATTCATAGTTTTCACCTCATTTACTTGAGGTTTCCTAAATCTATTTCATAGAATTTTCAGCCTTATGGCTGAATTTCAAATATTTATTGCATTAGATAATACTTCAATTATGTCCAACATTTCAACCTAATTGTTCCAACAAATTAGCTCATTAAAACAACCATGAAACTACTCATAACAACAAGAAAGCAAAGCCTATTTTTTAAATCCACAACATATAAATTTAGGACAACAATAGTACACTTCATATATTAGACAAATGTAGATAAAGTGCAATATTGATATTTGATGTCCTTCAAATTTAAATTGATTATGGAGGCTCTTTAGGGTTTCTGCAACTAGGGTTATGAGGCGCTTCAGGGTTTCTGTAGCTAGGGTTCGACAATTGTTAAGTTAGCACTAAGGATTCAAACCTAGACTTAGTAGACTACATGGAGGAGGGACAAAAACACCTATTCCATCTTCCACATGCATGAAGAACTCATTTAGATATGGGAATGCACAAAAGCATATAACAAGAGCCTGACAACAGAGGTGTCAGAGCGTCATGGTCAGTCAGATCGAACCAAGGGAGGAACGATTGTTCAGGTGATTCATTCGAGATAGCCGACAACTAAGGAGGGATCATATGCATACCTTCGGGCCTTGTATGTGACAGATTCAGTTACAAATCTTGGACATGAAGGAGGCATAGGTAATTTACTTCCAAATCCCAAATCTACTGTGAGTATTCATGAACTGTCCCAGATACCTCTCTTCGCACATGAGTCTCCCTGTAGCGATGGATTGAAGGTCCCAAGAGCTTTCGTAGGAAAAACTTCATCAGTTTTGAATTACAAAAACGTTGCCCACGATTCTTCGACTTTGGAAGTTGGTGAGAATAAATACTTGTAGGCTTTGAAGGATAATACTTTCCCGCCTCAAACCTACAAAAGGAGAAGCATTAGGGTCTACCCTAATAAGGTAAAAATGGTGGTCAGTATGGATGTCTCCTTGGAGGAAGTTGAGGGTCTTATGACTATTGTTGTAATGGGTAAGTTCATGGATAAATCGATTAAAGGGGAAACCCTAAAACACTAGTTGTGCAAACATTGGTTTCCATTACTTGGTTATTCCTCGAAGTTTCAAATTTTGTTAAAAGGATGGCTATGTTTTATTTTAGCTGGGGAGGCAGGCGTGAAGTGATGGAAAAGGAATGGATGTGGGGTATGTCAGGTATGAGGCTAAAATGGTGGATTTTGGGCTTTAACCCTCTGAGGGAACCAAATTTCATCCAGAAAATTTTGGTCCTCATGTCGGGGCTTCCTTTGGAACATTGACATAGGTCGATATTGGAAGGGATAGGCAACTCCATTGGTCATTTAATCACTATCGAGGATGGATGGGAGGACAAAATTGACAGTAAAATGGAAAAAAACCTAGTGGAGTTGGACCTCCTTCAAGGATTGTTGGAAAATCTCACGATTGAATGGGGCAGTCAGATTTATACCTAAAAATTGGATTGTTGGTGACTTCCTTTAATTTGTGGGTTTTGTCACTATGTGGGTCACTTGGTTGCGAATTGCTCGATGATCGAATAGGATCCACCCCGATAAAAGAAGCAATGGATAAAAAAAAGTCGATAACTATGAAGCATTAGGGTAGAGGGAGGTTCAGAAGAAAGAGTATTAAAAACAAAAGAAGTCCACAAGGCATGCAAAAGTAGAGTAACTTGTAACAATAGTGACCAGGATTTGGATCCAACGATCCAAGCACCAGTCGAAGAACTTGTACAAAAATCTGACACAAAGGCTTTACCATCAAATGATACTTTGTTGGAGGATGGGTGGAGATCTTCGACTCCATAACAGGTAAGCCCTTTAAGGAAATCTACTCTCATGACTCAAGGGGTGTCAGATCTTAAGCATGTGATAGAGAAACATGCCACTAAGATGATAACATCTCCAACTGTAACTTCTAGTGGAGGGATCCTCAGGAACCTAGATCCATAACCCGATGCACCTATTCCTAATGATGGGATGGGTGAGGCTAAAATTGTGTTGCATACTAGGATACAAGGAGTAGAAGATCCTAGTGCATTTCCCTTTAGTAATGCACAAGATAGAAGTAACATTACAAAATATTAGACAAAATATACTTTCCAATTGAGATCCAAACCCAAAATAGAGATGGGACATGGGGGGATGGAAGGCGGTATGGTCGTGGATAAAAATTTGAATGCTTCGGTGGGAAGAAAATCATACATGTCACAAGCCAATTCCAAGGCCATAAAGGAGTTGTGGGAAGGAAAGAAGCGAATTATCGATAGGGCCCTTGGAGCAGGGAAAGCACTGATCAAAGTTTACAAATGATTATTTTATCCTTCAATGCTAGAGGGGTAGGGAGTGCCCACAAACAACCAGCCCTCAAACAATTGTGTGAAAATTATAGGCCATATGTGATGATGATCCAAGAAATGATGTGTTTAGATCAAAAAGATTTAGACTTCTTTTCTACTCTTTTATCATGTTGAAATTTTTTCTCTATTGATGCAACAAGCCAGTCTGGGGGGTTGATTATAGGGTGGAATAAAAAGTTTGCATCTACTTATTCAACAGTGTTGGATTCAGAATTGTAGTGGATCTTTTTGCTAAATAAATAAGAAGAGTATAAGATTGATCAACATTTACATGCTATATGAGGAGAGAAAGCCATATTGGGACTCTTTAGCAAAATCAAGGTTTTGGGATGGAGATAATGTGATTATAAGCAGGGACATGAATCTCACTTTAAACCTGAGGGAAATTTGGGGGAAACATGCTAGAAGGGATCCTCTATATGACTACTTTTCCCAACTATTTGAAGACCATCATCTGGTTGATGTGGAACTCGTGAAGATTATTCCAACTTGACGCAATGTTAGACATGGTCAGTCTGGTATTTCTAAAAGGTTGGATTGCTTTCTTATAGATGAGTCTTTGTATAATGAGAATATAAGTATTAAATCATGGGTTGGGATGGGGGGCTCATTGGACCATTTACCCATTCTTCTCAAAATTGATATCTATGAAAGGAAGCCTCCCAGACCACTAAAGTTTAACCATACTTGGCTTATGGAACCAGAGTTCAGAGAGCTAGTGATAAACAATTAGGTTCACTCTGAAAATCAACCAACAACATCGACGATGAAACATTTTGCAGATAATATTAAAAGAATTAAATTGTTAATAAAAGAATGGCTTGTAAATTATAAGGCCAAGTCACAGAAGGACTTGTTGGAGGTGGAAGAAGGAATCAATGATTTGTTTAAGAATAACGAAGATAGAATTTTTTCCAAGGAAGAGACTTTACTACTCAAGAATTTTGAATCAAAAAAGAAAGAATTGTTGGCCAAAGAGGAAGCTACCCGAAAACTTAAAATTCAAGTGCTATGGGTTCAAGAGGGTGACAACAATACAAAAAAAATTCACAACTATGCCAACTTCCATAAACACGACAATACTATTTGGGAAATCGAGGACCCTAATGGCAAGAGGGTCAATACTTTCAAAGAGATGGAAGAAGCATGGTGCACACACTTCAAAACCATGTTCAAGGAATACGAGGAAACACACATTGGGGAAATTATGAGAATTATTAGGCTCTTACCTCGACTTATCAATGATGATATGAACCAGTGTTTGAATGAGAAGATTACTGGAGCAAAATTGAAATTAGTCTTGCAATTATTCAATAAGGGGAAAAGCCCGGGTCTTGATGGGTTTTCAATGGAATTTTACCTAGGCTTATTTGAACTCTTAGAGCAATATTTATTACATGTGGTGGAAGAATCTAGGACCTATAGGAATTTTTTTGGGGCATTAAATTTTAGCTTCATTGCCATAATACCCAAAAACAAGTTGTGGTTATCTTTGAAGAATACATGCCAATATCCTTATGCAGTCTGATATATAAGTTTATCTCTAAAATTGTTGCTACCAAATTGAAGGGTATTTTATCTAACATTGTATCAAGTGAACAATTCGTATTTCTCACAAATCACCAAATCCATGATGTAGTAGGGATAGCCTAGGAAGGTATGCATTCCATCAAAACTCAAAAACTTCGTACATGTATAATGAAGATCATTTTAGCCAAAGCTTATGATTGGGTAAATTGGTTGTTTATTGGACTTTTGTTACTACAGATGGGATGAACTTATTGATAGTTAATTGGATTATGGGATGTGTTATCACCCCATAAAT
Organism: Picea engelmannii; assembly: GCA_009831015.1. NCBI lineage: Eukaryota > Viridiplantae > Streptophyta > Pinopsida > Pinales > Pinaceae > Picea > Picea engelmannii. Next base: position 306,359 of record ML796774.1, on the reverse strand, counting down.
TATGGGAATCAATTGATGACTTGGATATTATGGATATTATCTGTATTTAGTGCTTTTATTGGCAATTAATTTTTCATTTTGCAAATAATTTGAAGAAAAGAAAAAGAAAAAGAAAAAGAAAAGAAAAGAAAAGAAAAAGAAAAAGAAAAGAAAAAGAGAAAAGAAAGAAAAAGAAAAGAGGGCATAAAAGAATTGAAAGAGAAGCCCCATGCAATAACATTAACTTGGCCATACCTTTCAAGCATGGCCAAGTTCTTTTTAAATTTGATGTTCATAGGTTAGTGAATAAATCTGGCCAGACTGTTTAATCCTGGTCAGATAGCCCCTAGGTTAGATTAGTGAATAAATCTGGCCAGACTGTCCAATCCTGGTCAGATAGCCCCTAGGTTAGATTAGTGAATAAATCTGACCAGACTGTCCAATCCTGGTCAGATAGCCCTTAGGTAGAGAAATTTCTTAACCCAACAGTTTAATCTGGGTTAATAGTCCTAGGAAGATAGGTTAGCATGTAGGTTAGTCGCTCGATTTACCTCACCACTCATGAAACCAGATTGATGAAAAGGCTACACCATGTCTCCATTGCCTTAGAATCGTTTAGATGAAGTCCCCTTTGTGGTGTAGATGTGAAAAATTGGGAAAACCCAAAAAATGTTGTATATCCTAAGTTTTTCCCCAAGTACATATTTCTTCGCTCCCAGCCTATGTTTCTTGCACTTGTCAACGGTCTCGATCACGGCGCGGAGATCTACGGCTCATAGCGCATTCCGGACCCCCCCGACCATTCTGCCTTTAACCGGGGGGGGTCCGAAATCGGAAATAACATGGGTGCTCATCTGGGCGGCTCAGGATGGAGCGCTTAAATCTACGATCCACATTGGATTCCGGACCCCCCCGACCATTCTGCCTTTAATGGAGGGGGGGGTCCAGAATGGATATTAAAGAGCGCGCTCAGATCTGGGGCCAAGAAACAAGCGCGCAGATCAATGGATCGCAATGGATTTCGGACCCCCCTGGTGTCCTGCTTTTAACCGAGGGGGGGGGGGTCCGGAACAAATATTTCTCTTCGACTGGCCCCTGGTCATACGTGGTGTCAGCTTATTGGTCCTATAGTCCCATCCCACACATGCTATCTGACAACTCCATCACTCATAGACGTCATCCTCCACTGAGTCCACTTGTTCCCGGGGTTGAGTCCCATCCCATAACTGTTGTCAGTCCCTACTGTCAGTCCTTTACCCTTTCCACTCATGACCAGCCCCTTATGGCAACTTTCATTTTCATCACCTCCAATCCCTAGCAGCCACGTCAACCATCCGTATGTTTTGACCACCATCATATGCCATATCACCCCCAAGTGGCTCGTTGTCCATTAATGACTGGATAATCTACCCATTGTCATGCTGACCATTTTCCCGCGTCCAACCTGTTGATTTGTGTACCTTGGGAGGTGTTCCCCATGTGTTATCCCTTCTTAGCACATGTGGGAGAGACATTTGCCTTTGTCCTATGTACTTTATGTTCTATTTTGTACTTGACTTTGGTTAAAGTACAAAATGTCACTTTTTGG